>JAFBJR010000118.1:1069724-1450474 GCA_016785285.1 Brachirus orientalis
AGGTTTGACCAATAACATTAGGGTTCCAGTCCAGGTTTTAAAGAGCCATGGTTGTCTTATTGTTCAAGTTTAAATGTAGCTCACACTAAATGTTTGATATTATACAAGCATTTTTGTTGAAAAAGATGTTATTTTCAAACTGCATATGTGTTTCTTCATATTTTCAGGATGTGTCCCAATAAAGTGATGGAGAAATAATTGTACAGTGTGGTCATTATAGCATTGCTAAAACAACAAATCTGATGGCGGTCTAAGACTTATGCACAGGACTGTATAACAGGATCAAGATGGAGTCATTTCTGCCTGATACTTAACACCCCGACAGTTAAATGTCTCACGACAGCAGCAACACACAGTTGTTAACCTTGAAATTTGGGAAGCTTGTAACCGCTACTTATCAGGTTGATGAAACCAGGTATCTCTGCAGAGACGCAGCAGCATTTACGCATTTGTCGTCAGCCAGCTGTCTGTCGATATTTACCAGGTTTCAGATGCTGTGTGACTTGGAACGTGGCCTCCTGCACCGAGAGTGAGCCCGGTTGTCGAATATGAGCTCGGGACAACAACAGGAATCAACTGAAACTGTTATTAGCACATTTGTGTGTCTGGCGCTCTACAAAGGTGTGTGTTTTGTGCAAGGTGACGCTCTGAAGTGTGTGGCGTGTCTCAGCATATTTTCACGAGTCGGTGAGCCCTCGTGTGGAAAGCCCTCAATGGTTTCTGGTGCCTTCCATCATGAATTATTGATCAGCCTCCTCTGCTCTGTCAACTGTGTCCTTATGTATCCACGTCCTCACACAGCAGAACGGGCCCACTTTTTCATTAATGTAATGTCTGCTCTGCTCATTAAAAGCCTGTTTCCTAAAGCCTTTTCTTTCTTCTTTCAGGTCACACATCTTTCATCTGAAATGTTCTCCGATGATACAAATGTGCAATATGGCTGCAGAGAGAAATAACTATTCTTTTTTTTTTTTATAAACAAAGCCGTTTCTTTTCTCATTTAGAGTCTGGATGGGAACGTGGTGGTGAGGAGCGACGCTCGCGTTTCCTCGCTCACCCTGAAGTACGTGAAGTACACGGACGCCGGTCAGTATCTGTGCACGGCCCGCAGCGCCATCGGAGAGGACAGCCAGTCTGCGCATCTGGAAGTCCGATGTAAGTAGCTTTTCGTTACTTTTGTGGAACACGTGTTAAAATCCTGGTGAAGTGATGAAAAATATCTCTTCCACGGGAAAATGTCTCTCTAACATCATTTCCAGCGAAAATGACATTGGAGGATTCATATTATTGGTTGAATATTCTAAATTATTTTATTAATTATTAATCATCTACCGTAAATTCCGCACTATAGAGCGCACCTGACTATAAGCCGCACCACTCAAATTTCATAAAATTTAAGAAAAAATACACTTCGACATTTCTTCGTGTGTTATCCATGACGAGGGTGTGTACGTGAAGCGCAAAAAGACTGTTCAAAACACACTTAAACGCCACAATTAGCGTCTTCCTCGGCGCATTACAGTATCTCTTCAACCTGTCTGTCTTGCTCTTGCGCTGCTCGAGCGCCCTCTGGTGGCCGCCTGGCCATAAATAGCGAGTATATTTATCCCCGTGGGGCGATTGAGGAAATCATAAAAATCCATAAATAAGCCGCGGGGCTCAAAGCGTGGGAAAAAAGTAGCGGCTTACAGAGCGGAATTTACGGTACTAAATTAATCAACTATTTTAATGAGCGGTGGGAATCACGTCGTATTTCATTATGTGATACGATATGCGACACCTGGTCCACGATGCCCATAAAATCACAATACTACGATTCTGTGATAATCAATCAACAAAACAAAACATGCAGAATTTCTCTATTTATTCACAACATAGAGAATAAAGTGTATAAAGTCTCTGTATTAAACGTGGATGGAGCATCTCTTAACGTAGTCTTCTCCAACATTATCCCGCCGTAAACTCCCTCTTCTTCAGCCAGGTAACTTCCACCCAAGTTTCCCCCATTCATTTGAGCAGCGCCACCATGAGGAGACATGAAGTAATAAAACCCGGCGTGTGAAACTGACAGGGATTGTTTACTTTAGAGTGCCTTCATTTATTAATCAAAATATTGATATTTTCCCTGGCGTATCAATTATCGTATTGCACAAAGGATGACGATATATGTCACCAAATCAATATTTTTGACCCACCCCAAATTTTGATAACCAATTGATAGGCCCGAAAGTCGACAGAGCATGTTGTTCTCTATGACAAAGAAATCATTTAGACTGAATCATTTTGGTTTGTGGACAAAACAAGACATTTGAGAACATTGTGAGTTCAAGCTGTGGGAAACATTTTTCAGCAACATTTTTCAGCATTTTCTGACATTTCATGGACCAAACAATTACTTCATTAATCAAGAAAGTAATTAGGTCTTTACTGGTTTTATAAATGGGATTGTTATTGTTCTTTTAAATAATCACAGTAACTGACTTTGTATGATCAAGCAAATCAAATAATCAAGTACTCCTTCCAAATTGGATTATTAACCACTTTAATAAATTTAAAGGATTCAATAATTCGTTAAGTGTCTAAACTTTTCTTCGGCCACAGCTCCGCCCAGGTTCCACTTCCCTAACCTCAAATTCTCAGCTGGAACCCAAGAATTGTTGGTTGTTCCTGTGTAACCATGACGTCATCGGTGGGCTGGTCATATTCTGGAAGTAGAGGAAGTTGGTTCCTCTTAAACTGGTGTGAGCATGGGCTGGTTTGCCAGAAAGCACCAAGGTTCTGAGACTCCAGAACGGAGCCAGAACCAGAACTGTTTCTGTCTGAAGTCTCCTGACACACTGCCACACACACACACACACATTCTGGTTTATGTGCTTTAGCAGGGACCACAGTCTGTGAACGTCACTGTTTGTCTGTGTTTGTACAGAATATAAACCAAGAGAAGCAACATTCAACAAACACCTGATGAAAAACTGATGAAGACAAATGTCCTCAAAACCCCTAAACCATTTTTTTCTCAGAAGAGAGGGTTTAGTTCCGATCAGCCTCTTCCCCTAATCCTTTCTCACTCATATTTATACCCCCTGTGTACAGTACTGTGCATAAGTCTTAGTCCACCAGCAGCTTTGTTGTTTTTATGTCACTTTTGTGATCGTTGGCGTTCAGATTGAAAAGATGTGACTAAAAGTCAGTCTTCTACTATATGATCAACCTGTCAGTGAGTTGAACTTGTGCAACATGTGTATGTAATGCTCCAACATGTCTGGAGTAAACCAGGTATAATAGACCTTTTTCACAGCAGCTATTTGTTGCCATGAAATAGTAGGAGAAACACAGGTTTGACCAATAACATTAGGGTTCCATTCCAGGTTTTAAAGAGCCATGGTTGTGTTATTGTGTGGAAAGTGGAAATGTAGCTCACACTAAATATTTGATATTATAGAAGCATTTTTGTTGAAAAAGATGTTATTTTCAAACTGCATATGTGTTTCTCCATATTTTCAGCATGTGTTCCAATAAATTGATTGAGAAATAATTGTACAGTATGGTCTTTAGAGCATTGCTAAAACAACAAATCTAATGGTGGCCTAAGACTTATGCACAGGACTGTATGTGTGAAGGCAACCAGATGGAACCAGAACCTGGGTCCACATGATATTCCTAATATTCCTCGGTCTTCCTGCTTTGTCCTCAGATGACCTGCTGAGAGCTGCTTAGCGTGTCACACAGTTACTCCCGGCAGCCAGACTGCTCACTGACTGGAAACCACTTTACTGAAAAAGTCGTTAATGTCACCTCTGGACACTTTATCGTAACATTAACGCTTACAGTTTATTTCAACTGTCAAAGCATTGGCGGTCGTCCAAAGGAAAGCATCCTCACCTGACTTTCCTCAGCGTTCTTCAACCACAGTGTGTGTTAAACATACGTACATACTGGTTTATCTGCTTTAGTGGGGACCAAAGTCTGTGACAAGCATGTAGAAAAGCGTTTACTCGGGGGGAAAAACTTTCCCTCAACCCCAAACTTTCTACTCGTGACGAGGAACTTTTAAGATTACCAGGAACTTTGGAGGGGCGGCGCTGTACTGTGTTGAAGAGTGCTGTTTCAGGGTTGCCAGTTTAGCATTTTTGTGGCTTTATTTAGCGAGTATTCAGGCCGCTGGAGCGACTCTTTTTCAAAAAAGTGACAAATTTAGTGATATTTCCGGTGTTGTTGGAGACTTTTGGAGACTCTGACGTGAAAACACGCATTGTTCTAAGGGTCTTTGCACACCAGATGGGACAAAAGTGCAAATAATTTGGATGTGTATTTTGGACGGGGGAAAAAAAATCACATATCAGCTGCTGCAGCTCAGAGCAAATTTCGTTTTGATGCTTGATTTAAACACGTCTTACTGAAACTGCTCCATTGTAACTGACCTCCACGTGTCTTGGAATCATTTTAGAGGTTTTTCTTGTTTATTTGAAAAGAAAAGGGTTTTGGGAAACAGAGACGATCAAGCGATCCACCACTGTGTTAAATGTTTTGGCTGTTTCAACAACTGCAACACTCTGATTGTGACATTAAGAAAAATAAAATTTTGATGTGTGGTGGCAAGCGTAAACCACAGAGATTAGCTGGAATTATTTTCCCCAGCTAAATAAGTTCCTGGTTAATAAAAGTTACTGTAACTGAAAAGGAGCTTTTGTCACCACTTTGATGTCGGTTAAAAAGTCCCTGGAAAGCAAAAGTGTTAATTATTTTCACATTTTAGCATCTATTCTCCAACATATATAATATGTGAAGAGGAGAATCTGTGTATTTGCTTTGTAGACTTTAATAAGAACGTTGACTTCGGCTGCTCGCGTTACGTAAACGAGCCACGCGGATCTTTTTTGTGAATCAAACTCTCGCCTACTTTTCACACGAGCCGTTCGCGTCTTGCCGCTAAAATATTCAGCGAAAATTATCTTGCGTCGCAGTTTCACATCTATCTCTGTCACATATGTCATAAAACATAACACGTGGTGTTCCTGTCTGTTTCAAAATAAAAGCACCACAGCATTCCCAATCCCGGATTCCAGTAATTACTTTCAACCAACTTTTATTGTGAAATACTGTATGTGCAGCACTGACACGCGTGTGGCTTCATACTGACGAGTCCTGGCATTAACATGAGAACAGAGGAGTATTTACTGCAGCGATTCCCAAACACTGGGTCGGGACCCACAGATGGGTCACAGGAGATATTTTTTTGGTCCCTAAACAAATTTGCAGAATTATTGCAAACGTTTAAAAAGTTTTAATTATGTTACATCACTTGGAAATTATTTGATTACCAATTCAAAATATTAGATATGTACACAAATTAAAGATATTTTACATTTCAGCAATAAAATAACTCAAAACAATGAGACAAGTGTTATATATTTTGTAAAGTATTGTACTTAAATGAGCTAAAATGTCCCCAGTACCATTTAAATCCATAAAATATAGATTTAAGGTAACAATTCATTTAATTTTGATCACATTTTATTGTTGCCATCCTCTTTACTGTCTCTGCTATAACTTCCAGGTCAAATCTCCTATAAAACCTTACAGGAGTAAGGAAGGAAAGATTCAGCCTCTGTTTTGTTTCTACATTTTATTGTGTGTATTTGGATCATGACATCTCATTTCCATTTGCTGCATGTTCTATTGGGGAAAATCTCCCTGTAAAGAGCAAACAAGGCAATAATTCCCATGTTTCCACGCAGCTACTTCATGTGTTAGAGCCTCCCATGTCTCTCTACGAATATTTCCTTTAGTTTTTATGCTTATACAAAGATACTTAAGGGTGGCAGATTGAATTTCTGCCAATAAACCCTCCTTTAATGTCACACACTGGACATTTTCTCATCATATGAAGCTCCTAAATTCTCTTTTCTTCACACAGTTATGTTTTCAGCCTCTGTTAAAACCACAAAATCGAAACTGATTAGACAAATAATGTGTATTTTTTTCCGTTTCGTAGATGCTCCTAAGATCCACGGTGAAGTAGCAGTGTACACCTGGGAGGGAAACGCGGTGAATGTCAGCTGCGAAGTCAAAGCTCATCCCAGTGATGTGTCTATTGTTTGGCTGAGAGATGGTCTGCAGCTGCCCAGCTCAAACACCAGCAACATAAAGGTCTACAGGACGCCATCAACCAGCTTTCTGCAGGTACACGCACATTACCACACAGTATTGTTAGTGAGGACACTCTGAGACATCAGAAAAAGAAATTATTTATTGATCCTGGGGGAGAAATTGCTGTCATTACAGCTACTTCAACTCAAGATGAGAAAAAGATATTAACTAAAGTAAGAAAATTCTATTTAAAAAATCTCAGAGGGATCATTCTCTGACTGAAATTACTCCTGTGTTTGACCAGGACGTTATGGAAACCCTAACACCTGACACTTAATCCATCCTAATTCTAACCTTAATCCTAAGAATTTAAGGTGTGACAAAACGAGGAGCAGCCAGAATGTCTGTATAATTTCACAAAATGTTCTCACTTCCTATGGTTTATTGTTGAGTTTGTGGTTGTATGTACAATTATGCACACGGACACACACACACAGTCTGTTTCTCATAACTTCAGAGGACATTACAATTGATTTACATTCATTTCCTGGTGACTGTAACCTTACCCAACATGTCTTCACCTTAAAATGTAATAATTTATGTTATGTGGACTTGATTTTTGTCCCCATGAGGAAGACAAGTCCCCATAATGTGACATATTTAGGTCACACACACACACACACACAGCTATCCTCTCAAGGACTCTACTGTGATCTCCATTCATTTTGACATAAACAAGTCCCAAACCTTAACCAACAACCTGCTACTGGTCCTGGACTGGTCATGGACTACTGCTCTAACCCATGACAGAAAAGGTCCTGGTCTGTTCTGGTTTCCATGGCTTTCAAGGACATTACATTGACTTACATTAATTTTCCTGGACATTTGCTCTTAACCATACGAGATGCCTTCACCTTCAAATTTAATAAATTACATAATGAGGACGTGATTGTTGTCCCCATAAGGAAGACAAGTCCTCATAATGTGACAGATTTAGGTCCCCACAATCACACAGCTACAGTATATACTCTATATCGACGTTCATTCGTCTGGACAGCCTTAACAAAGCATTTTCCCTTACCTTAACCCTAACCAGTTAATAACTAACCCCTAACCTTAACCATAAACACAATTCAAATCTTAGTCCTAAACTTAACCAGTTCCTCAGAAATGAGGCTCTGCCTCATTAGGACCACGATTTGGTCTCCTTTAGGACAACTGGTCCTGACAAGGTCAGTGTTTATGACAGGAAATGTCCTACAGAGGCAACAAAAAAAACAAACACACTCTGCCTGTTTTTAAATCTCGAATAAAAACACACGAGTTGGCAGTTGTAGTGTTTTATTTATCTGTGTATGTGTATATACATATATATGTGCGTAAATAAAAATATATATATGTGTGTATGCACATGCACACACTCAGAAATTTGGATACATTTTCTCAGTGTCCAACCTTTTGGCTGGTGGTGTATATATATGTACATATATATATATTTATATAGTCTATTGACATTGTCCCTGTGTGCTATTGGTTTTAGATTTCATTTTATATCACTTTCTTGTTTTATTCAACTTTATGTATTTATGTCATGTACAGCACTTTGGTCAACTTAGTTGTTTTTAAATGTGCTATAGAAATAAATTTGGATTGGATTGGACTTCAAACCATGATTTACTCTCCACACACACACACACACACACACGCACACACACACAAACCCCTCGTGTCATCAACATTTCATGACTATAGGCTTGAAGTGAAGGCTTTTCGTTTGGCTCCACTGTGTTAAAAAAAAATAAAACATGAATAATTCAGCAGCAGTGCAGCTCACGGCAACAAGAAATAAGCTCCACTAATGGACAAACAAAAAGGTCACCTTCAGAGGGTTTGACACTCACATTTCCTTCATCTGTGCTGCTGCTGCACTGACTTTCTCATATTCTCTGCCTCGGCCTCTTTCAGATAAATCCTCAGTCCGAGAACGACTTTGGGAGCTACAACTGCACGGCCTCTAACGAGCTGGGCACCGAGTCCAAGGAGTTCCTGCTCATCCAGGCCGGTCAGTCCTCGTCATCACGTGCGCGTTCCGTCGTTGTTGGAAGCTGTGATTCTCAAAGGGCGGGTCGGGACCCACAGACGGGTCGCGGGACATTTGTTTTTTTGGTTTTAATAACAATTTACATGTTTATATTTTAAATAGGGCCACACGGTTGGTGTAGTGGTTAGCACTCTTGCCTTTGCAACAAGGGGCCTTCTGCATGTTCTCCCCGTGGTGCGTGGGTTCTGACCGGGTTCTCCGGCTTCATCCCACACTCCAAAAACATGCAGATTTGGGGATTAGGTTAATTGGACACTCTAAATTGCCCGTAGGTATGAATGTGAGAGTGAATGGTTGTCTGTCTCTGTGTGGCCCTGTGATGGACTGGCGACCTGTCCAGGGTGTGACCCCGCCTCTCGCCCTATGTCAGCTGGAGTTATGCACCAGCGACCCCCCGCGACCCTCAGTGGATAAAGCGGTAGAAAATGAGTGAGAGAGAGAGAGTACAGACCTCACTCACCCCAGGATTCCACTGAATGTTTCTGAATGTTTCCACTGAATGTTTCCACTGAATGTTTCCACTGAATGTTTCCTGCAGCGCGTCGCGTCTCCGTTCGCGCATCGGAAGAGAGTCGCGTCCGCTTTAGTCAATGTTTGCTCCGTCAGTCCTTCGCTTACGTACGGATTAGACAAGAGTTCTATTTTTGCCCGACGACGGACAACAACGCCTCAGTTCACAAGGATTTAGCACAAACAGAACATTAATTCATCTGGTTTATCTTCAGAATAAGAGCCACCGTGTTGACACCATCACTAATCCAGCGTTCACACAGCAACGCAGACAGAACCTGCTGCCATGCACATTCAGTGGAATCACACGGTGACACTTTGCCATCTGTGTTTTACAAACCAGCACCGGAAATATTTACGTTTTAATCCACTGGATCCAGAATCCTGGATCTGCATCTGCGCAGAACTTTACCTGCTGTTACCATCTGAACAGAAACATGATAAAATTCAGATGTTACCGAGGTAAACGCATCTGAACTTGTTCAATGGGAATGAACCATGTTACGTTTAAATTGACACCAAATCCATAATCTGGATCAGATCTGGATTAAATTTAGGATGGTGGAGTGTGTGATCACACACACATAACGAAATTTATTCTAATCCAATGATTAATCCCCCAGTAGTTTTTATAAAGATTTCTTGAAAATATTATAGAATTTTTGTGATGTTTTTTTCCTTCAGATTATTATTATTATTATTATTATTATTATTATTGTTATTATTGTTATTATTATTATTATTGTTATTATTATTGTTATTATTGTTATTATTGTATCTCTCCACTAACACCCCATGTTTGCTCATTGTGTGAACTGTTGGTTTTTCTCTCTATAATTTTGTAAAAGGTTTCTGCCTTACTATAGTGATTAAAATTTCAAATTAAAAGTCTTAATTTGGTTGATAGGTTGATAACCTTCAAAAAAAAAATTCATAAAAATAAAATACATTGAATCAGTAAGCACAATTGATTAAGACGATCACAATTGACAGGAGATAATTAGTTTTCTTTACCTAAATAAAATTAAAATAAATTTTGTTTTTAAATTCATAAGAACATTGCACCTTTAAGAAAAGATTCTTAACTTTATCCATAACATTGTACTCATAGTTACCAATAAATAATTTAAATAATTAATTTAACTTATTTATTGATTGATTGATTGATTGATTGCGCCACAGTGGATGATCCACATATTTGATATGGCAGAGATTTTATTTGCCGTGTGCAACAGTTCCATTAATCTGAGCTTGGGACTGACACTAGGAGGACACTAGTGTTGAAAATAAACCAAATTTAATTAATTTCATTTAAATTTAAATATCACACACATCTTAGACATACATTAATATCATAATAATTATGAACACCATAATTATGAACAATTATATTACACCAAAAATTTGATCAAATAATTGAATCATATTGTATAAAGTAAATGAAGTGTCAGCGCAGGAGAGAAGCTGCTGCGTCCTTTTGTCACAGATTATCGTTTTCTTAGCAAAGGTGATGTTTTTAAAACAGAACAGTGGCGTGTGACGAGGTTCAACCACACATCATCGTCTTCATCGTCGTCTCTTCCTCTCGTTCCCAGAGGTTCCCTCGGCCCCCTTCGTCAGCGAGGTGAGACCGTTCTCCACCACAGCTCAGATCCAGTTCGAGGAGCCCGAGTCGACAGGAGGCGTCCCCGTCCTCCGGTACCGGGCAGAGTGGAGGACGCAGGGACGAGGCAGCTGGCTGCACCGAGTCTACGACGTCCCCGACGGTGAGACAAAAGTGACGCTCGCTGTGTTTCAGGAAACTGCGTCTTATTTCAGGGAACAGACTCAGTGTCCAAATCCAGTTTTGACGGGTTTAGTGTTCGGGTCAGAATCATGTCCAATGCTTCATACGGATTTATTTTTAGGCCCATAAATGTAGCCAATTTTCTATTTTTCTACCATGTGATAAAATATATTACAATAATACAAAAAAAAAATAATAATTCTGCACTGTGGTGCAAATATACAGTACTGTGCATAAGTCTTTAAGTGTCGTAAGTCATGAGATTGGTTGTTTTAGCAATGCTTTAATGACCATACTATACAATTATTTCTCAATCACTTTATTGGGACACATCCTAAAAATATGGAGAAACACATATGCAGTTTGAAAATAACATCTTTTTCAACAAAAATGCTTCTATAATATCAAATATTTAGTGTGAGCTACATTTCCACTTGAACAATAACACAACCATGGCTCTTTAAAACCTGGAATGGAACCCTAATGTTATTGGTCAAACCTGTGTTTCTCCTACTATTTCATGCCAACAAATAGCTGCTGTGAAAAAGGTCTATTATACCTGGTTTACTCCAGACATGTTGGAGCATTACATACACATGTTGCACAAGTTCAACTCACTGACAGGTTGATCATATAGTAGAAGACTGACTTTTAGTCACATATTTTCAATCTAACTGCCAACGATCACAAAAGTGACATAAAAACAACAAAGCTGCTGGTGGACTAAGACTTATGCACAGGACTGTACACTGTATTTTTAATAAACATTATTAAATATTATTAAAAATAAAAAAAGTAAATATTAAATACATAAAAATTGGTCATCATTATTCAGATATTATAAATAAGTTTTAGCGATTTAGCAACATTTATCTACAAGAAAAGGGCAAATATCTGCCAAAAAATTAATCGGTTTTCATGAAAGGTCGACATTGATTTTGTTTGATACCGATATCGATCTTTAATCACTAAACTGTTAACATCACATTTGTTCTGACACTTTTACCACTGAACCATAAAAAGCTGGAACTCTGCACGTCTGGTCACTTTTTCCTCTACAGAGATACATCATAAACCTGCCACTTTATCCTCAATCCTTAATTTAACTGTTAATCTGTAACTTGCTGCTTCTCTGTCTTGCAACATTAGACGCCAGAGACACAATATTATCACCATATTTAAGTCACGATGCGATATTATCGCCGTATACTGAGTGTCTGTGAAACCAGGTATTGTGATATACTCACACAACAGCTCTAATGGACTAATAACGGACACGTCCATTGATTTAATGTCCAATTTGTAACATCAGTTCAAAAACTACACGCTAAAATCCAATTCTTGGCGTGTCAGAAGCGAAACCCCACGTCCCTCCAGTCAGCGTTTTAGTCAGCGTCTAGTCTCTTTGCGGTCGTCTTTTCAGGCACACGTTGCCATGGATTAATGTGTGAAATGAGCGCAAACATGTTGGAACAGCTGCCCTCTCGTGTCTTCATTAATCGTGGGGAAACGTGGGACAACGTGGCAGGTAGAGGCAGAGACACAGAAGGTGCTTCTTCTCCGCAGAGGAAACTCTTTAGCTCGCCGTCTACGTGAGTAAAAAGCAGAGTGAAGCCGTTTTACAGTGACAGTGAGAGCTGGACCGTTTAGAAAGTGCTGCACACACACACACACACACACACACACACACACACACACACACACACACACACACACACACACACTTCTGCCTCAAAGACAGTAGTGGGGATGAAAGCCATTCAGACAATGGAGGAGTGTGAAAAAACGAATGAGGCATTGAAATACCTGCTCCAGTCTACAGGGGGGAGTGCTGAGTAGGCTCTTTCACACACACACACACATCCAGGTCCCCACTTGGGAAAAATTAAAAAAATTCACCAGAGTGTCTGAGACATCATTTTAGCATGTTTTAAAGCATGACCAAGAGGGGACCTAAAAAATGTCCCCTGTTGGCAGGTAGGTCCCCTCTTGGTGGATGTGTGATGACTCCAAAGTCCCCTGTTGGATAGGTTGACGAGTACACACACACGCGCGCACACACACACGCACGCCTTTGTTTTTATTATTTGCAGCTTATTTTCAATGTACCCGTGATGATCTTCTCACGTTTACCTCTGTGAATATTTGTGTTGTTTGTACAGCACTTTACTGGAGTGAGGTTGTTTGTTTTTTTTAAGTGTGCTATAGAAACAAACTTAATTTTACAATCTTAATAATGAGCCTTTAAAATAACAGAATTGTTGACTGCACACTTCACTTTTGGTGACGCAGAAAGCACGGATTGAGCGGTAAAATTTTAATTTTTGTCATGATTTAAGACATTTCCGCGGGTCGAAAACCTATATATTGATATTATATCTATATTATCATGACTCGTGATAAGATCTGGTCTTATATTTTGGATATCTGTGACGACGTTTCCTGGTTTTAAAGGCTGTTGCATTGATAATAATCATATTTATGATAATACATTTGTAAAATCCACTGAATATTATATATATGGATGAGAAAATATATGTAATTATATTTTAAACAGCCAATTTATTTGTGTTTTAGCAGAATTTGACTGTATTTATAGTCAAAGTCAAAAGTGACTTTACTTTCAGAACCGTCTGGATTGTAATTAAAAGCCAACAATATCATTTATCTAAGGTTTTGTTCCCTTTTTTGTCTAATTATATTCAACATTCAGTTTGAAAGATGATCTTTCAAACCGTCTCTAATTCGATTTATCTGTTTGTTTGTTTTTTAAATCATTGTCTGGATGAAATGAGACTTGAGCTAATCACTGTTTGCCTGCGATGGGATTAAATTATTCATCTGCTGTTGGAACAGTGCGTGCGTTTGTTTTACCTCCTAATCAAAAAAAGATGACGGGGTTTTTTCACTTCCTCAGTAACTGATGATTATTTCCACCCTAAATGAATCTGTTGACGTAATCTGGGCCGTAAAGTGTCAGAAAATATGGATTTTGTGTTTCACAAACCTGAAAATGATGATGATGATGATGATGATGATGATGATGATCTCAAATGTCTTGTTTTGTCCACAAACCGAAATTCTTCAGTTCTGATGGTTTTCTTTGTTATTTAACAAAGAAAATCATTAAGACAGAATAACAAAACAAGACGTTGGAGAATGGTATCACAGTGGATCAGTGGAAGAGTGAGTCGACTTTCAACTGGAAGGTTGTGGGTTTGATTCTGGGCTCTCTGGGCAAGACCGGAAAATGATAGAAAATTAGATAGATGGAAAACTGTGCTGTGTGAAGGGGTGTGAATGGTTAACAAGGCCAGAAAAATAAAAAAGTTTAATAGCTGTTTAAATACTAATCCAGACCATTTGCATCAGTTAATCAAGAAAGTTATGGTGCTTTTCTACTAGAAAGTTACAGCATGGCTCGACTCGGCTCTACTCTTTTATTCCATCAGTGATAATACCTGGTACTTTTTTAGTCCCTGCTCTGTGGAGGTTCCAGTCGAGCCGAGCCGATACTAAAATGTGACGTGGACAGACTGCCGGCCACTGATTGGTCAGAGAGCATCGTCACTGGAAGAGTCACGAGCGCGACGTCCGACACGAGAATCAAAGCGAACGATGGCGAACTGTAGATCAGTTAAAAAGACTTGAAAATCCTGAAAACATGCGTTAATCTGCAACATTTAACAAGGACATTTGTAAAATGTCCATATTTAACAGAGGAGTCTGGTGTATTTAGCGACAGCACGCTAACTTCTACTAAAGTTCTACTGAAGTTAGCGTGCTAACCAGCTTCCTCTGGCTTAGTCGACCCATCTCACAAGAGAAGAGGACGTTTTATTTAAGCCAGCAACACTTAATTGTTTACTAATTGCTAAGGAATGAATCTCCAACCATTTTAATCTTTAGGTGTTTGGCTAATATTGTCTTAAAAACAATGATTGAAGCTCTTGGCAAGTGCTCTGATCCACATGAAACCACCAAAAATGACTCTAAAAGCTGAAGTACATGTGCCCGACCTGTATGTGGTGCTGTAACATACCATTGTGGCAGGTCTGACAGACTGCCGGCCACTGATTGGTCATAGAGCGTCGTCACTGGCAGAGTCACGGGCGCGACACGAGAATCAAAGCGAACGATGGCGAACTGTAGATGAGTTAAAAAGACTTGAAAATCCTGAAAACATGCGTTAATCTGCAACATTTAACAAGGACATTTGTAAAATGTCCATATTTAACAGAGGAGTCTGGTGTATTTAGCGACAGCACTGCTGAAAGACGGAGATGGTGAGCCCAATCACAAGCCGTTCAGCCGTATTTCACTTCAGTGACTGTGTCAGACGGAGTCAGTGCTCCGCTCATGCAGGAAGTACTGAACCATTCAGTGAACTCATATGTTTATAAAACTGAGGAAAATGATTCACTGCAAAGAAAACAAACTGCTTTGACCGTCACTAGAGGAACCATAGTCATGGAAAAAGACGTGTCTGATACCAAACCGAGTCGAGCCGAGCCGTGCTGGAACTGTGTAGTGGAAAAGCGCCGTCGGTTGCAGCTCTAATTTGATTATTTGAACAAGTTGCAAAACAGACTCTCAGAATAGTTGATGATGAATTGAGCGTTTCCTCTTCAGGCTCCATCGCCGAGTTGACGATCACAGGCCTGAAGCCAGAGACCAGCTACGAAATGAAGCTGTCGGCCGTGAACGGAAAAGGTGAAGGCGAAAGCAGCCCGGCAGAATTCTTCAAGACAGAACCTGTCCGTAAGTCCTTCACTCATTTCTGTCTCCATGAAAACCCTGAGCTCAGGCTTCTCTTCCTGTGTTTGTTTTTACTCTTTGCCGATTTAAAAGCACAATCACTCGTCCGACGGGAGCAACTTTAACGTTTATCGTCTGTCGAGGAGTAAATTTCAACTTCACTTTTTAAAAATTTCAACTTCACTTTTTAAAAATTTCAACTTCACTTTTTAAAATCTTCAAATCCAAACAATTCAACACCAATTTACACTTTTACACGTTCACATTTACTCACCTTTACTACTCAGTGTATTTCACCACTGAGTTATTCCTTGTGGTGACTCGTACATTCATTACCAAGGTGTTAGCGCCCTCTGGTGGTCAGACGATGCATTGCATGTTTTTCCTCTTCCTGTTTTTCATTTTTACACTGCCGTGTTGTCTGTGTTGCTTCTCATCTCCACGTATTTTAACTTTTTTTTTTTTTTTTTTAAATCATTTCATCTTCATGTTGTTTCCATCAGGTTCTCACTCTCACAAAAGTAAGTGAATCATCTCTTTGTTTGTTTTGGCCAATTAATTCAGTTTCATTTCAAATCTTTAGTGTTTTAGATGTTTTCAAAAGTATTTTTAATACTTTTGAAAACATCTAAAAATTTAAGGTTAAAATTTAAGGTTAAATCTATTAAAATAGCATTTTTTGTTTTTAAATTCAACTCAGTTTCTCTGTTGTACAGTTCTAATCTGTTCTCACACAGAATGAATTTAAAGACATTAAATCAAAGTCAGTTCTAATAGTTAAACTTCTTATTTTTACTGCCTTTTTGCTACTGACGAGAACATAACATTAATAATAAGCAAAAAAAAAAAATAGTAACCAAAACAGGAAATAAATGAAAGATAAATGAATAAAAGGGTAAGCATTAGGATTAGATGAACACAACAGACATATTTAAATTTATTTTAGAAGTTCAGGAATGAGAGAAAGAAAATAATAATAATAATCAGCATTAATTGGCCCGTTAATATTATTACTATAGAAAAATCAGTCGACCTCTACTGTGTGAAGTGAATAATCGACTAATTGTTGATGCTAATTATATAGAAATAAAAGTGTTTACATTTGAATCAGGCATCAACATTTATTTATTCAACTGTCACTTTACAGTTTAAAATGAAAATAGGAATTTCTGGCTTTATTATTTAGTGAAAGTATCTTTTTTTTGTGATTCCACAACTGTTTTGTTTTTATGTTTTCAAATGTGTCTTTCAGTTCAGTAAAGAGAGGAAAAAGCTAAAGTTTTGACGTTTGCTTTCCTCATGTCTGTCGTGTTGATGGTAAAAATACATGAGCTCGAATCGTATTTATTTTCATGTCGCCTTTAAATCGCTGTCTCCATCCAGCCTTGTGCCTCTTCATCTATAATCTATAATCTGTTTTCGTCTTCTCCTCCTGTGTTTGGTGGATTTCTCTGCTGATTCTAATCTGAAATCTTCTCTTTTTAGACAAGAATTCTCATTATTTCACTGGAGACACAGGTTTGTGCTGTAGTGACAGTTAGAGAAGAAGAATAGATTAGATTATCTTCCCTCCATCATCATCATCATCATCATAATCTCCCTGCTCTTAATCCTCACACTTTTTCTTTTAGCTTCTTACAAATGAGTTTGTGTTTTCTACAAACTGTGACAAACCTGTTTTGACCTGATTCATTTCATTTCCCCCACATCACAAATATCAATATAATATTATGTTAATTTGCTACTTGTTAATTAATTCCTAGAGGTAGAATCTAATTCATGTCTAATAAATCTAATAAAATACAAGTGATACTTGACTTAGAAACGCCTTATTAGGTGCATCTCTCCAATCTGAAATAAAAATAATGTATGAACTAAATATTGGATACATCAATATTTAATTAATAATTTAAAACCAAAACATTTTCAAATAAAAGTGATAAAAATTCAGATGTCAAACCTTTGGGATAAAATAGCAAACTTTGCATTAAACATTTGATCAGAGTTGATTTAATAATCAGGCAAATATTACAGATGACACATGTTTGTTCTCAGAAACCTAAACTTAATTATTCAGTCCCAAAACTTACTTTTTCATGCATTTAGTATTTACTTTATACATTATTTTTTTTATTGTATATAATGTCACTGCAGTGCAGACATAAAGTGTAGGAAACGTTAGTGTTGTTCAATATAATCTGTTTTGTATTATTTGTTTTCAGTATATAGATGGTGATGTACGTTATTGATCCTGAAACAGTGGGAAATGAATGAAAAGAATTTTGAACTTAATTTCCAGACAGTTTTATTTTGTCGGACTGAAAATCGGCATCAATTATCGGCTGCTCTGTCTTGTAAAAATCAGCATCAGCCACAGAAAAAGTGGTCGAAATCTAGTACAAAATCTAAAGTTAATTAAGTAACGATCAGCCAGTTGTTGATGAGAACAAAGTTACTGTTTGTCAACACGTGTAGCTTTTTTGTGATTCCATGTCTTGGTCTGTTTTGTCCTCTAAACGTCTCTAAGTTGAGTGACGTCTTTGTCTCCTTGTGTTGTCTGGTTTCCTTGGCGCCGACGACTCGCTCCGCTCTGCAGAAGGTAACTGGACGACGCAGCCTTTTAACTTTAACCCCAGAGTCTCACGGCTAAACAACACGTTCATTACTCCTCTGAAGTCATCTAACACTGGTCGACCTTAAACTGCATTCATCACGTCGGCAGGTTAAACGACCAAGAGCCAGAGTCGCGGTTACACTCGTACGTAACTGTTCAATATCAGCCTCGCTCGCTAAAACCACTCACTACCTGAGTGGTTTTTTACATCTTCTCCCCCTTTAAGATGTTCTTCACCATAAATCAAGTGTTTCTTTTAATTGCGCTCGACATCATCGCCTCACAAAACATCACTTTGCTCTGGTTCTCCGTCGACGGCTGTCACAGAGTGAGGCTACTTCCTGTTCCTGTTCACGCTCATGTTGAAGTAAAATAAAAGTGAACACAGAATAATTAATATCTGCTAACTGTGGTTTATTTTGTAATAATAACTGGTAAAATGAAAAGATAACATAATGGTGTGTATTTAATTTATAAGGGAAAACTAATGAATTATTTTATAAGAATAACTACTAAACTGAAAAATTACATTAAAATGGGTCTTTATTTTATAATAACTACTAAAACTAAAGATAACTTTAAAAAGTCTATTTTATTTTGCTGCTAAAACACAAAAATGTATATATTACTTTATAAGAATAACAAATAGAAAACATTGTGTAAAAACATTTTAATAACTATACTATACTACTAAAAAAAAATACTACTATACTACTAAAAAAAAAAGAACTAAGTGTATTTTATTTTAAAGGCAGCACTTCTCAATTAATATCAAAGATAACATAAAGGTATATTTAATTTTTTAATAATAATATGACTAAAACAAAACAATATCAAAATGTATAAATCATTTTCTAACAATTACGGGTCAAATGGAAGTTATGAAATATGAAATAAATGGTTTATATAAGAATAACCACTAAAAGTAACAAAAACAGAACAACTTTTAAAAACAAAAGATAACAAAACTATTTTTTTCATATAATAAAATCTACTAGTCAATTATTAACATATAAACTTTTATTTTATAATAACTACTTGAACGTGTATTTTATTTTGTAAGAATAAACCAACAGCAAAATATTATATATATTTTTTTAAATTCTCGAAACTGTTGCAAATTTTTTGGACAGGAAGTAGCTGCTCTTTACACACAGGGAACAAAATCAGTGAGACTTTGTTTGTTATGTATAACTTTAGTTTAAATATCATCATTCCAGGCTTAATCCACTAACATTAAGTAAAGTAAACTTATGATTTAACGCAGGTTTTTCCTGAGAGAAAATCAGGATTCATGTCTTTATAAGTTCAGTATTTTAAAATGACTCTCACATTATATAAAAAGAAAAACACTACAAAAAGAAATCTGATTTTCTGTTTTAAATTTACTTTTTCACACGTGTTTATACAAGAAAAAATAATAAGAAAATTGAGTAAAAGTGGTGTGAGGAAAAAAACACTTAGTATGCAATTTATAATAATAGCCACTCAGAAATCATTCAGACAATAATGAAAAGAAAATAATTACATACGATAGATACAATGATAATAAAATAAATGATTTAAGGCATAAAGACAGTATAAAAACACATTTCACAGAAATGATCTACTAAATGCAAGGTTTAAGTCCACATGAGTGCTCCAGGACAAGTAAAATATCCATCGTCTCCTGAGATAGTGATCTGCAGAGAAGTAGAAGACGGACAGCGAGGCTCTGAACTCCTTAAGACAATAACTGGCTGAGTAATTCCAAGAGATAACAAAATTAAAGGCTAATAGAGAATGAGATGGGTCCCGAGATTGAGCCTTGAGGAGTACCACAGGTCAGATCGGCAAAATTAGACTCATTTATCAGCAGCTGACACAAAGTAGTGATTAGTTAAATGAGATAAATAAATCTGTCGTCTACTTTACACATCTAACTAATCTAATATTACGTGTTTAAATATCACATCAACTGTGGAAATTTAACAACAAAGTTTGTTAAAGGCATATCCTACAGGAACGTTTTATTCTGTGATAAATAATCATTTACCCCCCGAAGCCTCGTCGGACTCGAGGAATGTCCACCGGTGAATCATCTTCCCGTTGAAAGTCATTTAGCAGCTCAGGCTGAATTTAGATAAACATGTGGTTGTAATTAGTCTGACTCGAGACAAAACGCCCTGAGGCGAGAGATTAAGAGACACGACGAAGGAGGACGACAGCACAGAGAGACTTTTAAACTTTTATTTTTCCATTAACTTTAGGCGTGTGTTTCCTGTTTTCTCCTGTAGGGAATCCTAATCCTCCCAAACTTGACCAGACAGTTCAACCCAAAGGAAACTCGCTCAGAGTCGCTTGGGTCAAACAGGACGACGGCGGCTCCCCCATCTTACATTATCTGGTCCGATATAAACCCGTGAGTATCATCTGTCCAATAACTACTGAAATGTAAGGTAACATAATAACCAGTTTTTGTTTTATTAACCACTGAAACCAAAGGTAACAAAAATGTTAAAATTAACATTAAAATATTTAAAATTAAAACTACTAAAATGAAAAAACTAAAACTAAATGTAAAATTAAAAACATGTATTTAATTTATCATGACTACCAAAACAGAAAATATCAAAAATGTATTTTTATTTTCTAAAAAAAAACCTGTGAGTATCATCTGTCCAATAACTACTGAAATGTAAGGTAACATAATAACCAGTTTTTGTTTTATTAACCACTGAAACCAAAGGTAACAAAAATGTTAAAATTAACATTAAAATATTTAAAATTAAAACTACTAAAATGAAAAAACTAAAACTAAATGTAAAATTAAAAACATGTATTTAATTTATCATGACTACCAAAACAGAAAATATCAAAAGTGTATTTTTATTTTCTAAAAAAAAACCTGTGAGTATCATCTGTCCAATAACTACTGAAATGTAAGGTAACATAATAACCACTTTTTATTTTATCAGAACAACCGCTGAAACCAAAGGTAACAAAAATGTTAAAATTAACATTAAAATATTTAAAATTAAAACTACTAAAATGAAAAAACTAAAACTAAATGTAAAATTAAAAACATGTATTTAATTTATCATGACTACCAAAACAGAAAATATCAAAAGTGTATTTTTATTTTCTAAAAAAAAACCTGTGAGTATCATCTGTTCAATAACTCTTTGAGTAGGTACAATAATAACTTTTAATTTTACAATAATAACTACTGAAATGTAAGGTAACATAATAAACCAAAGGTAACAAAAATGTTAAAATGAAAATTAACATTAAAATATTTATTTTAAAATTAGTAAAATGAAAAAAAAAAAGTTTATATTATTTTATAAGAATAACTAAAGAGCATTTTTAGATTCATAATACTAAAACAAAAACTAAATGTAACATTACAGACGTATTAAATTTATCAGGACTACTAAAAGAGAATTTTATTTTTATTTTAAAAAAAAAAAAACTACTAAAATAAAAGACGGCAAAAATTATTTTTTAAATTTATTTATTTCATTTCATTCTTGAAAAAAATAAAAAAACAAGCAAATAATAGTACATTTAATTTTAATAGTGCTTTACATTAAAAGCACAAAACTGAAAAAGACAAATAAGTTAAGGTAAAACCAAATTCCAAACATTCAAAACAAGAATAAAAAGGAGCCGTAAGGAATCTTTTTTTAATTAACAGTCAACAAAACTGGTAGAAAGAAAAGAATGAAACAAAATAACATAAAAGTATAGTTAAAGTAAATATAATTTCCCACGTCCGACTTGAGGTTCCCAAAACTTTCAAAACTTTCTACATTTTTCTAAAAATACTACTTGTTTTATTGAAACAATTTGTATTTTTATAAATTATAAATATTCAAATAGGTGTATTTTACAAACCAGCAACTGAAATGTTTAGATTTGATCCAAAAGAACTTTCTGGATCTGTACAGAACTTTACCTGCTAATAGTTTTTACCATCTTGTATAAACATGACAAAATTTATCCTGATGTGTTAAGATGTCGCTGAGACATGAACATCTGAACTGACCTGAATGAATGGACGCCAAATCCATAATCTGGATCAGGTCCAGATTAAATTTAGTCTGGTGGTAGAGAGTTTGATGCTACAAACACAAACCGAATTTAATTTTAAACTTGAGCTTTGCCCATTATAAGAGGTAGGAATTTTTGTGTCATCAGTGGGTAGATTCTTATCCAAATTGAATGGGAAGTTACTTGGTTAAACCCCACCTGTTAAAACAAATGGAGACAGGAAGTTACTAACAGAAAGACAAAGTTACAAACCCAGAGCCATGAAAACAGAACCTCTGTCGGGCAAATATTTTAAAATGTTCTTTTTAAGAAGGAATTCTTAAAACTAGCTTGTAAATTCAAACCACTTTAAGAATGTAATTTACCTTAAAACCAGGAAATGGCTGAAGAAGCTAAAGAAAGTCGATAAATAATTGTGTCGCGTAAGAACCGCTAACTTAAAACACGCGTTTCTTTTCTTGACTGAGCTAAATTTAAGAATTTATACACCGTAATAATGAGAATACAACCAAATCTCTTCAAAAGGCACATTAAAAATAATCTGAAATTACACACCACAAGCTTTCATATTTTATCTCTTTTTATAAATGCTACAACTGAATAATAAGTTTAACAGTTTTAAATGTGGATATTTTCTGCTGTGTTTGCTCCAAATAAAAAAGAAAAATCAATTTTGGTTTGTGAACCAAACAACTAAATTGGTTAATGGATGATGAAAATATCTGAGAGTTACCGTCCTATGTATTGTCTTTTGTGCTGATCTGTGATTTAGCTTTTGTTTTGTTTATTTTTGAACATAAAATAAGAACAAATCTTCAATTAATTCACAGACAGACATAAAAATCAATAAATCTCTTTTTGTGATGAAGATTTAATCGATCTGAAATCTTAAGTCTGCGAACAGCTGCTCCACAATAAACAATTTATCCCAAATTAACGAGCACATTTTGAACATTTCCCGCCTCCGTCCTCAGACTCAGGCGTCGGACTGGAAACCAGAGCTGCGTCTTCCCAGCGACAGCGACTACGTGGTCCTCACTGGACTGGACTGGGACACGGAGTACAGCGTCCTCGTGGTGGCAGTGAATCAGAAGGGAAAGTCCCCGCCGGCGACCATGTCCTTCAGGACGTCCGCAGAACCGGACGCCGTCCCAGGTACGGTCAAACACACTCCACCTGGAACCAAACGGCCCAAAATAAAACCCAGGAGCCAAACTCGGAGCTGTCACGGTCAGAGCGACGCGTTCTGTTTTCGTCTCTGAACGAGCCCAATAAATCTGCAGGAAATTAAAAAAAAAAAAAGAGAAAGATTTCCTGGACAGAGGTGAGGAAGAGACGATTTTTCCTCACTTTTAAGTTTGGACAGCTCGAGTTTGTCCTCGCAGAACTGGGACGAGTCATTTCCTCTGAGGATGAAATGATTTGAGCTTCACTCAGCTGACAGACGGATCGGGAATATTTAAATTAACACTCTATAACCACTGATTAACTCGTGCCTTTGAGGCTGCCGCTGCGGTGTGGTCTACTGTAGTGAACAGGCTGAGACTCCGCCCCCTGGAGGGAGATCACGTTAATGCAGTCACTTTTACTGGAAACAACAAACTATGGTAGTTATTATCAAATAAATTCACGTTTGCGTGTTCTTCCATTTTAGTAGTTATTCTGAGAAATTAAAATACTCATTTTCAAAATGTTACCGTACACTATGCCGCTAAAAAAACAGAAAACAAAAAGAAATGTGCAGAATCCCTCCATCAACCAGTCTTTCCACCTGGCTTTCAAAATAAGAGCCACTCACTTTGCCTATTTACTACTTCCTGTATAAACCTTTCGCGAAAACAATGAAAAAGTGGCTCGAGTTTAGACCAACAGCAGAATTGACGACAAAAACGGCTCACAAACGATAAGCTCTACTTTATTTAAGTAGTTTTCTAATGAAAATGATCAACGTTTCCACAGATTATTTTGTAAAAACAAGAAACACAGTTAAATATGTCTTTTGACCTGGTTGAATCCTGTGGGTCTTACGTCGTGTAACGTAGACTACACCACTGCAGCACAGCAGTGTTCACGTTATTTAGGAGAAATCGCCGCCTGTTAGATTCACGTTAGATGCTTTGCTGAAACATCGCAGCCCATTATCATCATCATCTTCATCATCACTTTCTTCCTCTCACTCCTCACTCACTCGCTCATCATTCACTCACTGCGTAGTTTTCCGTCTGTGCTTCTGCTTCGATCTGTCGCTGGAAAATTTCTTCACCCTTGTTACGTAAATTTATGATTTACTTTGACTCATTTTCACTTTCTCTTCTCCTTGTGTTCTTCCTCCCTCTTTCTTTCCCTTCATTCCCTCCCCTCTGCTCGTCTCGTCTCCGTGTCCCCGCTCTCTTGCCTGCTCGTGGACATTGGTGTCGTGGGACCACGTCAACATTTTGGCTGTTTTTTTTTTTTTTTTTTACATGGCTCCGCCCCCTCCTTCAGCCACTCAGAGCTGCTCGTGTGTGACGTGCTCTTTGGTTTCACTCGCCTTGTCCGTCATCGCTGTCGTCCTGCTCTCGTAAAAAAAAAAATCACGTCAGACGTGGTGGAGGACAGTTTTCCTCTTCTGTCTCTCCGTCTCTCTCTCTCTCTCTGGACACTGTAAAAACATAAAACAGACATTTTGTGGCTGAGAAAAGAGACCGTGCTGAACCAAAGGCAGCAACAACAACAACAGGAAGTGCCAGTTTACAGTCAGTTTTTCACTTAAAACAGAATAAAGACTCAGTGCTGGACCTGTACGTTTATTATAATCCTCTAAACCAGTGTTTCTTCCAGACTTTAGATAAAGATGACAAACTATCATGACCCAAATCACAATATAAATCATGAGATTAGCTAAATCTGGGCATAATGTAGCAACTAATTTTTGGTACAGCGTACACACGTGTCAGTTCCGGGTAGATATAAATAAAAGAGAAACTATTTTCAAGAAATCTTTAGTAAATTAATTAAAATGGTCACTTTATGCATGTCATTTAAAACATATAAACATAAATGACTGAAGAAATTGGAGAAATGTGGCAAAAAAAAAATTAGTTTGGGAACCCAAAAAATTATCTCCTGTGACCCATCTGTGGGTCCTGACCCAGACTTTGAGAACCACTACTCCAGATATGGGTCACAGGAGATTTTATGAAATAACAAAAGAAGAAAAGTTATTATTCATTTGGAAACTCTGTCATGCACAAATTAGTTTAAAAAAAGTTTGGGAATCATTGTTCTGTAAATATTTGTGAAAAAAAATTAACGAAAGAACAAACTAAAGTTAACTGAAAAAGTTTGTTATAATAGAAGCATTTTTGTGCGGGTGTGTTTTATTACTAAGACAAATGTCCAGATGTTTCTCACGCATGTATAAAATACTCTTTTTTTACATTTATACCTGGACGTCGTTCACTAGAAAACCTAGAGTTTTATTTGTATCATAAGAATTGAGTTTAAAATTTTATTTTAGAGACTTTAAATGGTATTAAAATGGACATGTTTGCTCTTCTTTCTAATAATCAAAATAAATATGTGGAATAAACATTTTTATGGATTTCCCCCCCCCCCCCCCCCCCCAACTCATTTGCATTTACATTTAAATAAATAATCTGCGTCAAACACACTGCAGTGCCTGTAAATTCACAGTGAGGAAAGTAAAGCGCTGACGACAGGTGAGTCGTTTTTCTGTTTTATGGTTACAGTAGTGTTAGCAGCACATTCATTCGTTCACGGCTGTTTGTGTGAACGTGTTATGGTGCAGTGGTTTGTTTGTTTTTGTGTGTGTTGATTTACTTCCTCTCCTGGTTCCTGCAGATCTCGGGGAAGAGGCCGCTCTGTCCATGGGCGTCATGCTGTGGGCCGGGATCCTCGTGGTGGTGTTCGTGCTCCTCCTGCTGGCCGTGGACGTCACCTGCTACTTTGTCAACAAGTGCGGCCTCATCATGTGCCTCTGCGGCAAATCTGGCACAGGAACCAAAGGTCACGACCTGGAGGAGGGCAAGGCGGCGTTTGTGTGAGTTTGACATCCGCGTTGCCAAATTCAAAGAAAAAAAAGGCAAAGTTAGTAACTGGCGACGTCAACACTTTGCCTCCATGTTTGTTTCTGAATCGCCACAGCGTCAAAGTCGGCGTTGCACACGCTGGTGCCCGTCAGGGTGCAACGGTTCAGCGAGCCCACGGTTGGATTTTGGGTCATGGTTTTCATTTTTTTGCACATTAAGGACAAGAACAAATGTCCACAGTACAAAAATAACATGACGAGTCAGGGAAACGTCCACCAGTTTTCAAAACATAAGCCAGTCGTGACGTTACGTGTAAATAAAAGTCGCATTGTTTGTGGTTTCATACCAAACAAAACACTTCCAGTATGGAGACATTGTTCACATCACACCGTACATTCTGTCTTTAAAACTCAGCTAATCTCCACAAATCTTTGTCTATGAACAGCTTTCGTTACTTCAGACGGAGTTTAACTCGTTCACGTTTGACGTGTTCCCGTGATCAGACTCGACTCCCGTTGAACGATGTTTTTTTTAATGCTACACTTGATGCTAATGGAGCCACACAGTGGAGTAAATACATGACGTTTTAACTTGTTTTCACTTTAGTTTCGTTTCCATAACACGACGCGTCGTTCCTGTCGTGACACAGTTAATTAGCTAAGTGGTGCTGCGTTCATGAACACACAATCCAATCCATGCAGAATCTATTCATAGAAGAATATTTACACTTTTAAAGTACTGAAATATTGCAATTTATGCCCCAAAACCGAACCGTGGCTTGTGTATTGAATGGTCTGGTTTGGACCCGCAGTGCCTTTTGCATTTACTTGAGAAAATAATATCAGGAAAAAATATTGGTGCTTGTTGATTCAGAAAAATACTTTTTTTTGCTTTTGCAGATTTCCTCAGTTAATCGAACATTTAAACATCTATGAGATCGTTCCTCGCATTATTAGATAGATATTGTTGGTTTATTTGCGATTCTGTTACGTACATCTACACATTAGACAATGTTAGATTAAGGGAAACGTTAAACCACAACATGCTTCATACAATGTTATCACAATTTGAGAAAAGGTCACGAATCACAAAAAGAAAAGTGATTCCAAAGCACTGGAGCGATTTAAGAGAAATATTTGAGAAGGGATTTGTTTCAAGTGAAGTTTTTGTTCAATATCCACTTTGTTAATACATTTAAAAGAAGCCATACAGACATTAGAAAACACAACTATATCCTAAGGTAAAGTAAAAATTACATTTTTATTATTACTGTTCAACATGAAACAATAATATGTAGTAAATTAACAAGTATACATTTCAGCAAGAAAATAACAGGAACTCGCTTTAAAGTAGCACTTTTTTACTATTTCATCAATTGTTAGTAGTAAAAGTAGATGTTTGGGCCATAAATGTCAGGAAAAAAAAAAGGAAATGGTTTTCTTAAATGTCTTGTACAAAATGATTCAATCTTTAATGATTTCTTTGTAATATGGAGCAAAGAAACCAGAAAATATTCACATTTAAGAAGCTGAACAATCAGAAAACCTATTTTAATTACTAATAAAAGACATTGAAACCGGATTTTCAGTAATTGGCTATAAACAAGTGGGTTTGCTTGAATTAATATTGAAGGTGTTTCCCCTGAAAGTGACTAATTGACTATTGAAATAGTTTAATTAAGTAATTGATTAATCATTGCAGCTCAACTTCACACGTTTACTTGGGGTACAATTTACAATAAATCCCACGCTTTATAAGTTGGATTTGAAAGAATAAAAGCTAAATTTGTCACAGAAACGATAACTGTTCGCAACCATCTCTAAATGTCGTCCAGGAAAGACGAGTCCAAAGAGCCGATCGTTGAGGTGAGAACAGAGGACGAGTGCACGGCCAATCACAACGCAGCAGGACCGACGGAACCCAACGAAACCACGCCCCTCACCGAGCCTGAGTGAGTGTCACGCCGACGGCGTTTCGTTTCGTCTTTAGCCGTTTGAACGCTGCACTCCACTTCAGAGAATTATTACCGTTTTTCTCAAAGCTGAGGAGATTCTTGAGTGGAGTCCACTGAACAACTGCTGCTGCCGCCGCTTCTGTTTTTATTTCAACCCGAGGGGTTTTTACTTTTCTGTCTCGTTACTAACAAGCGGTTGAAGCAATACCAGTTTAAAGACACAGGCTTTAGTCCTCTTGAGTGTGGTCAACTCATGAAGCCATCTCTCACATCAGCACTGTGGAAAACAACTGACATGACACTGGTACTGTTTAACCCCGTAGGTGCTGGTTTCTGCTTTTTACCACATGGTTCTCGACGTTGGTGTGTGTATGAGATGTTCCTTTAAATGTCCACTCACAGCATGACGTCGTCTCTTTTTCTTTCTTTCGTTTCTCTCACTACGCTTTAAGAGTTTGCCGTTTTTTTTTTTTTTTCAGTTTATGACCTCGTTCAGTCCTGGTGTCTGATCCGATCACGGTTTTGAGGAGACGCGTAGCTTCATTCCTGATCTGTGGGATTACAATCTGTCTTCAGGACAAATTAGAGACAGCGTCCTCAGCCGATGCTGTCTGATCCGTAGCATCTGTACTTTCCCGTCACGGTTTAGTCACGATACTGTCACGCTTTAGATTCTTAAACTGTTTTCAGCCACTATTTTTTTTTTAATCATTCTAATTTATTAAAGTGGTTACTGAGACATTTTCCTGTGTCAAAATAGACATTTTTAACATCAGATATGATCGGCCGTGCTGTCTGCACGTCTGCGGTGGGATCAGTGAGGACGGATGTTTGCACCAGGTCCGAACGAGGCCGTTTGTGTCTGTGTTGGTGTGAATTTCTTTTAAAAAAAAAAAAAAAAAAATCAACTAATCCCTCTGCATGCTCTTGTGCCAGAGCCACCCTTCCTGTGTCACAGTCGCCCTGGTGTCTAGTCTGTGTGTCTCTGTTCTCTCCCTGCTCTTCTCTCAGGCTGGCGGCTTTCACTGCTGCTCTGGCTCTGGAAACGCTCTCGTCCGTAGCCACCAACTCTGACTCGGCCACAGCAACCGTTGACCCAGCTCAGGACAGCCCCTCTAGCGAGACCACTACCCTCACGTGTAGCCTCTCCACCCCGGCCAACGACCCCTCGCCCACGCCCGTCCAGGCCCCGGCCCCTACCCCGGAGTCCAACGCGCCGCCGCCGCCGCCGACTCCCGTCCCCCTGTCCTCGTCTGCCATCGAGGCAAAAATGGCTCCGTTAGTCGAACAAAGAGGAAGTAACGCTGCAGAAGAAGAGGAGAAAATAACCCCTCCTCCTCCTTCTTCTTCTTCTTCTTCTTGTACTCCTGAACAACCTAGACCTCAAAAATCAGGGACACCCATACCACCAAAACGTAGACACTCTCCTAAACTTATGGCACTCAATGCTAAAAGCAGCCCTCCTGTGTCTCCGCTCGCCGCGTCGTCCTCACCCACTTTAGACACTAAGAAACCTGAGGTTAGTCACCGGCAACGGGACGCTGAGGCGCCAGCACTGACTGCCTCCACTGTAGGAAACACTGCCCCTCCAAAACCAGACACCGATTCAAACACAGTCGCCCCAGACGCCAGTGGGCGGAGCCTTAGCCACCCCGACACGAACGGACCTACTGGCCACACCCTTAATAACATTCCTGCCGCCAAAGATGCTCCGAACGCTGAAGAATCTGCTCCTCTAGTCGCAGAAGTCGCTTCTGCCGACCTCGCTCGTCTACACAACGACCTCCTCACGGCGCAGTCAGACATGTACGACTTACTGACCCCCGACGCGGCGCCAACAAGTGCGGAGTTCGACTTAGAACTGACTAACGTGGCCGAGCGAGC
This sequence comes from Brachirus orientalis, assembly GCA_016785285.1. Classification (NCBI taxonomy): domain Eukaryota; kingdom Metazoa; phylum Chordata; class Actinopteri; order Pleuronectiformes; family Soleidae; genus Brachirus; species Brachirus orientalis. Next base: position 1,099,488 of record JAFBJR010000118.1, read on the forward strand.
GTCCCCGATCCCCGCAGACCTGATTAGCTTAGAGAGCCCGCCCTCTGCCCCCTCTCTGCCCAACGGAGACGGAGCAGACCCAGTTCTGGACGCACCCAAGACCAAGACCGCTCTTCCTCCTGTCAACGATGAGTACGGCTCCCTCTAGAGGTTTATCTGTGTGTACGAGTGTGTGTGTGTGACTTGTTCACCCATTCATTCACCACCACATCTTGCCATTGACCACACAATAATAAGTACTGTAATGGTAAAACTGTGGTAATGACACCGGGATGGTTAACAGTTAGATGTTGTGGATAAAGGAGTGATACGTTGATTCTGTTTCTTGTGTGTGTGTGTGTGTGAGACATACACTCTTATGCTTCACTCACTTTAAGAATAGACGTGTTTACACATTGATCTCACGTCTTAAAGGGGTCGTCTGTGAGAATTTAAATCAGAAAATAACTGACGTGTCATCAGAGATTAAGGAAACATGTTAAACTGAAGTACTGGCTTAATCTCTGTGGATTTAAAGTGACAGTGACCTCTTAAAGCCTGAAACCAGTTCATTTTTCAGAAGCTTTTCCTGTCAGCAAAAGTGAAACCAGATTTTTATTTTAACAAATGAAATCCACGTCAGCTTAAAAGGTAAAGTGTGTCATTTCTGCCACTAGGGGTCTCTCAATCAAAACAATAACAAAAGATCTAGACTGATGACATCAGGAAGCAGGGTGGAATCATGGGAGTTCATAAAGCGCTCACTCTCCCACACCAAAGTCCACAGAGAAAATCAGTGATTTTAGCTCACAGGGACACAGGAGCTGCTGGTCCACTGCTGCCTCGTGTGGTCACTTTGTGTCATTGATTTAAATTTAAATGAGGGATTTCAAATGCCGAAGTGACAAAATAAGACATTTGAACTCACTGATGGAGGCAGCAGTGGATCATCAACTCCTGTGTGCTGTGATGTAAAATCACCGATTTTCTCTATGGACTTTGGTGTGGGAGAGTGAGTGGTTTACAAACTTCAGTTTCCTGTTAAAAAAAAAAAAGGGGGGGGGGTAAGATAAAGATGTGAACATAATTCTAAAAATGACTAAACATTTTTTTTGTTTAAGTGTAGCCAAAATATTTCCAACACACTTTAAAATCCAGGGAAATCTGTATTTATTGTTGTGTTCCAGTTGTTGTCGGAAGTTGGAATTTCCAATTTCCAACATGTTTCCATTCGTAAAACGCAATTTGACGGTGACTTAACGTAGCAAACATACTAAGCCGACGTAGATTTTATTAGCCGAGTCTTTTGTTCAGTGGCTAAAACTCCGTTTTTGCTTTAACACAAACACATCATTTTACAGTCTGAGGTTGAACTGATGGATTAAGAGAATTTTGTCTTTATCAGTTTGTGTGATTTAATCTAACTGTCGTTAAGGTGGTGAAGAAATATGTAAGAAGACGTTTAATCCCACTGTGTCTTCTTACATATCGGGTGAAGGTGTCGTTGGGAATAAATGGACGAAAATCAAGTCTATCTTTGTCGTATTTCTGTTGTTTTTCTCGACATTAACGACCACATTTCTAACGTCAAACTCTCCCCCTTTTTTTTTTTTTTTACTCCGTCCACTAACAGGAAGATTTTTCCCGACGAGAAAATGAAACTGGAGGAGGCGGAGCTATCGAACGCCCTGTCGGAGATCGCGGCGGAACACAACAGTGTCATACAGACAGAAACCACTGAGAGCAAAGCATGATGGGAAGAGGGGAGGAGGAAACCCCGGCAGAAATCCAAAACACTGAAGGAGTTTTTATTTCCCGACATTTTCAAGACACACACGCACGCAATTTTTTTCTTTAGGTCGTAAAGATTTATTTTATTTTTTTATTGGTGTTTTATTTAACCAAGTTTAAGAGAAACCCGGATAAATATTTACAGAATTCCACTTTTTATTGTGTTTACAGTCGAGAATGTGATCGCGACACATTATCGGACAATGAAAACTGTAAAAAAAAAAAAAAAAAAAAAACAGACAAAAAAAGGACTATATATAGAAAAATATTTTTGTTATTTTAATGTTCTACTGCTCCGGTGTAAAACTGTTGGCATTTTTTGTTTGTTTGTTTGTTTGTTGGACTCATAATTTGCTCGTTCTGCATGTGTGAGCTGCAAGTGGTTTTATTTTTTTGTTACTGTTGTTTCACTGCGTCTCACAGATAAAAACAGGCATTGATTTAACGTTTAGTTATAATCAATAATTGGATGTGAATCATCTTTATACAAGATGATTCACATCCACATCACGTCATGATTATACAGCTGCTGCAGGAGAGTGAGAAAGTAATAATAAAAAGTAATAATAATAGTCGACCGTGGACACAATCAGATTTATCAAACATAGTGATTTGTTATACAGAACTGTGTAAAAGTCTGTAATCGTCATTATTTCTCTTGTATTTCTTATCTAAACTACATCCAGGTTGGCGCTGCGCACCCTGGTGCCTACATAAGTGTATTACATTCATTTGGGAAAAAGAAAACATTTAAAAAATTGCTTTATTTTTCTGAATTTATGACATCAAAAAAAACAAGAGACAGAAACAAAAAATCCTGTCACAAATTTTTTTTAAAAATTACTGAAAATATTTGAGGAAAAAAAATCTCTTTAATTGAAAAAAGGATGGGAAAAAAAATATGAAAATTATCTCAAATTTAGAAAAACTGAGCTGAAAGAAAATTCCTCCAACTTTATTTATAAAGCATTTTTGAGGAAAATTAATTGAAAAGGAAAAAATAAAGATAAATAAAAAAGGAATGCAGGAAAATTTCTCTTTGTTTTAGAAAAATAGCTGGAAAAATGGAAAAAATAAATGAAACAAGGCAAAACAAGCCAGAAAGAATGATCTCATTATCTTATTTAAAAAAAAAAAAAAAAGAAAAGCACCTTTATTTTTTTGGAAAACTATTTTTTGTCATTAATTCAGAAAAATGTATGAGGCATTAATTTTAACTAAGAAATCCTTCTTAGTTTTACTTTAAATCTAAAGAGGAATTAAAGTGTTGAAAACCTTTAAAACCTATTTTGTTAATAATGTTATTATACCACATTTCCTGGTTGAATCACTATAAAGAGACTGAGAAATAAATATGACTTTGGTCAGACAAAGTTAACGGTGGCCTGAGGGTTTTTAACACTGAAAAAAACAAAACTGTAAAGACAAACCAAAACAGAGCAGAAAAATCCTCGTACGTCTCATGAGGTAAAAAAATAAGCCACGTACTTGTTTTGCAAAGTTAAAGTCTACGATCATTTCTTCCTCGCGTTAAAACAGATTCCGGGCTTTGTTTGTCAACTTGTGCTACTTTGAAGCAAAAGAACAATAATTAATATAAAAGTAAGTGAAAAGCTCTTTTGTACTATTGAACAGGTTGTTTTTCCTTCCTGCCTGCGAGCTCGTGCCTGTGTGTCAGTCAGTGAAAGCGTCTCGTCATCAGTTTCTAAATAATAATAATAATGATAATAATAATCTGTACAGAACGTCGTCGTGACACAGTTAGCCTCTTTGTTTCTCTCCTTTTTTTGTATTATTTAATAAAGTGTTATTAGAAGAAAAGTACGATAAATGTGGTCATTATAAATAACACGTGTGGTGTATCAAACTGTCTCTGGTCACTCAATTGGATGTTGTTGAAGGAGGCGGGGCATGAACTCAGTCGGTGCTTTATGAACAAAAATGAAATAAAAAAGGAAGAAAAATGTGTCGCCTGTGTTTTTTTTATTTGTTTTTATTTCTGGACTTAAATTATATCAAAGAAATAAATCCTTAAATCATTTTAATTTGCTCTGCCCTTGTTCTTATTTACGACGGAATATTACAACCTGGAAAAAAAAAAAAAAAATTTAAAGCTTTCCAAGAATAAAGTTGTAATTTATGAGAAAAAATGTCCTATTACTGTACTTTATTTTTATCATTAGCCATACACTACTAAAAAAATGTATTTGTAAAAAAAAAGTAATATCACAACTTAATATTTTCAATTCAAAAATTAAACATACATCACAAGTCGATTTTCAAGTATTCTTACAAAATGTGCCCCCCCCCCCAAAAAAATTAATCTGTAATATTACAAAAATATATTCATTCATTAAAAATGCAAGCAAGTATGGCTAAAGTTTTTAAAGAGTCAGAATATTATGACTATATTCTCAATTTGATTAGCCCTACAAAACTATTTTTAAGAGTCGTAATAACACAACTTTATATTTTCAATTCAAAAATTAAACATACATCACTAGTCGATTTTCAAGTAATTTGTTTTTGCTTTGATGGCAAACATCAAATACACAAGTTTAATTAAAAAAAATAATTTGTAATATTCAATGATTAGCCATACCCGAATATAAAAAGGTTTTTAAAAGTCAATGACTATATTCTCGATTTATCGATTATCTATACACCACTATTTTTTTACTTATTTATTTTTTAAATTAAAGGAATATCACAACTTTATATTTTCAATTCATAAACTAAGCATACATCACACACAAAATTTAATGAACATTCATGACTAAAAAAAAAGTAAAAAGTTTTTAAAAAGTCAAAATATTCCGACCTTATTTCCTCAATTTATCGATTATTCAGACACCACTAAATTTTAATTTTTTTAAAAAAATATATTTTTAGAGTCGTAATATCACAACTTTATAATTCATAGATTAAACATACATCACTAGTCGAATTTCAACTTTTTTTTTTTTTTTTACAATTTGCCTCATTTACATTATATTCATTATATTCATTCATTAGCCATACTTGACTTTGAAAAAGTTTTTAAAAAGTCAGAATATTTAGACTTTATATTGTCAATGTATTGATAATCCATATACCACTAAATTTTAAATTTAAAAAAAAGTTTTTAAGAGTCAGAATATTTAGACTTTATATTCTCAATTTATTGATTATCCATATATCACTAAATTTTAAATTTAAAAAAGAGTTTTTAAGTCAGAATATTTAGACTTTATATTCTCGATTTATTGATTATCCATATACCACTAAATTTTAAATTTAAAAAAAAGTTTTTAAGAGTCAGAATATTTAGACTTTATATTCTCGATTTATTGATTATCCATATACCACTAAATTTTAAATTTAAAAAAAAGTTTTTAAGAGTCAGAATATTTAGACTTTATATTCTCGATTTATTGATTATCCATATACCACTAAATTTTAAATTTAAAAAAAAGTTTTTAAGAGTCAGAATATTTAGACTTTATATTCTCGATTTATTGATTATCCATATACCACTAAATTTTAAATTTAAAAAAAAGTTTTTAAGAGTCAGAATATTTAGACTTTATATTCTCGATTTATTGATTATCCATATACCACTAAATTTTAAATTTAAAAAAAAGTTTTTAAGAGTCAGAATATTTAGACTTTATATTCTCGATTTATTGATTATCCATATACCACTAAATTTTAAATTTAAAAAAAAGTTTTTAAGAGTCAGAATATTTAGACTTTATATTCTCGATTTATTGATTATCCATATACCACTAAATTTTAAATTTAAAAAAAAGTTTTTAAGAGTCAGAATATTTAGACTTTATATTCTCGATTTATTGATTATCCATATACCACTAAATTTTAAATTTAAAAAAAAGTTTTTAAGAGTCAGAATATTTAGACTTTATATTCTCGATTTATTGATTATCCATGTACGACTAAATTTTAAATAAAAAAAAAATTTAAGAGTCAGAATATTAAGATTTTATATTCTCAATTAATCGATTAACCATACACCACAATTTAGTTTTTTTTTAAAAAAAAAACAAAAAAGTAAAACAAACTATTACAACTTTATATTTTCAATTTGCTTTTTTTTTTAAATTGGCAATATTACAACATTAAGTTCATTGATTAGCCATATTTGACTATAAAAAAGTTTTTAAAGAGATGTAATATCATGACTTTATATTTTCAATTCCTAGATTAAACATACATCGCAAGTTGATTTTAAAATAAAGATTGAAAGTTTTAAAAAAGTTTCTCTTTTTTTTAAAATTCATATTACAACATTATATTCGTTGATTAGCCATACTTGACTATAAAAATGTTTTTTAAGTCGTAGTATTGCAGATTTATATTTTCTATTCAAGTTGCAATATTATCTCGATTTATAGATTAGCCACACGCCACTAAAAGTATTTCAAAATATATTTTACAAGTTTATATTCTTGATTTATCTATTATTTCTTGACATTTTATCGTTAAGATAGTGAAAAAAGTAGTAATACTGTGACTTTATATTCTCAATACATAGATTAGACTTAGACCACGGAAAAGTTCTTTGTAAAAGACGTAATATTGTGACTTTATTTTCTTATATTAATCAATTATCCATACATTACTACACTACACTTTTTTCCCGTAATATTTTTATTTATTCTCAAAATATTAAGACTTTATTAACTTACTTTATTCAGTCTGTCCCTAATACTCCGTCAAGTTACTCAGGTTTTTGTCTGAGAAAATGAAAAATAACTTACCAAGACAGACGTGTTGACGTGTTGTGGACGCTGCACACACGGGACATCAACGCTGTAGAAGAAAAAACACGTCATGTCAAAGAACTGATCACAGATTATAGATTATATTTAAACGAGTAAAACAGCAACTGCTCTAATCCAAACACGTGCTGAGTTTGTCGCCTGTCCACAGTTTTGTGATAAACAGATGTCCCTTGAATTAATGGAAATGTAAAATAAAATAATAATATACCCAGTGTAACTTACTGATGGCAGTGGTTTATGGATAATCTGGTGTGACCACTATCAGGATTGTTAATCTCCTCCAGTTACTAAACATTAGTCACTTATTCATTAACAATAAATGATAGTGACTTGAATGAACAGAGATTCAACAACATAAAAACCATGTTACTGGATCACGTCACCATCTCGTCTGTGGTTTGGTTTGATCAGGTCAAATCTGTTGTGCTTTGAAAACTGCAACTGAAAATAAAACAAAACCAAGTGGTTTCCAAATCTAAATCTCTGTTTTTGCAGATCGTATACACACGGATTCAGAAACTTTTCCTTTTCCATCTTTTTCTTTCGCTTTCTCAGTAAAAACACATTTGCTTCAACAAAATGTCTTCAGCCTGTAATCTGTCTTTGTTATTTGGCGTCTCCTGAGATTATATGATTATTAGACATATAAATAATCTCATTATAGCTTTTCAAAATGTTTCCTTATTGCAAGTAATATATGTTCTGGTGATTTTTTTTTTACACTTTTCCAACCCAGTCTGTGGCTAAAACTTTAGGAAACACTGACTGAAGTATTTGGTGTAAAAACCTTTTTAAATAAAGTTTTAATCCCATGTGTAATTTTTTTTAGCATTTTAAGTTGGTTTTTTTTTGTACTTTGTTTTTGCTCCTAATTTCACCATCTGGAAAAGGTGCAGTGACGCGGTTCAGCCACTAGATGGAGGTAAACACCAGTGTTTGGATTGAGTCCCTCTGTCTTCTGTCATGTCATGGACAGCTGGACAGTTGGACAGTTGGACACAGTCGTGTCACTTACAGTGGAAACAGGTTGGTGTTGTTGAGGGTGAAGAAATAAACACGTGACGTCACGTGACCAACACACGTTTGTGTTTACAGCACGACTGTGATCCTGAGAGACAACGTGTCCAACTGCTGTGTCCCCACTGTGACACAGACCAGGGCCGGTGTCAACACAGTGTAAACAAGCACCAAGGCCAAAGCTGAGCCAGTGTACAGGTCAGGCTGACCCAGAGTCCAGGCCAAAAATGACCCAGCACACAGGCCAAATCTGACCCAGCACACAGGCCAAATCTGACCCAGCACACGGGACAAATCCAACCCAGCATACAGGAAAAATCCGACCCAGCATACAGGACAAATCTGACCCAGCACACAGGACAAATCTGACCTAGCACACAGGCCAAATCTGACCCAGCACACAGGCCAAATCTGACCCAGCACACAGGCCAAATCTGACCCAGCATACAAGACAAATCTGACCCAGCATACAAGACAAAACTGACCCAGCACACAGGCCAAATCTGACCTAGCACACAGGCCAAATCTGACCCAGCACACAGGCCAAATCTGACCTAGCACACAGGCCAAAACTGACCCAGCATACAGGCCAAATCTGACCTAGCACACAGGCCAAAACTGACCCAGCATACAGGCCAAATCTGACCCAGCATACAGGCCAAATCTGACCCAGCATAGAGTCCAGTCCATCACTCACTCCATTCGTTCAAAATGAAAAAATCCATTTTGTACAAACAATAACACGAAAACCAATCAGTGTCAAAATTCTCCAACAAGTTTAAAATTCTCAACTTCAGCAACAGTTGATCCATGATGGAGGACGACACTACAAGTTTTCTCTACGCAGACAATTTAACAAAATTAAAAGCATGGAAGTCGGCTCATTCGTTGTTACTCGAAGAACTTTTGATGCTCTCGACACACGCAAATGAACAAAAAGTTCACAATGATGTCACAGATCATGTATGAATATGTGGTGTGACACCAAAACTCAGGTTAGGTGTGACCACAGCAGGAAGAAGCTCAGGACACACAGTGTCTCTTTCGTCCACCTCCTCTGTCCAGGTGGACTCAGTTTACAACTGAAGCTTCTTCATCCAAAAGGACAAAAGACCAGAAGACACAAACGGATTAACGTGGATTATGACCTCTGCACTGGAGAGACCAGGCAATCACATGATCAACAAAATGTCCCACAACAGAAGACACCGCTCATCAGACGTCCACCTACATCTGAAGGACAAGGGAGAAATGTCAGTCAACACAGGAGGTGGACGGAGACACCTACCGTCCTGTCCTCACCGCTGTCTCTCCATACGTACGATTTTAAAAAGTTTCCCCTCAGCAACGACTGAACGGCTGGATTTTAATTTAGCTGAAGTTGTGACGGGTTACAGCAAACTCTTTACCTGTTACATGCCCCTCCTCCTCCCAGAAGCCCCTCCTCCTCCTCCCAGAAGCCCCTCCTCCTCTCTAGTCCAGATGGATGAAGATCATCATCCTCATCACTCAGAGCTGTGACGTCACTCTCCACTGTGATGATGAGCAGCCAGTCAAGTCAGGTCAGTCCAGTAGCAGCAGGCAGCGACTGTGCCGACACAGGAAGTGAGGGGACGTGGCCTTCAAAATAAAAGCAGAGAAGTAAACATGAGTGATGTGATTTGGTTTTATAACTGAGCAGGAATGGCATTTAAAAGGAGTGTGAATAAAAATCATGTGTCTTATTCTGGGAACTGGATTCTTTCTTGTGCTGAGGTTTAATTTATTATGAGTCATTATTAACCACTGCAGGTTATTTATCCTGTAGACCACAAAATGTACAATGTCATTATATTGATCAGTGATCAGAGATGAGAAACACGGTTTTCTACAGCATAATTTACATAATCTTTTCTCTAGCACTCTGTACTAAAAGTATATTTTTTATAAAGTAAAATCACAAGGAGAAAAATTAGACAAAACAAATCTCCGGTCACTTAAACAGATATTACAGTAGATCAACTCAATAAAAAGACAATCAAATAAAAAAACCCTACAAATATAAACACAACAAAATTAAACCATACCTATTGCTATTTTGCTGTAACATGCAAAGACAATAAAGCTATATATTCATCTATCTATCTGTACAACAACCTAATGGTCCATTTACGGTTGAGATATTACCCTGTGTGAAAATATAATATAAAATAATCATATTTAAAAAAAAATATTACATAATATATATAAGTCACAATATTTTTCCTTAGTTTGTCATGAAGTAGGACGAAGTTTTTGCTCCTGCTTTATTGTTTATATATATATACACACACACACACACTGTGGTACACGTATAGTAACATAAACCATGAAAATCATATACATCACAAGTAAGAATATTAATATAAATTTAAGCTGCACAGAACAAATACAAAGTTGAAATAAGGACATTTAAATTTAAAACGATATCTTCTAATTCAGCGTCAACACGTGGTGTTTTATTGTGAAGGCGTGAGCCCGGAAGTGAGCGAGCGTGTGTTGCCGCCGCTCTGACTGTCGCGTCTCTCTGAGGGGTCGCGGACTTGGAGCAGCAGAGAGTTTGGAGCGGCTCGTGTGAAATGTGTCAGCGGCGTGACGTCGCGTGGATGATCGGCGCGGGACAAGCTGAAGGAGACTGAGGTACAGACGGGGGGGAAAAAAACACGCACTGCACCTTTATCATCATCATCAGCAGCAGCAGCAGCTGAACTTCTTCTGTCTCTCACTCCGTTTTTATTTATTCACGTGTAAATTAAACGCCAGGTTCGTGGCAGATGTCGCTCGTGTCGCCACATACGCGCACACACATTAGCGCGCGCGCGTGGAAACGGCGTGAACTTTTCCTCGCAGCCTGATTTGTGATTTTAAACAAACTTGTCTGAGCTCAGATTCTTCTGGACAATTAACAACTGGGTCTTTTATTTTTGGACAGCGCGCGCCTGTCTCACGCACCGGTGCAGACAGTGAGACAGTGAGTGAGTGAGTGAGTGAGCGAGCGCGTGCCGTGGGTTAATGTGTCGCATTAATGTTTGGACGATAAAGGCGCAGTCCGTGCTTGTGTGTGTGTGTGCACCTGCTGTGATGTTGCCGCGGCTCTTCTCACACACACACACACACACACACACACACACACACGTTTATATAGCATTCATAGTGAGGACCCTCACAGACATAATACATTCTCTAGCCCCTTGCTCTAACCTTAACCATCACAACTTGATGCCTAACCCTAACCTAAACCCAATTTTAACCCTAACCCTAAAACCAGGTCTTGACCCTTTTAAGGGGTAAAAAATGTGAGGACCAGACAAAATGTCCTCACTTTGTCAAAATGTCCTCACTCTGTAGGTGTTTATACGATTTTTTTGGTTCTCACTCTGCAACAAGTACAAGAACACACACGCACACACAGACAGGTGTTTGCGTGAGGAGGTGAGAGGCGGAGCTTCACATTCACGCTTCCATTCACCACATCACCGAGTTTGGTTTTTAACTTATTCATCACAGTGACTTCATTCGCAGCTTAATTCACGGATCAGCCTTTAAATGTGTCTGTTAGTGACAACAGGTCACCTGTTGACTCTGCGCGTGTGTGTGTGTGTGTAGCTGGTCTTCCTCATGTTGTGGGGACCTAAATGTGTCTCCACACTCACATTATGGGGACTTGTCTTCCTTATGGGGACAAAAATCAAGTCCCCATAACACAAATGACTCCATTTTAAGGTGAAGACATGTTTTAAAGTTAGGCTGAGGTTAGGGTTAGGTTAAGGTTAGAGGTCAGGGTTAGGGTTAAGGTTAGTGATACAGCTTTAATCTGTTCTTTAAACTGAGCCTTAAAATGAACAGGATTACGAGAATATGAATATGTCTTTATACTTGTTTTTGTTGCCTCTTTAGGACTCAGCTGTAAACACTGATCTTTTGAGGACCTTTAGTCCTCACTGAGACAGGAGTTAGGATTAAGATTAGAACTGTTGTTTGATTAAAGTGGTTAAGGTTAGTTTTGAGGCTTTGTTTGTTTTGTTTAAATGAAATGACCTGATTTAAGGTCCTCACAAGGACAGAGGAACAAACCTGTATATGTATGTGTGTGGGTAATTTTCTGGTATAATCTCAGTGAAGACCAGTAATCTTCACTGAGACCAAAACCTGGTCCTAATGAGGCAGAACCTCATTTCTGAAGAACTGATTAAAAATTTATATTAAGAATTGATGTTACGAGGATAGATAGTAGTTAATAGGTGTCGACCGATATTGGTTTTTCATGACCAATATTGACACTGATTATTACTAGTTAATGACGGTAATACTTGGAATTAATGTGCATTCATGGTAAAAATGAAAATTTTAACACTTAACTTTGTGTTTGTTTATCAGTACATAAACCTTTAACATGAAATTTAAATAAAATAAAAAATAGAATTATGTGTAAACTGTGTACACTTATGAACTGTAAGAAAAAAGACTTAAGTTAGGCTGATAATTGAATCCAAGTAGTTAACAACAAGAGCTGTAAAAACGTGTGTGTTATCTACAAATATACACATTTACATACACTGAAAACAGAAAATAATTGACACATTTAAACATTTTAAATTGGTAGTAAATTAAACATGTTGTCTTTTATAACTTGGTAAATTTTAATTTAAATGAAATCTAATTAACAAATGAAGTATTTTTTTAATGTTTTTCAATCATTTTCTTTTTTACAGTGCACACTCATTTATAGCATTTTAAGACATTTGCTAGCATGAAACCTGATTTTCTTAGCAACAATTAACGTGGACCAAAGTTTAAAGATGAGCCAATACGATATTCGGTATCAGTATCGGTCATGATATTAGTCAAAATCACTGGATCGGATTTAGTATCATGTAAAAAAAATTTAGTATCATGTAAATAGTTCATGAGAAAAGACGTCATGTGAGTGAGTGATCTAGTGATCATGTGGACTTATTTTAAGAAAAAAGAAAAAACGCAAAAAGACACTGTATCGTTCTGATATTGGTATGGAATAAGAAAGTTGTATCGAGCCATTTCCTATTAAAACCTGGTCCTAATGAGGCAGAACCTCATTATGGAGGCTCTGGTTGAAGACAGAGGTGAGGATGTGAGTTGTGGTCAGGTAATAACTGACATAACGGACATTTTTTCTGGTCCTCACAACTTTAAAGCGCTTTTTGGGGGGGGATTAAGACCTGGATTTAGGGGTAGAATTTGGTTAAGATTAAGGTTTAGGGTTAGTTGTGATAGTTAAGGTTAGGTTAAGGCGCTCAGGACGTCATTATATCTATGAGGGTCCTAAGAAGATCAGCTCCACAGACCTGTGTGTGTGTGTAGCCTGATGGATTGAACGGTCACCTCTCAGTATGCAGACGTTATTACAGCGCTGCGACTGCTCTCAGCAAGACCCTCAGACTAATCACCTGCAGAGGAGACCGGCGTTTCGCGCTCATCGACCTGTTGTCAGCTTCTGCTTCTTAATTTGAATAAATAAAAACCATCAGCGGCATGAAAATAAACCCCTGAAATCATCAAAAGCCGGTTTTTATTTTAGAAAATTAGCATTTTTTTAAGTGGCATTATTAAAAATATTCATTATTCTGACTGAGTGTGCGACACACGGTAACGGTCCTCCTTCTCTTCCTCATCTTCCTCTTCCTCCACCCACAGCACAGACCTACAACCAGCTGGAGGAAGTGACACAGGCGGGACGGCCACACCTCATGCGTGGCCTCAGTAAAGCTCCGAGTGGAAACGTCTCCGACAAACATGGGTGTCCTCCAGCTCCACAACCCCACTCACCCCGGCTCGCTGCTGCAGCGGGCCAATCAGATGCGTCTGACCGGCACCTTGTGTGACGTCATCATCACGGTGGACGGTCAGGAGTTCCCGGCGCACCGTACCGTTCTGGCCTGCACCAGCAAGATGTTCGAGATCTTGTTCCACCGCAGCAGCCTGCGTTACGCCCTGGACTTCCTGTCCCCCAAGACTTTCCAGCAGATCCTGGAGTACGCCTACACGGCGTCGCTCCAGGCGACGGCCGAGGACCTGGACGACCTGCTGTACGCCGCCGAGATCCTGGAGATCGAGTACCTGGAGGAGCAGTGTCTGAAAGTTCTGGAGACCATCCAGGCTGAGGAGAACGAGGAGGTTGTGGTGAGGAACCACAGCTCGGGAGACCACAGCGACCACGGCCGCGCCAGGCACTGGAGACACATGCTGATGTCCAAGAAGCATTCCATTCAGGACGGACCCAACCGCACCACTGCTCTGCACCACCTGGCGCTGTATCACATGACAGAGAGGAGTTCTCCAGGTCCAGAGCCTGAGGTCGTTCCTGAATCCAGCCCCAAGCTGGACGTGGAACGTTCCCAGCAGCAGATCAGGACAGAATTGTCCCAGTCCTCGTCCCTGCTGGATCCTGCCACGAGTATAAAATCGGAGAGCATGCAGGTGGACGAAGTGGACAGCTGCGAGGGCAGGTCGTCCAGCACCGGCGAGGGAAGCTGTCTGTCAGATCAGCACAGAGACGAGGCACCGGGGACGCCGCGCAGAGGCAGCGTCATCACCAGCGCTCGAGAGCTTCACCCAAGTCCCGAAGACGCAGGACAGGTGTTGGGGAACTCTCCAGACTGTTTCCCCGGGATCACAGAGAAACACCTGCCCTCCATGTACTCCGCTGCTGTGCCCTCCCACCACACTGCCGAGGGGTTGGTGTCGGTCCCGGTGGCGCCGTCACTGGGCGTGCAGCTGGACCCGAGGGTGTACGGCGGCCTGCTGCACCAGGGCCTGCTGCACAGAGAGCTCCTCAGCCGGCTGGGCCAGTTCGCAGCAGGGATGAGGCTGGAGAACCAGACTCAAGTCCAGCAGTGTTGTGGCGAGTGTGGACTTCAGCTGCACAGCAGACAGGCCATGGATCAGCACAGGTACCAGAACACACCAGCACATTCACCGAGCCTTTAGAGTTTTATTATCTTTCATGTGTACCAATGGGGGCTCAAGCGGTAAAGAGAGTGGGCTTGTAATTTGAAAAGGTCAGGGGTTCAGTCCCCGGCTGTGTTAGTCTACATGTGTTCCTCCTGTGGCAATAAAGGCTAGTGTAGTAATGGTGCAGGTAACATCTCGTGAATTTGTCTCCAAAATCGTCACTATTTTCATTTTAACAAGTCGAAATATGCGCGAACGTGTTAATTTATTCTTGGAGTCGTCTGCAGTCGTGTCGGAAAGTTTGAGACCGTGTGAGGGATTTGATTTGAAGAGTTGATGTTTTTTAAATTCTGTTTGATTCTTTGTGCAGAAGTGAGCCTCACCGTCTCTCAGGCTGTTTGATATTCACTCCTTTACATGAGCAGAGAAGAGCGTCTCAGCAGGGACCAGGCTGGACTCTTCACTCAGACGACGGATACAAAAAATTAAAAAAAAATTTTTTTATTTATGAGCTTCTCAGTGTCTAATCTGGTTTTGTTCACAAAAATCTTCAAAATCAGAGCCAAGTTTGATTAACGTGATTGCAGACGTTAATAATCGCGCGCGTTTGACTCATCCCTGATCACTTGAAACCAGAGAGCGCGGTGAGCGAAATGTCCGCACACGTGATCGACCCTGTGGTCACGGCGGCAGCTGACATTTCAGCCTCGTGCTGGTGAAACGGAGCTTCCTGTGAGAGACTCAGTGATGCGCGTTACTTTGTCCGCAGGTTGACGGAGTCGCTCTGGTGCCACAGGTTGATGCTGTAATCGAGTGGCTGTAACCAGGTCACTGAGCATCGGCCTGGTCTGCACACTCACATCCCTGCTGTTGTACGAGTTTTATCTCCAGGTGCAGTTTGAGGAAAAAATTTAATGTCACAAATATCCTCATCGAAATATCGATATAAGCATAACTGTAAAAAATTTGCTTTAGTTTATACTTTTGGATTCTTAAATGTAAACAACCAGAAGAGTCTCTCTGTAATCTCACTTCAGTTTAAAAATACAGAATATTAGTCTGTGATTGTGCAGATTTTCTTTAAGATTTATAAAAGTACAGAAAACCAATAAGTAATTTTGTAAATGTTATAAAAACATTACAATTAAAAAAAAACACCAGAATATCACAAAAAAATATTGCAGTGTTTCAAAAACAATAACAATTTATTAATCTTGGTAAAAAAGAAAAAAATATAAACATATATTTTACAAAATGCTATAATGTTGTGCTAGCTATGTTTAATTGACCAAAAATTAAAAAACAATGTTGCAATTTTGCAAAAAAAACATTTTTAGAAAATTACTAAATTTTGCAATGTTACAAAAAATGCAAGTTACAAATAAAATTCTATACTTTTCAGTTACAGTAAAAACATGCTAGTGCAACATTTTTGTTAAAAAAATATTTTTCTATGTTAAGTGTTAGTATTTTACAAACGTTCCAAAACAAAAAGCTGTCACTAGAAAAGGTTAGTAATGTTACAAAACGTGTTACTAAGAATGCACATTATTTTTCTCGAACATTTTAAACTGATTTGAGAATGAGAATAGAATCATAAATCATGACGTGGAAAGATACAGGCGCCCCCTTGTGGCACTTTCAAAATAAAAGAACTGAACGTTAGCAAATAATTTTCTCCAAGAGTAGAAATTCACCACAATCAACTTATTGTGTTTTTTTTTTGTGAAGCATGATGATGTAATTTATTGTTAATTTAGTTATAGATTTAGATTGAAAGAAAATTGAAAATTGCTAAAATTCAAGTATTGCAAAGCAAAAGCAGACAATTTGGACTCAAACTGGGGATGTTGTGATCACATAGTTAACCTCGTGGAAACAAGGAAACTCTGTAGCTCAGCCTTGAGAGACAAAACTAAACGTACACATGCCTTACCCGCCAAACTTTGACAGCGCAAGTAAATTAGCTTCATGAAAAGTCGGTCATATTGTCTTTCTTATAAATGTTCCACAGTTCCCTTTTTTTTCTAAGCGATGTAAATGTTGATTTCCTGCGAGTTAAATCTTTTTGCGCCTGTTCTGTTTTTAGTGGCCGTTATCTCGGCCGTTGCCGGTTGATGTGAGGATAACGCTGCAGATGCCTCGTACACGCTCCGATGTGCGTGTGATATGATATGATAGGTTACGCCGGCGGCAGAGCTTCAGCCAATCATCGTCTCATTCTCCTTTTCATTTCTGTTGCAGGAGACACGTGTGTGTGTGTGTGTGTGTGTGTACAGTGTCTTTCAGTGCCGGCGGGTGAAGGCACGCGTGTGTCTGCACTCTGAAATTAGCCAGATATCCTATTGTCTGTGTTCTTTTAGCATTCATGCGGCGTGTGATTCATGACTGCGAGGGCCTCTAATGATACTGCTGCATTCAGTCAGGGAGATTCTTGCCAGAATTAAAAACATGCTCCTCTTGTTACGAGGACAATGATGCTTCTGAGTTTGGTGGACCGCACGGGGAGGAGGAAGACAAAAAAAAAACAAAACAAAACAACAGATTTGTGCGTTCCCAGGTTTGTTCTGGACATTGTTAACATGCTCACATTAGCGTTTGTCTCCTCCACAGGAGGCTGCATATGGAGGAGAAGGGCCACGGCTGCGACTACTGTGGCAAACATTTCCAGGACAGCATGAGGCTACGAATGCACATGCTGTCTCACACAGGTACTGAGAAACTCTCACCCTCTCATCTCACTGTATCTGCTGCCTGTGAAGCCTCCTAACAAGAATTGTAGTTAACGTTTTACAGTAAAAAAACAAAAAAACAAAAAAGATCACAGAATGACTGGACATGGACATAGCTTTCAAGCCCAACAAGTTGACAGGAATAGCAGTTAGCCACCGGGGGCGACTCCACTGGTGGTGTTACATAAAAAAAAAAAAAGAAAATTGGTAAATCACTTAATTACAAAATATACTTTTCCAAAAACTAGCGTCATAAAAGGCTGAGGTTAACAAAATGTTTTCGCAAAATGTTGCAGTGTTACGAAAACAGAAAAGGAATGAGTGTCAGAAGTCGTAAAAGATTACACAATGCAGTTACACAAACATGTCACTAGCGTTACAGGAAAAAAAAACGCTAGATAGACTCTTGCAAGATTGCCCCATAGAGACTGCACTGCAGCCAGTGCCGCCTGTCGCAGATGTTGGCGGATATGATCTACTGGGCCAACTATGAAACCTTTGTCAAGTACCATTCACATATACAGCCACATTTATAAACATAGGGCCCAGGTCGAGAAAAAAAAAAGGAATTCTTGCCTTAAAACAGAATTCAGTCCGATGTTAGCCGGGCTAACAAACCATACCATGATTTCTTTGTTATTTTCTATTTTTAAATATACTAGAAAGACAAAGGTATTTGTCCTCAATATTTAGCAGGTACTGAATTCAGGTGGGGCCACGCGGTTGGTGTAGTGGTTAGCACTCTGGCCTTTGCAGCAAGAAGATCCGGGTTCATGACCCAGACAGAACAAGGGCCTTGTTCACATGAGTTTTCTCTGGGTTCTCCAGTTTCAGTTTACATGCAGAATTGGGGATTAGGCCAATTGGACACTCTAAATTGTGAGAGTTTGTCTCTAGTGGCCCTGGTACACCCTGGACTGGGGACCCCACCTTTCGCCCTATGTCAGCTGAGATTAGGCACCAGCGCCCCCACCATTCACGTGGAGTATAAAGCTCTAGAAGATGAGTGAATGAATCCAGGAGTTGTAATCAGGATTTGGGATCCGCTCCTTATCTCCAATTAGGGACAATCTGAGGAATATGCTTTTCTATTCCAACATGACTGTGTCCCAGTGGACAGAATAAGGACAATAAAGGACATGGTTTGACTTTGAGTTGGGTGTGGAAGAACCTCAACCCCATCCAGAACCTTTGGGATGAACTGGAACAGAGATTGTGAGCCAGACCTTCTGGTCCCACACCAGTGTCTGACCTCATCAATGCTCTACAGAATGAATGGGCACAAATTCCCATTGAAACACCTCAAAATACTGAGGAAAGTCTTCCAGAAAGAGTGGAAGCTCCATATTAAAGTCCTGTACACGTATTTGAACACGTCATTACAGACACTGTTGGTGTAACGGTCAGGTGTCCCAATACTTTTGTCCATATAGTGTATTTTTTTTCGGTGTCATTTATTGTCTTATTATAGAAAACACAGGTGCAAAGTAAATGAGTGTCATCGCACTGTATTTGCTGTTCTTGAAGCCTCTTGACAGTTCAACCTTTCAACTGCACCTGTTCATTCTGGAATCCCTCCTTCTCTCCCTCCTCCTCCTCCTCCTCTTCTTCCACCAGATACTTGGATCATGCTTTCCATGTTCATGCCCCTCTCTTCTTCTTCTTCTCCTCCTCTCCGTCTTTCTCATTTGAATCATTTCTCTGTGTGTGTGTGTTTTTCGGAGACTCTGGCCGCCCGCCCGCTCTGCCCCTTCTGAGTGATGACATCATCAGCTGCCGGCAGGCCTGGGTGTTCTGCCAGTGTTCCGAAAGCGTGTGTGATGGCTCGCTCGCTCGCTCGCAGATGTGTGTCCAGGAACACACTGTACCCAAACGCAGACTTAATCAGACCTGACTGCTCTCCCAGCGACTTTATCCAAAATAGAGAGAGAGAGACGAGCTGAGTGGAGAATGGAGGGGGGGGGGGGGGGGGGAATGAGGGACTAAAAATGAAACTAAAACAAAAACGAGAATATGTGGCACAGACGAGACGAGACGAGACGAGACGAGACGAGACGAGACAGGGAAGCTTGTCGACATGAGAGGAGAGCGGCGTCTTTTTAAACTTCACCTGACTCGTCCCCTCTTTGTTTTCCTTCAAACCTCGAGCACAGACCCTAAACACACACGTTGTCTCACATTACTCACACGCCTCCGACGACACGCTTTGATTCTCAATTCACTCCGACATCCAACAACAGCAGCATCTTTCTCCTCAACCTGATTTGATTTTTTTTTTTTTTGCCGTAAACTCATGTCATCACAACACAACAGAGAAAATAAATAAATAAGTGGGGGTGGGTGGTGTTGGGGGGAGAGAGAGAGAGAGAGAGAGATATGGATCTGATTTCTTTGTCGCTGTGTATTTCGGGTGTATAGCAGCCTCAGATCCCGCTGGTTGCTAAGGAGCGAGTGCTCCGCCGCTCTAATGGGCTGATTTGGTATTCAGCTCGATGCTGGCTCTTATTTTGGTATGCCAGACAAAGTGTTTTGATGGAGGACGATTGCAGCCGCGTCTGGAGACAGTTTGATGGTTTATGGATGAGAGCACACTCCGTGCCTTTGACTGCACAAGACAATGCACTGTGTTCCCTCCTTCTCTTATCACACACACACACACACACACAAACACACAGGACAACATCAGGATCTTACTCCCAAACAAGTTTTTAAATCCCGTTTCCCTGCAAAAAAAAAAAAAAACCACACTGTAGTAGAGAAAAAAGAAAATGTTTTTGGGATTGAGCATCATGGTCGTTGTTGTCAGTGTGTGTGCAGCTCTGGGAAACAGTGGCATCAGGAGAGTTGAAAGAGGAGCACATTTTAGGCTGCAGCGCTCAGAGTTCCCAAAGCTTGTGGGTGTTTTAATGAGTCATTTTAACTTCATTTAAAGCCAGCTGAGCAGAAAATAGATCAGTGAATGAGCCCAGGGCCAGTATGGATCTGCAACCGATTTACATCGCTGCGAGAGCAAACATCCAAAACATCCAAACAGCTGTGTGTGTGTGTGTGCGTGCGCGCACGGTACACGTGCGCAGGTGTGAGGTGAAATGTTTTCTGAAACACTCGTCCACGTCTTCATCAGAACAGACAAGGACATTCCAGAGGTGAACTGTAGTTACAGTTCATGCAGTGGGATTTGATTTGGTGGTGTTGACTCTGGCGTGTGTGTGTGTCCGTGTCCGTGTCCGTGTGTGTGTGTTTTTTTCTGTTGATAAAAGGATGTGCCGCAGGCGGGAAAAGTCTGCTGTTACACAGAACACCCAGTCCTTCTGTGGCCTCTCAGGCAGACAGTCTGCTCACTGTTCACAGACTGATAACAGGCCATGGTAAATACATTTGTAGAGGAGAAGAAGAGGCCGCTGCTCTCTGTCTGCTGCTTTTGTTTGTCCTGTCTAGTGTGTGTGTGTGTGTGTTATTTTCCCCTCTCTCTTTGTTTGTATAACCTGCACATTTGCTTCCTCGTGTTAACACCTGAAAAGAACGAGGTGTGCAACAAACAAACTGGGCTTTCCACGCTCTAACAAGGCTAGAGCTGTGCTTACGTCACGGTTCGGTTAGGCTTGGAATGGTAACGTACTGGGTCAAGCTTGGGTTTCGGCTGAGAACAGTACCTGTACGTGGAAGGCTTGGGGGGAGGGGCCTGTGACCACATGACATTGTACCAACAAACGACAACTACACTTATTTTTGTTCTTAAGCCATGTTTCCATTCAGTGGAATGGTTCAGTTTTCAGTACTGTTCCACTCTTTGGCACCCTTCCCTTAAGGGTACCAGAGTAAAATGGTACAGTACAATCAGGGTGGAGCTAGACTGGCTCCTCCCACGTCACTCCCTTGTGACCGGTTTAAATGTAAAATAAGACCAGGCAGTTTTAAATAGCACTCTACCACTAAGAAGAGGAAAAGGAAGTAGTTAGTGTTTGACAATGTTATTGTTGTCATCGCACCATTACGAGCATCACACTACGTATCTCACAGTAAAGGTACTGTTCTCACTTGAAATGTAAGCCTGACACAGGGCTTTACCATTCCAAACTGTACCATACTGTACTGTACACTGAAAATGACACAGAAATGTGACATGCTAGTTTCTTTTTTTTTTGTTTTCAATCAAGCTGAAACATTTCAGCTTTGGCGAAAACAAACAAATATGCAGAAACGAATTAGTGCTGAGATTCACCGACTGATGTGATGTCACGTGCGTGTCCAGCAGCCAATCAGACTCAGAAGAAGAGCTTTTCCTCCATCGTGAACCACCTGTGTGTTCACACCTGGAGATGTGAGATACCAGAGGTCTAAAAAAAGCTGGTCAAAATGTCAAATATCAACCAACTTCCAGGATTGGCGGGACTCTCACGATAGATGCTAATGCTTAAGAAGTGCACAAAAGTGATCCCGCAGTGCGAAAGATGTGGTGGACCGCATGTGTTTGTGTGAACGACTCATTCTCTAATTTCTGGAGGGTTAAGCTGACTCCCCGTAACTGAGCACATTTGTGAGTGTGAATGCGAGAGTGGATGGTTGTTTGTCTGTGTGTCCCTGTGATGGACTGGCGACGTGTCCAGGGTGTGACCCGCCTCTCGCCCTATGTCAGCTGGGATTAGGCACCAGTGACCCTCATGTGGAGGTTAAAGCAGTAGAATATGAGTGAGCGAGTGAGAAAATCTCAAAACAGTTCCCCTGGTTTTTGCATAGACAACAAATACACTACTTTTGGAAAACAATGTCATCACACCACTTGTCTTCTGCACATGTCACTCATCTTTATCCTAATATTCTTCTTGTGTTTTTCTCTTCCTGACAACTTTCATATTCTTTCCTGTCCTCTGTCCTTCATGTTTCTGTAACTGTTATAATTTATGCTTATTAAAATAAAGCTTTATGTTAAAAGAGTTTGCACACAGCACCGTGTTCAGGGAAAACTTTTTCAAAACAACAAAGACGACGATAGTTTACTTTTCGTTACGTTTCTGTGTGGATAGAACTTTTAGGCGCTTTTCCGACATACAGTTCCAGCACGGCTCGGCACAGCATGGCTCGACTCTAGTCTTTTTTTTTTTTTCTTTCTTTCTTTTCTTGACAGTACCTGGTAATTGGTACTTTTTTTTAAGTACCTGTTCTGTGGAGGTTCCAGTCGAGCCGAGCCGATACTAAAATGTGACGTGGACAGACTGCCGGCCACTGATTGGTCAGAGAGCGTCGTCACTGGAAGAGTCACGAGCTGCAACGTCCGACACGAGAATCAAAGCGAACGATGGCGAACTGTAGATCAGTTAAAAAGACTTCAAAATCCTGAAAACATGCGTTAATCTGCAACATTTAACAAGGACATTTGTAAAATGTCCATATTTAACAGAGGAGTCTGGTGTATTTAGCGACAGCACTGCTGAAAGACGGAGATGGTGAGCCCAATCACAAGCCGTTCAGCCGTATTTCACTTCAGTGACTGTCAGACGGAGTCTGTGCTCCGCTCATGCAGGAAGTACTGAACCATTCAGTGAACTCATCTGTTTATAAAACTGAGGAAAACGATTCACTACAAAGAAAACGACTGCTTTGACCGTCACTAGTTTGTGTTTGTGTTGCCGTGATATGACGACTCCGCCCATGTTGAGAAGGAACTATAGTCATGGAAAACACCGTGACTGAGTCGAGTCGTGCTGGAACTGTGTAGAGAATAAGTGCCACAAGTCTCTTTGGTGACTTCTGGAAAGAGGCGGCCTTTGCTCCTCCTCTTGTCGCCTTCTGTGAATGTTAAATTAACTGACTGGCTCTACAGGTACATAAAACAAACACACACACGCTTGTGTCTGATGAAGATGGATGTGATTTTCTCTACAGCTCCTGCAGAGGCGCTGGTGTGCGATCAATGTGGAGCAACTTTCTCCTCAGAAGATGCTCTGGAAGCCCACAGGCAAACACACACAGGTACTGACAACACCAACACTGTTTCCCAAACACTGGGTCGAGACCCACAGATGGGTCACGGGAAAGCTCTGTTTGGGTCCCCAAACAAATTTTACTTAGGATTTATGTAAATATGTTTGAAATAACACGGAGAAAATGAAGTTTTGATTAATTTACCAAACATGTCTTGGAAATGATAGGTGATATGGCTGTAAATTATTTGTTTACATTATGCACAAATGCAAAATGTAATTATCCATTTTGCTCTTGTAATGATTTATTTTGGGTTTTTGGGTCACAGTAGTTTGCCACCTTTAAAAAGTGGGTTCCAGTAAAGAAAGTTTGGAAAACAGTGAACTTTATAAACTTATTTTGAATGATACAGGGCATTTTTTAAAAAAATCATCATGATATACTTATTTATATCATTCAATATATATCAAGATATAAATCAAATCAATCTTTCTGTAAGGCTGTGTGATATTTATAATAATATCTGGATATTTTTAGTCTATATCCTGATGTATGATGTATGATATGTGGATATAAAAACTGCACACAGGTAAAATACACTCTAAAATAGATTTTGTCCTGTTTATGATCTGTATTACATGATCGTAAAATAGACTTTTCTTTCATTTCAGATAATACCTGCTTTATTTCTTTAAATGAGGGATGTTTACGTGTGTTAGAAACAATGACATTCACTATTAATATGGTCAAATTCTGCTATAACGCAAAGAATTAGGCTTAAATTAATATTAGTGTTACTAAGTGCCCATTTTAAATCTAATTTTGTCGCTTCCATGTACTTTTTAAAGTCAATTTATGTTATAAATATGATTATTATCCATGCAACAGACCACATTTTGTCACGTGTCTTGAAATGTAGATATAATATCCAAATATTATGCAGCCCTAGTTAGAATCATCTAAATTTTATCCACATTTTCAGCTCTGTTAAAAAAAAAAATCTCTTTCGTAACCGAGCAAATTTGGTTATGAAAACTGAAATCATGAACCAACATGAACCATTTCTCAAATTGTGACCTTGTGAATGGGAATGAACCGACTGTGCGATGATGTCCACCCTTGACAGTTTTAAACGCGTCCGCCGGTGACGGATCAGTGCGGATGTAAACAGCAGGTGTTTGCCGCGGACGACGTGCGCGGAGCAGTTGAGTAACTTGGCTCTAAATTTGCTCGTCATGCTCGCCAGGTTAAACTGTTCCTGTCATGATGCTCCATAATTTATCATCAGAAGGTGGGAGGCGCTCTCACATATCACCCACCTAATATCTGCTGGCAGCAGCCGCGTGCCACTTAGCCACCGCGTCACAGCAGCGGCAGCGTTACAGTTTACACACACACACACACACACGTCACGTCTACACCTTTAAATTCTCAGATTAAATAAATGTTGATTCTGTTTTGTCCAGTTTGTGTCTGTCAGCAGCAGCTGACATGACGATTAAGTCAAATCGGATTATTGTTTTTATTTATTTACCTGTTTCATCGATGTGTGAGAAACTTTACAGTTTGGAAGAAGCCTCTAGAACTGAGGTGTGAAACCTGTGGCTCGTGGACCACATATGGTCCCCCAATGGATTTGAAGCGGCCCGCCACTTAATATTGTTATTTTTGTCATTTATACATTTATTCTTCATCATAGATATGTTGTCTTTTGTCATTTATTATTCCAGACCAAAACAAACACTTGAAATTGTGAAATTATGCAAATCATCATCATAAATATCATCATTGCGATATTTAAAGCATTTTCTTCCAGATGTGACAAGACTCGGTTTCCGTGTTTGATTTGAAGACTTTTGGTTTTTTAAATCTTCTATATCTTCTAGCACAGGGTCCCCAAAGTCACATGACCTGGGGCCAATGAGCATCTAGTCTGGTCAGAAGGGGGTGGGTCCAGTGAAAAAAAAAAAGTGTCAAACTTTTTGGGGACAAAAAGTATAACGACTGTTCAATGAGGTGGACATTATGAGTTCACGATATTCGGTCATATCACTTTATCAATAATCATGACAATAATTAGCTTCATTACCAAATAAAAGTGTTGTGGTTTGGAATAACATAAAATTCCCAGTAAAAAAACATGTATGATAGAAAATAATTGTATAAATCCCAAAAACATAGAAGGCCACAAGTTTGTCACCTCTGTTTTAGCAGCTGTGAGAGATCAAACATTTCACATTTTGGTCAAAAAATGTCACTTTTTAAAATCACTTTTTCCATGTCAGATAGTGACACCGATATCAGGCCAATATAGTAATTTTACATCATTTAAACTGCAAAGCTGTAAACTAACAATTATTTTCTTATTAATGTTTTAATTATTTTCTCAATTAATCAAGTACTTGCTCGTTATACAGTGTTTGTCAAACCTGGAAATTGTGGAGATTCTCAAATGTCTTGTTGTGTCCACAAACTAACATGCTTCAGTATTTCAGTTTTAATGATTTCTTTGTAATATGGAGCAAAGAAACCAGACAAAATTCACATTTAAGGAGCTGAAAAATCAGACAACTTAATTAACGATTATCAAAATAGCTGACAGTTTATTAATCGGCTAATCACTGCAGCCCTAAAACAAATTTCTGCCATTTCAAAGACATATTCTCCAGCTGTCTAACAAATATTCTGCGCCTTTAAAATTAGACGCAAGACGTCCACAACATGACTCAGCGAAAATGCTTCTGCTGACTTTTATGTGATATTAAGGATTTTTTTTAATGTTTTGGATTTGACATTTTAATCTCTTTAATTTTAATTTTAATTTTAATATTCACAACAGCGATTTTGACCAGTATTGGACCGATACCAGGTATTACTACAGATTATATCTGAATCTTGTCAGCTCATACCGTGTTTTTTTTTTTTCCCCCCTGACAAGAGTCTGAATCCACACCTTTTCTGCTACTGTCAGAGAAAGGCGATAACCCTCTCAGGAGCACTGGCATGTAACTGTAACTCCAGGTGGCACACATACACAGTATGAATAGTTAATGGATGTGGACATGGAGGGGTGTCAGCGATGCCCAGAAGTTTCTGCCCTTATCTTACCAAAGTTGTAAACATCCAGAGCTCAGTTTCAAGCTTGGCACTGTATCCAGAGCAGGGTACAGGAGGGCATTACTCTCACGGTGCTCGGCCACTGCTGTGACGCACGCTCCTCTCTCCCTTTACAGTTAATGACACTGTTCATTTAAATGAACGACTTTGCTCCAACACGGTAAATCTACTTGTTTTAGTTTCGTTTATTCCTCTTGATTTCGGTGGAGTTCCGAGTGGATGGTGCAGCCGCCAGTGTTAATTTGCCACGCGTGGCACAAACCAGTGAGCCAAATGAGTTTCCTCTTAGCAGATTAACACTTGTCAGACCCTCAGCAGCTGCGGTTGTGCTGCCCAGCTCCTCTGCAGGGGAAATAACACCACTTTCAGGAGACCTTAACTCTCAAATCTGGCAACAGTGGCAGGGTGAGGCCCCGTTTACAGTGAAAGTCTCTTTAGCCATTTTGATATGTCAGAGGTGAACGGCCGTGGGTTGCTGCAGTGAGAGAGAGAGAGAGAGAGATCAAAGGGAGGGGTGGGGGATGGGTGAGGGGAGGCGAAGGGACGGGGGCAGGGTGAGGGTACGTGAGGACTTCCTGAGGGCAAGAGGATTGCTGCTGGTGCTGGATGCCAACACTGAGAGGGAAAACAACATCATGTGCTGCCGTTTACTCCTCACCACAGCGCTGTCACACTCTCCTCTCTGACCTACTTGTCAGTGCCCAAAAATAAAAAAAGAATGGATCCGTCTCTGAATCACTCGCACAACAAAGGGGTTTGTTTCATCAGAGCAAAGACGAGACTCTGAGGAAACGGAGCTCTCAGAACCAAAATTGCTTGTTATAAAGTGAAAGTAGTTCACTGAAAACCTGTGGATCACGTCAGAAAGTCTAAAGTCCTCGTGACGTCAAAAATCTATATTTACACTACCAGTCAAAGGTTTGGACACACCTTATTTTTCCCTTCATTTTCATGACTATTTTCATTGTAGATTCTCACTGAAGGCATCAAAACTATGAATGAACACATGGAATTATGTAGTGAACAAGAAAGTGTGAAATAACTCTAAATATGTTTTATATTTTAGGTTCCTCAAAGTAGCCACCCTTTGCTTTGTTGACAGCGCTGCAAACCCTTGGCCTTCTCTCAATGACCTTCATGATCTAGTCACCTGGTGCCTTGTCAGGGTTCATTTGAGGAATTTCTTGCCTTCTTAATGGGGTTGGGACATCAGTTGTGTTGTGCAGAAGTCAGGTTGGTTCACAGCTGACAGCACTACTTGACAAATGTTAGAATTCATGTTATGGCAAGAACCAATCAGCTAAGTGAAGAGAAACGACAGTCCACCATTACTTTAAGAACTGAAGGTCAGTCAATCTGGGAAAATGCAAAAACTTTGAATGTGTAAAAAGTTTGGACACAGCTTTGACTGGTAGTGTAGGCGCTTTAAAAAAGCTCCAGTGTGAAAAGACTTAGAGAAAATTAGTTATATTTGGCAGCAATTGAATACGGTAAAAAAGTTAAAACAAGTTATTTTATTAAAACCGAATAATAACTGAATGCTACATGGACAAAACAAGACATTTGAAAATGTCCAGGTTTAGGAAACACTGATTAACAATTTCTTGACCAAACAACTAAATTTATTAATGAGACAGTAATCAGGAGATTATTCAGGTAAGAAAACAATATTTAGTTCAAGGTATGGCTCAACAGCACTTTTCCATGTCTGATACTGATACCTAATATCACTCCGATACAGCCATTTTACATCTTTTAATCGTCATAGAATCTTTCAGTATGGGAGAAACCAAAACTGAATCAAGTCAGAAAGTTTACAGTCCTCATGACATCAAAAATCAACATTTAAAAGTGCTTTAAGTAAAATCTCCTGTGTGAAAAGATTTAGGTAAAAATGATCTTTATTTAGCAGAAATCAAGTTAAAACAAGTCACATGTGAATCTTTTCACATGACAAGGACTTTTAAATCATATTTCTAAAAAGCCCAAAGCAAAGAAAATGTTAGGAAATTAAGAAAATGCTATATTCCAGCAGCACTAAACGTCAAAGCAGTTCTTCCAATTTCAGTATTTACTTGTAATCCTGAACTTCTAAAATAAGACAGTTGGATTAGCAGATAAAAGTCTGTCTGATTTGTGAAGTAATACTGATAATCTGGTCATTAACCAGAGCTTTATAAGTAAATTGACTGTAATCCACAAACTTGACCACCTCATGGAGGAACCAATCACAAACCCTCGGCACTTAACATGGCAACGACAGAGAAGCGGCATCTAGCAGCTTTTTAATACGTCCAACATGGTGGTCACTGACCATCAGCTGTCTTTGGATTTGGCTCTTGCTTCCATGATAGCCATCGCTGCTAGAAAACTACAACAGGCATGTGACACATGTGTTCCGTACTCTGCATACGTCATCCTGATCATTGGTCTGATTGGTTGTAGCTCTGTATAAATTGCGCACAGAAGCATTTTCATCTAAGGCTACACCCTTTCCAGCCTGGTGTTAGACAGGCTACTATTTTGGCAGGCTACAACAGAGTTATCAAACTTTGTTGATCATTTTTTGGGGTTCTAAAATGCTGGGGTAACATGTGTAGTGTTTTCATCATGGTACGGTTGAGTTTGGTACAGTATGATGCGGTTTGAGTCCTGGGTCAGGCTTGCTTTTCAACTGAGAACAGTTCCTTTACTTAGCATGACGCGTAGCATGACGTCCTACCAGTGCGACGACACGGAACTCGACACGACAGACGGCAATGGCGGACGTCCAGCAGCTCTTTTTTGTCACAAGACGTCAAAACTTTGTATGAGAACAGACTGTGCGCGCTGAAGAAACACAGAGCGCGAGGAAGTGACTTTTTTTTCTGTCGCCTGAACAGCTGACCGTACCATTTTACTCTGGTACCCCAAGGAAAGGGTGCCAAAGAATTAATGTGGTCGTATTCCTAATGGAAACTCAGAGAAATTCATACCACACTGTACCAAAATGAACCATTTCACTCAGTGGAAACCAGGCTATGGACAGCAGGGCTATGCTGTGCAGAATTAACATGTTTTTAGAAGAAAACAGAGGAGCTTGGCTGTAGCCAGAGAGTCTTGAAGAAGCTGCCTCAGTGGACTCTGTGCAGCAGCTGCAGTGTTTCCGCACATCAGGGCGCTGCTTCATCAGCTGAAGAACATCACCTTCTGTCCGAGCCCTAATTAAACAGTCCAGTAGACCATTCACTTACAGCTCCCGCTTTATTATACGGCCCCTCTTAATGCAGACCTTTTAGCTCGCCTAATTGAGTGTCCGTCATCCTGTTGCACCCTCCCGTTAATACCCGCTTATAATACGTGCAAGCCTTAAACTGAACTCTGTGTGTGTGTGTGCGCTCTGTTTTATATTTACACAGTGTACGCACTGGCTGTCAGAATACACAGAGCGGGGGGGGGGGGGGGGGGGGGGGGGGGGGGAGAAAATATTGTAAAAATTCTTAGAATCAAGGCGGATGAAACTCAGTGTGTGACCTCAATGAACCGCTCCATGGAATGGTGGTTAAACACGAGCAACTCGTATCTCTTGTTGCATTAATTATTGAGTTGGTTGTTCCTCACTCGGGTAGATTAGCAGTGAACTGAACTCTGTGTGTGTGTGTGCGCTCTGTTTGATATTTATACAGTGTACGCACTGGCTGTCAGAATACACAGAGCAAAGTGAAGTGTGTGGGGGGGGGGGGGGGGGAATATTGTAAAAATTCTTAGAATCAAGGCGGATGAAACTCAGTGTGTGACCTCAATGAACCGCTCCATGGAATGGTGGTTAAACACGAGCAACTCGTATCTCTTGTTGCATTAATTATTGAGTTGGTTGTTCCTCACTCGGGTAGATTAGCAGTGCACTGATGAGCGCTCGGGGTTGTTTAAGGTACTGTAGTATCTGTGTGTGTGTGCGTGTGTGTGCTCCTCCATCCGCTACATCAACGGGGAAGCTGTCTGCATGAACACGGTGGAGTGAATGCACAGGGTCATGTGAGGTCTAGCACATAATGTAGCCTGCATGGCTGTGTGTGTGTTTAACAGGGTGATATCGGTGAGTTGGTAGACTGTGAACGCAGCGCGCACACGCACACACACACACACACCAAGCAGTGGCCTCAGGAAACAGTGGATTGATATGATCAGCCACAATTTGGTGGCAAAATTGTCATATTTAGTAGCAAAAACAGTAAGGTACAATCTCACCGGCCAGTTTATTTTTTAGTTTATATTTTTGAGGGTTCGTTGGCAGAAATTGAACATATTACCCATAAGTATGTTTGTCTTAGAGTATAATACTGTTTTCATGTCCAACACCATCATTTACAGACACTAATATCAGTCTGATACAGTGATTTAACACCATATTTAACATAATTGTAATCTGATGCATTGATTACCTACAGCTATTTCAAGCAATTCATAGTAGCGCTGAAACAATCGATTATTAATTGATTACATAATTAATCATTAACTATTTTCATAATTGATTTATCCGTTTACGTGTGTTTTCTGAATGTTTCAGCTTCACATGTGTGATTTTTTTTCAGATTTCTTCCCTTCATATGACAAAGAAATCATTAAAACTGACTTCTTTTTAATTTTAATCAAGAGAATAATTTCGAGTTTACTTGATTATGAAAATAATTGTAGGTTGTAGCCCTTTTTTCAAAGACATTGTCCTTCTACTCCCAGAAGAAGAAATAATCATCCCATTGACAGATTTTTATTGACAGTTTTACTGTCTGTGCATATTGAGGCATATTGCAATAATATAAAAGATGTTTGGATTGTAACACATTTTGCATTTCTCTCTTTTTGATATCCAAGACAATGATTTTGATCAGTATCAGACTAATACTGATACCTATTAAGAATTTGCTTTTTTGTAGCACTGAAGCTTTTGCATAACAGATGCATTTTTTCCTGCCATAAATTAACTATTTTGTGTTTCAAACCTGTATCCATAATAGTTGTAACTGAGCATTATTCTTTATACAAGAATGAGAACTCTGTTATAAATCACATCCAACGTATATGAATTAATATATTAAAAATATAAATAAAAATATTTGTGTCCAGACCAAATGGAAAAGCAACAGTAACTTAAATAACCTTTCGTAAAAGGATCATCTCTGAAAGCGCAACAGGTCAAACCTTAAAACTGCAGCATTGAAACACACTGGGAGGTGTGTACCTAATAAAATGGCAGGTGAGCATGGTCACAATTTAATGAAATAATCGCCTCAGCAGATCAAATTCTACAGGTATTACGTGAAAGTACACATAATTTGCAGAATAATTGTAAAATTGTGATGTTTTTTGTTTTTGTGTTGATTTGTTTTCAGTCTAACTTCTGGGCAGTGGACACTGAAGTTGAGAAATTGTACAGATTTGCAGGACCAACAATCTCTTGTTCAATTTGCAGCGGGTTTACTCCCAGATTCTCGGGGTGGGAAAACTTTTGTTTGCGGCTTGAAAGGAAACAGGCTGCGCTTATTTGTGAATGAAGGGATTAGCTCGAACACTTCACCCCAACAAGGACCCTGATCCTATCTGGTTGCCTGGACACATGGTTTTGTTTCTCAGGCAGCGTGAGAGCTTGGCCACTGGCTCCCAACCACGCTCACTCTGTGAACGAGTGGCAGATGTACGAAGACGGAGCGCGTTAAATCACATGAGCGTCCAGTGCAGAGATGCCGAAACGGCACCAAAGCATCAAACTGTCCACAAGTGCCAAAACTCTTTGTGCGTCGAGACGAGCAGCAGTAAATGTTAATGTTTTCTGCGCCACAGCAGAATCGCGTGAAAGTGAATCATTATTCCCACTGTTAAAGGTTTCCTCCTGCTGAAGACAATGCTCAGTCAAACCATTGATTACATGGCTTTTTCCCCATTCAGGGCCAAGGGTCAGGAGGTCGTCCAGTGCCTTAAAAACCTAAACCCCCAGGCCATTGTTTGGTGAAGGGTGAGAAAGCAGGGGGCATGGACAGCCAACTTTAGGGCTTACTCTCCCGTAAAGACGCTCCACTGCACTAATTACCAAAGATTATACTGGAAAACTCCAACACTAACTACAAAATCTCTGAGGCAACTTTAAGTACAGAACCTTCACAGAAAATATTTAAATACATTAATTTAGGACCAAATAAACTCAAGAATAGTGTACTATTAAACTAATTTGTTGCACTTCACTAAAATTGTTAAATTTAAGACTACTTCGGATCGAATTTAACTCTGTTAGTGTTAACTTTAACAATTTCCATTTTAAAGAGGTGGAGGTTGTTTGTCTTTGTATATACAGTATAGGCATATTAAAGAAAAGTTGAAGCAAAGCACAGCCAGACGAAACCCCAACACATGAACACTTCCTCGCTTCCACCTAAGTTTTGTTTTGTTTACACTTAGACCTGCATTTGTTGCATTTGTTATTTTTATTCCCGACGTCAGTTAAAAAGCACAGAAGAAAATCTAAAACGACTGCAGAGCCGTCGCCGCCGCGTGTCAACTGCAGATCAAGAGTGAGAATCTTGTGACAGAAATGTTTGTCACATTTCTTTGCTTAACTTTGAGTATCGTCGATGACAGATGGATGAGAATTTTTATTTATTTTTTTTTTTTTTTACATCTGTGAGCGTCAGCGAGAAACACTTTACCTCCTCACAGAAACTCCAATGTTAGAATAACTCGTAAAATAAAAATTTAAGGATTAATATTTGTACTGTTAATTTTGACACTTTAATATTTTATTTCTACAATCTTTTTATATCTTTTTAACATTTGATTTACAAATGTAAATTCACATTTCATCTTTTTATACTATACTATCAATAAAGTAACTTCATCTATCTATGTTAGCTATCTAGCATCTTATTTAACCTAGCTAACTGGCCATATAGGTATCATTCATTTAAGTTATATAGCGTATATCTATTAAGCTAGCTATGATTTAGCCATCTATGTATTGTTTATTTAAACTAGCCAATTAACCATCTGGTAATTATTTATTTAAGCTAGCTAATTAGCAAGCTAGCTATGATTTATTTATACCAGCTAACTAGCATCTATCTGTTAAGCTAGCTCACTAGCCATCTATCCATGTAAGCTAGCTAACTAGCCATCTATCTACCTACCAGAACCATTTACTTTCTTATATACAGGGTCTGTACGGGTGCTTGAAATCTTTGAAAGTGCTTGAAAGTCTTTATTTTATTTTATATTTTTTTACTGTATTGATTTTGCAACAAATAGTTAAATGACTGAGTTGTTTGCTCATGAAAACAGGTTGTAAAATAAAAACCTCTGCGCCTGGATCTCGCACACTCTGTAAATCTACTTATGGACGGATGACAAACTTGTTTTCCCCCCTTCTGCCATTACAAAATACAAATGTCACTGCTTGAAGTGCGACATTATCTCCTTCAGTGATATTTTAAAAAGTGAAAATAATTATTTGGAGTATGTTTTGGTATAAATATGTAGTTTACCACAGGAAGTAAGGGGCTGAAAAGGCCTTAAAGTGCCCGACTTTGACCTGTGTGTGTGTGATAGTTATTGCAGCGAGGATAATTAAAGCTGCTCTGAAGTCACTGCAACATGGATAATGTGTTATTCAGCTGGTTGAAGCCTCTGCTGTGCTTCGCCTGCAGCTGAACTAACCCGCACACAACATTGGAACAGAAAGCACTCCCCCTGCTGGCTGCAGCAAACATCACCGGAGGAACTGGTTAAAGTGAAGCCTCTCGGGTCATGCACGGACCTGTTCCCAGTTCTTTACTGTCACTTATAGGGGCATCATTATCCAGACTTCACTGCTGCAGGATGAACGAGTGAAGTGTTGATGTTGGTGCTGTGACTCAGCTGGTGAAGAAAGGACTTCCTGTTTGGTCAGCGGATGAGTGGAGTGAGGGGACGAGGGGGCAGCAGAGGCGTCGAGGAGGGAGCCATCTTTTGTTTTGAACTCAAATATTGTGATACGTGGCTAAGAAAGGAGCCTCAGTCATTAGGCGACAGCATAAAGGACAGGAATTGTGGGAGTTTGAGCCAGTGGCTGATGACTAATGGGCTTTTGGTCAATGAGGGCCTGAAAACCCCATTGTGTAAAAAAAAATCCAGAGGATAAAGCCTGTGAAACAGGTGCAGTTCATTCCAGCGGATCAGCTCCCTGCTGCAGGATTGTTAGGATCAGAGAATGTCTTTCATCCTGTTAATGATCACACATCATCACTTCTTCTGTTTGAGGCCATTTTCTCGTGTTGGTGTTTCAATATAAGTTCCAAAAGAAGCGCAATCGTTTCCAAGAGGAGGATCTTGTGCATCTGTTCATCTGTGCATTGATAAAGAACTTAACATATATTAAATTAGGGCTACAACTAATGATTAGTTTCATAATCGAGTAATCTGTTTCATTTTCTCAATTAATCAAGCACTAATTCGGTTCGTAAAATGTTAGAAAATGGTGATGTTGTCAAATGTCATGTTTTATCTGCAAATCAAAATGATTCTGTTCTCATGATTTCTTAGTTTTATGTTGTAATTCTTTAAAAATATACAAAATACTTGACGATTAATTTAGTAATTGATTAATTAATTGTTTCAGCCCTAAAATCAGCAGTGGTTAGATCTCGTGTCACCCGTTGACATCCCGTGCTGCACACAGGAAGTAATTTGTTTAATGTCGAGATACACAAAGGCAACAGTAACACTGAGCCTAGTAAAGTGAGACGACTGCAAACAGGTTGGAGTTTGACTGAAAGCACAACGGAGTGAATTCTAATGCTCAATAAAACCCGATCATTTGATGGGATTCTTGTCTCCACCCGCCCCTGCTCTTCTGCTGTTTACACACAAACGCTCCCTCAGTCAGTTCTGACACTTTTGCCTGTCAGAGCCTGTTTTTCACACAAAGGAGGAAGAAAACAAATAATTACACCGTTTCTGTCCATGAAGAACAAACAGAGGCAGAAGAATAACAAAAAACAACAAAAGTTAAACAGTAACAGTACTTATTTGTGAATTGTTTAACTTTATTTTATATACCAAGAACCACCTGAGAAAATACAGACTTTTCACAGGGGACAGATTTATTCCCAATAAGATAATCTCTCTCATCATCCTCCTCTTCCTCACACATACTTTACACACTGGTATAGTGAGATTAGATTACGATGGAGTGAGAGAAAAGGTGACTCTAATTATGGAATTTTTTGAATATTTTGTTATTTGTTTCATTTTCTATACACTCTGGTCCAAATTCCTCAGCTGATCAGTAGAACAGTATCTCTACCACCAAGTACCACCAGAGGGACCTCGTACCACAGTTTGAGAACCATGATAACAGACCAAAGAAAGTGTCCTGGTTTCTTTGAACTCGACTGTGATGCGTGGATTAGTAAACAAAACACTGTGACTGTTTGTGATTTGTGAATTTTGCCTGATTTGTCTCTCTGTCTCCCCACTGCTTTTGAACGGGGCTCGTCTGTTAAACTTGATTGAACCTAAAAAAACGAGTGTCTTCCCTCTTAGTATGAGTGTGCTGTATCCCCTTTTCCCTGCGTTAATTCCAATTTAATTGCCAGTTGCCTCAAGGCACTTCAATAACAGTAACAAATGATTTGATTTAGTGGACCTCATCAGACTGCATTTTAAATGCGACACAGCAACCCCACTTGAATTCCAATGAAGTGCTGGCACAGTCCTCTGTTTACTAATGATCCTCCGCTGGAGATGTCTGATTGAATCCGAGTCAGGAGCAACGGAGACCAGCTAGCATTGTAAATGATCTGTAAACCTGGGCCGACAGAGGAATAAGGACCTCATAATCTCGCATTAAAACCTCACTCTCTCCGCACAACATGCAAAAAATTACGTCCAGTGCAGCTGATTGACTTGTCCCGTAGCCGTATGAACACGGTCAAAAACACTTGGCCTCGGGTCTATAATCCATCGTGGCGTTCGCAGCCTGTGGATCAAACACCGACTGTACGAGCGCCAATGGATCGTCTTCACACGCGACATATTTATTTTTATATTTATTTAAACTTAAACTACCCCGACCAGCAGCGGCTGCATATCTGTATTCCTCTCCACACTCTGTGCAACAGGAAAGCAGCCCCAAAGAGATGCCAGGTCACACACAGGATTAAACTGGATTGTGTTTTTTCCTGCAGCCCTGCCTTTAATGGCTTGATATCACTACTTAACATTCAACACAGAGAAGCACACGGCGGAGGCATCATTTAGGGTGGAGCTACTATCAGCCGCTCTTTGAGCACAGAGACAGAGGCTGGAGCCGACTCCTGATGGGGAATGAAGAGAATAATTACACATCTAACGCACCGGGAAGGAGCCATTGATTGTGTGATTGGCATGCTGTGCATTGTGTGGGGAAATTCTTAGAGAAAACAATGACATTTCATGGTTTTAAAATACAAGGTATATAAAGACTCGGAGTTGAAAAGTGCCTCTGGGCTTTTAGGGGAGTTAGTTTTTGAAAGAAGCTTCTTCTTTCTTCTCCCCCTTGGAGGACTCGCGCAAAGTTGAAGTGACCCAGTTTCCCCACTTAAGCCTGTGTCTGTGTACTGAAATAACTGTGTGTGTGCGTCTGTGTCTGCTTGTGCGCCTTCTCCAGGGACTGACATGGCGGTGTTCTGTCTGCTGTGTGCAAAGCGCTTCCAGACCCAGAAGGCCCTGCAGCAGCACATGGAGGTCCACGCAGGCATGCACAGCTACATCTGCAGCCACTGCGATCGGCCCTTCCCCAGCCACACCACCCTCAAACGACACCTGCGATCGCACACGGGTAAGACAGCGCGCCGTCACTCGGCCCCCGAGGCCTGGATCCGGCCCACAACTCCCTCACGGGTCATCTCCGGTTGACTCTTGTTCAGTTTGAGCGAGAGCTCAGACCCAGTCATCGCAGCTGCTAATATCACTATAGCCCCTTTTGCACCAAAATTACCAGGAACTCATTTACCCGGGGAAATGAGTTCCTGGTAATCTGTGTAGTTTGCATTTCCACCGCACCTTAAAGTTCTTGAGTGTAAACATTTAACATTTCGATTGTGGTTGTTTCTCTAAACCTGTTTCATGTCAATGAACAAGAATAAAGTATAAAACAGTTACAGGCGTGTGGAGGGGGGTTGTAAAGGCGCTTCAGTGAGATGGTGGGAGTGAAAAATCAAGCTTCAAAAGAGTTTTTTACTGACATCACTGTGAGCTGCATCAGCATCACTGTGTGTGTTCTTGTACTTGATGCAGAGTGAGGACCAAAAATCGTATACCGTAAATTCCGCACTATCGAGCGCATCTGACTGTAAGCCGCACCGCCCAAATTTCAGAAAAATTTAAGAAAAAATACATATATAAGCCGCAGGCGGCCACGCTAACACATGAGATCTTTATGGTACACAGACAAATTACTTTAAATGTTTAATTACTAAACACAGCAGTAACACAGCAGTAAAATGACGTTACAGTACATGAAGCGCAAAAAGACTGTTCAAAACACAATTAAACTAGCGTCTTCCTCGGCGCATTACAGCGTCTCTTCAACCTGTCTGTCTTGCTCTTGCGCTGCTCGAGCGCCCTCTGGTGGCCGCTCAGCCGTAAACATCCATTCAGATTCAGAAAACATTATTTATCCCGGTGGGGAAAATCATAAAAATCCATAAATAAGCCGCATCGCTCTATAAGCCGCACGCAAGCGTGGGAAAAACCCTACAGAGTGAGGACATTTTGACAAAGTGAGGACATTTTGGCTGGTCCTCACTTCTTTAAAGGGCTTTTTTAGGGTTAAGACCTGGTTTTAGGGTTAGGGTTAGGCATCTAGTTGAGATGGTTAAGGTTAGGGTAAGGGGCTAGAGAATGCATTATGTCTATGAGGGTCCTCACTTTGATAGAAGTGCAAACGTGTGTGTGTGTGTGTGAAACCGGCTCTACAGACAGATTATTAGTTTCTTCTCATCGTGTTTGATGTTCATCAGTTTCTGTGTCGCATCAGAATCATTCACTCGTTCGTTTCGTCCGGTGTGTAAAGACCTTTAGAACAACACTTGCTTTCACATCAGTGTCTCCAAAAGTCTCAACCAACACAAGAACAAGACACTAAATTTGTCGCTAGTCGCTTTTTCGAAAAACAGTCTCTAGAGGGTCTGAATACTCGCTAAATATAGCGGCAAAATCGTTACGTTCCCATCACGGAATATATGATATATTTTTTTTATATTATCATATTGGTCTAAAATGTCAACATCACTTCTGAAACAGCCTTTAAGACCAGGAAAAGACGTTAGCGATGCCAGTTCACTATGATATTTTAAGATCTAAGATGAAATCATGTCTCATGTCACAGCTTTGATAAAATATTGATATACTGCCCAGCTCTGTGACACATGCATGTTCAGAGAGACACAAAAAAAAACATACAGCAAATTCTGAATTCTAGCAGTTTAGGACCTGTATTATGTTCTTACTTACAGGCGTTAAATTCAAATTTAGATATCTGGTGTATAACAATTCACTTGCTGATTAATGCAGTCAAATTCTGTTAAAACAGAGTCAGAACTGTTGCATTTTGATATACATTTTCATCAGTATCTAATTAATTATATAATAATGGACAAAATCGTCAACATCAATTCTGCAACAGCCTTTAAATCTAGGAAAATATGTCAAATATGCTATATTATTATATATAAAATCTAAGACAATATCTGTCTGATTTCAAAGTATTGATAAAATATCGATAAAGTGCCCAGCTCTGAGAGACATAAATTTTTAGATGCACTGTAAAAACTGTAATATCCACTTAAATAACATATTTTTTCTCTTTTGTTGTATTGTTTTGTAATAAACAATGCGTTTGCTGATAAATGTGGTCAAAACACATCAAAACTGTTGCATTTTGATTTACATTTTATGGTGATTTTTTTTTTTTAATCACTGTCTAATTTAATATATTATTGGACAAAATCATCAACATCAGTTCTGCAACAGAACTGAAAAAAGATGGCAGTTCACAATATGCTACTAAGGCGTAAGATGAAATCTTGACTCATGTTACAGTATTGATAATATATACTGTATATATAGCCGAGCTCGTGTTCAGACACACAAATATGACGGTATTTATTTTTGCATTAAAAAATTTGCTAAAGCACATCAAAACTTGCATTTTGTTAAAAATATTCATGGTAATTCCATGTATTTTTAAATCAATATCTAACTTAGTATCATATTATATTGATACGTCCTGCAACAGCCTTTAAAAGTAGGTAAAGACATCAAAAATATTGAAAATATCGACATATTGCACAGCTCTATGTGAAACAAACGTGTTAAGAGAGAGACACAAAGACGACGGCATTTATTTTTGTATTTGGGTTAATTTCCTCGGGTTATTGGCTCTAAGGTTTGAGTGGATTTTCATGCATCCTCTCCCACCCTCCCTTTGTTTCCCTCTCTCTCGGATGACTCACCTCAGCGATGACAGCACTGTACCGTTATGGCCGGTGAATATTTTGGGCAATTTTCATCCTGTTTTATATTTTGGGTTCTGGGCCAAGCCTGTGGGCTTCAGCAAATCCACGCCTGTCACTTCAGTGCGGTTCAGCCAAAATGACGGCAGAAAACCCAAATAAATATTGTAGGAGAAGGTGAAAGTGGAAGTGAGTCTTAGTGCTGCAGGAGACAGAGAGATATTTACTGAAAAAGATGTCCCTCTTTTCTTCCTTTACCTTAAATAACACTCCCAGCTGTCAGCATGGTTTGGTGTCTAGACAGGAGAAATACATAATTGATGCGAAGAGACAGAAAGTGAAGGGAGTTTTGGCCATGGCAGCAGCAGATCTTGTTTGTATGCCACTCTGCTTGGAAGTAGCATTTTGTAAATGTCATCTGCTCTGTAGCGAAGTTGGGGGAAGAGGTGGGGGGATTTGTGGAGATTCGGTCTGTAATGAGCAGAGCAGTGTATCCTCCGACTTGGCTGTTGCTGTGGACACTGAGATAATGAGGCGCATAGGTCAGCGGAGATGAGTCAAACCCTCAGCCCAGGAGAGAAATAGATTAACTACAGTATAGAGAACGGAGCAGCACATGGCCACAGGACTTTTATTAGCCATTAGCACACAGCCAAGAGGAGAATCCGCGTGTCATTACGTTAGCAACGTCTGACAGCACTTAATTCCCCTGCTTCATATGCATGTGCACGTGGAGCCGTGAGACGACTTGACCTGTGGCAGGATCAACACGCGCCGCTGTCCTACCGTGGACGAAGAAGTGTCGCCGCTAATTTCCCAACTCAACACTATTTTATTTTATAAAGCACATTTAAAAACAATCGGGGTTGACCAAAGTGCTGTACAGAATGACAATAAAGAGAATAGAGAGCATGACAACATACAGAGCGTAATAAAAGTACAGCAAACTAAAACAAACAAAAAAAAACACAGCTGTCACTTTCACATGCACGGTGCCAACGTCATGTAGGCTGCAAATGCGCTAGCGCCCGTCGGAGCGCCTTGTGTTTAAAAATAAATTTAAAACCACGGCTGTTGTAAAGGATAGCCAGGTTCAGAGTGTACATGTCCATAAAATAACTATTAGCAAATGTTAGGCTCCAAGAAGCAGCAGTGATTCTCAAAATTAAAATGATGCACAATAATTATTAACAGTACGAAAGAGAGTCTTTGTAACAAGTTGGTGATTGAAGGCTTAGCTTAGCTTAGCTTAGCTTAAGGCAGCTGTGGGTTTTTGTCTCTGTCTTAAGACGTTTTAAGACACGCGCAACAGTCACTGACAAATTTTAGCGATAAAAACAGGTTTTGCCTGATGAAGATATAATGTTTTGGGCCCGATATTGAACTCGTGCTTGCCAACCTGTGACTTATAAAAAAATGTAATGAAATTTACCAGGGTCTTTGAATGCATCCTGAAGAGCTGCTCCAGTTAGTGCAGCACGCTGTGAACCCTGCATTACTTTCTGTTGCTCTCATGCGCTGGAATTTAGAATATTTGAATTTTTGACAAATAACATTGTTGAATATTCAAATTGCATCTTTGCCAGAAATGCCGGTCTCTACTAGGGATGCACCGATCCGATATTAATATCCGATATCGGCCCTGATGTTGACTAAACAGCCAGATTGGGTATTGGATAATGAGGTCAATCTATGACGCCAATATTTTCACTTCACTTCTATGAGTGTGAAGCGTCAGCGGCAAGCACAGCACGCTGGTTAGTGTTCAAGTCCAGCCTAATGCCTTCAGTCTCTTCCCACACAGTAACTTAATCAGATTATTCATTCAATAATGGTATCGGTATCAGCCGATATGCAAAGCCCAGGTATCGGGGCTGAAGAAGTGGGATCGGTGCATCCCTGCTCTCTACTACAGATGGTTTGAATGGGGCCCTGTAGTGTTGTTAGTGTAGATTTTAGCCTCCTTAACTCGGGCTTGTGTTTTCAGGCGATCACCCGTTTGAGTGCGAGTTCTGCGGGAGCTGCTTCAGAGACGACGGCACGCTGCGAGGCCACAAACGCATCCACACGGGAGAGAAGCCTTACGAGTGCAACGGCTGCGGCAAGAGGTTCAGCCTCAAGCACCAGCTGGAGACGCACTACCGCGTGCACACAGGTGAGAGTCCGCACGACGCCGCGCACACACACACACACACACACACACGAGCTTTCAGCTCAGCATGAACTCACTAATGTCACGTCTGGTCAAAAACATTTATTTTTAAACCAGGAAGTTCTCCTAGGTTTAAAATGAGAGACAGCTCACACACAATACAGAATATACAGTAAAACTACTGTCAGACATACAGTATGTACTGCTGTAATTTTCTGTCATTTTTCAATTTAGATTTAAAAAAAAAATCTTATGATCAATCTTTTAAATATTCCACGAACGAGGGACAAAGTGAGAAGAAAAGCCTTTTGCCTTCACGTGGGGTGAGTGTAAACCCTGTAGAACCTGGTAAGAGTGCCACCTGCTGGAGTGAAGCTGGAGAC
This sequence comes from Brachirus orientalis, assembly GCA_016785285.1. NCBI lineage: Eukaryota > Metazoa > Chordata > Actinopteri > Pleuronectiformes > Soleidae > Brachirus > Brachirus orientalis. The sequence continues at coordinate 1,141,812 of JAFBJR010000118.1, forward strand.
TGTGCGGAGGTCTGGTGTTCAATCTTTGTGAACCATGTAGTGATGGACAGTTTACCAACTCGTGCAGAGTACAGCGATGTGTACGGAAGCCAGAGTTGGCTGGGGTTTTTTTTGACTTTCAGGTCAAACGATTTAACAATTGAGGTCGACTGACGTGGATTTTTCTCTGTCTGATGCCAATTTTTATAAATCATAGCTGATAATTGATGCCAATTTCCTTTTTTTCCAGTTGATAAAAATTAAAGTTGCTTAGCTTCAGTAACAGTGGGCGACGCTAATGCTCTGTCTCTCCAATCACATGTTATGTCTTATGTAATGTATTTTCAATAAAAGTAACATATAAGCTAAATATTACATAAATGAAACAGGTAATTATTTTCTCCAATTGAAATAATTACCTGTCTTGATTAACTTTTAGTGACTTAGCGACATTTATCAAGTTTCCGAGTTAAGTTACTTTTTAACACTTGGGGAAGGATACAAATTTTTTTTCCCTTATTTGAAGATTATTGGGATTGATTAATAATTAATAAAGAGAGCAAAGTAAAAGATACAAGAAAATAAAATATAGTAACCATGGTAACATTGTCACTGATGATGTCCAACTCATTTTGTGATGTTACAAACTGGAAATGCAGTCAGGTTCAAAGAACATGAGTATACCTGCTCATGTTTGTGTGAATGAGTATAATAGCAATGTACGTAATACTTTATGTAAGTTACATTATTATATTACTGTCGTAAATAGAATTAAAGTGATTTACAACAAATTTCCTTCCTAACTGAATCCAAACAATAATTAGCAGTCAACCTGCAGAACTGAAAACATGGCAGCCTCTTGGAGAAAATCACAATGTACTAACACAGTAATTCAGCATTACTGTGTTAATAAGTGTAATATTATTACATCACTGTAAACTTACACCACTCATTACTGGGTTAAGTAATAGTATTATAGTAATAATAAAAGGGTGGGACTGATCAGCACTGGTTTCATATTTTAAATTTGAGGAGGTAAAGAACTGAATATTGCTAACTTACTGTCAATTAATTCCCTTAAAAGTTCAAAAACCAGACAGTGATGTGATCATACCGACACAAACGATCGTCTTCACAGACAAAGGCTGGTGTTTTTTCGCTGCCCGAGAGACAAGAGCTTCACTGTTGTTCGTAAATTATCAATAACACATCAAAGAGTCACCGCTGTTGCACTGGATTTCACTGACACTCTTATGAAAACAGCCAACAGTCGTTTATTTTGACTCTTAACTCTTACCGGCTGCTGTATATATGAATGCACTGTGCACTGATATGAAAATGAAAGCGATTTAGAAACAACCACCGTGTCCCTATTAATTTCAAGCCTAATTACTTGTTTTATAACAGAATTTGACCATATTTAGTCAATGCCATTGTCTCTAACACATAAATAAAACATGAAATAAAACATGTGTACGTTATAAAATCCCAGTGGCCCATAAAAACTTTTACAAAACGTCCTTTATTCCCTCTGCAATATCCACCCTGAACAAAATCAAACAGCCATCACACTGCACCGTGATCTTTTAACTGTGTTTTCTATTTCACTGTTTTCATCTTGTGAGTTTAAAAGATATTTATTGTTTTGTACGGAGATTTGTACTGTCCTTGATTGGGAAAGTTGATCATCTGAAATAAAATAAATAAAATAATACGTGCATTTTAAGATCATGTAACCCAGATCATGAACAGTAGATTATGTATTTTATTTTACAGTGTATCGTCACTGTCACTCTTTGAGATGCACAAACTTTTCATGAGTCCTGAGAAACAACCTGCGTGCAGCTTTATATCCACTTATATCTCCTATATCAGGATATAGACTAAAAATATCAACATTATTTATAAGAGTTATCACCCAGCCTTAGAGAAATACTGATGGGATTTATTTAAAAGAAAAAAGTATACAGTGATAAGATTTAGATCAGAGAGACATGAGGTTTGTGGAGGACGAGGAACTGACTGATCAATATTTAATATCAAACCAATATCGGTCTAATCCAGGGGTGTCAAACTCGGCACAATTTGATCTCAAGTGGGTCGGACCCGTAAACTAATAGCATAATAACCTATAAACAACAAGGAATCCAAATGGTTCCCTTTGTTTTGCATTTAATGTAAAACAAAGTATCTTTTTAAAGAACATTATGAACAACCTGAAATTTCTTGTGAAAATTAAGTAATATTATATAATATTATTGTAATATTATACCTAAGTTTACTATTTACACACACTTTACAACTTACAGATCACAGTGGATCTACACAGGCACTAAACAGTTTGTTTTGTGAAACTTTCACTAATTCATTTTGTGGGCCCAATTGGACCCTCTGGCGGGCCATTTCTGGCCCACGGGCCACACATTTGACACCCCTGGTCTAATCTTACAGCGCACACAATCTTCTCTGAATCTACTTTAATCTGGAAGCAGGTCAACAAGGCTAACGCTGTATGGCTGATTTTGTTTTTTTGTTTTTGCAGGTGAGAAGCCATTTGAGTGTAAGCTGTGTCACCAGCGGTCCAGAGATTACTCGGCCATGATCAAGCACCTGCGCACACACAACGGAGCGTCTCCGTACCAGTGCACCATCTGCCAGGACTTCTGCCCGAGCCTGGCCGCCATGCAGAAGCACATGAAGGGCCACAAGCCCGAGGAGGTTCCGGCCGACTGGAGGATAGAAAAGACTTACCTGTACGTCTGCTACGTCTGAGCAGGACTTGGACCTCATGCACAGTCCGACACACACACTAACACACACAGAGTTCGGTAAAAAAGCTTCAGTATTACTTTTTTTCCCCCTTGAGATGAAAGTTTAAATGTTTCTTTATAAGGTCCAGTGTGTAAGAATTGATGACATCTAAGCATAATAACCTATAAACAACAAGAAATCCAAATGGTTCCCTTTGTTTTGCATTTAATGAAGTATCTTTTTAAAGAACAACCTGAAATTTCTTGTGAAAAATAAGTATTATATAATATTATTGTAATATTATACCTAAGTTTACTATTTGATGACATCTAGTGATGAGAATCAGTTCGACTATTTTTACTAATAAGGTGATAAATCGTTTTGTTACATGGTCGATGACATTTTCAAATTAGTCTTTTCTTTCTCCCCAGTCCAAAGACTGGTTTACAACAGTGCTGTCACTATTCATCAGAATTTTCATGTAACCGTTAAAATTCTAAAATTCTAAATTCTAAATTCTAAATTCTAAATTCTAAATTCTATTCAAATTTGAACCTTAAAAATTTGCTTGTAACTTCCGTGTGGTCCAGCATAGGGTGCTGTTAGAGCAATTTGTCCTTGGATCCACTTTGAATGTCCATCAAGAAAATCCTATCTTTGAACTTACTTTGACCCTAACCGAAGAACCAGCCACCATAACAGGAAGTAGCACAGGAAGTAGCACAAATGGGGTTTCAATACGCATCAGGTCGCTACAGTTTAGCAGTGAAATCGCCATCGTCCAGTGCTTATTGGTCTTAGCATGATCGCAAATTCCTCGACAAAGTTCGACATTTTCAACTTGGAGCGAATGACACGTCGCACCGTTCGAACACTTTGCTAAATTTGCTGTGCTTTTGAATTTGTATGTAAACTCGACATTCGAATTCCGGTGTGAACGCAGCATTAGTTTACAGTCGAAGTAAAAATAAAAACACAAAAGAAAGAGGCCGCAAGTGTTTAGAGTTTTTAAATGAAACTGAAAACTAAAACAGCAGAGATAATTTATAGTGAACAGTTTGAACCCACACACACACACACCTCTTCATATATATATATATATAATATACACAACCACACCTATACACTATACATACACATAATAACTCTCTAATGGATCTGCTGTGGCTGTGAATCAATGCCACAGTGGCTGCGACTGCTAACGTCTCCGTGCAGCAGAGGCTCTTTGAATCGATGGCTAAAAGCATTAGCGTCATCTTCTATGATTGTGCAGTAGATGTTAAAAATATTCCACCAAGGCTTGACTGACTGAGCTTTGTGATATTTTCCCTCCTGATTTCCACTCAGATGTTGGTTTTTAATTTTTGTTTTCTGCTGTTTTACTTTGGAGTGACTTCACTTCCTGCATGTTTTACTTGAATGGCTGCCACATTTTGACCTCACGAGCTTGATCTCTTTTAATTGCCTTTGTCTTTCTTGCAGTGGGTGTTTTTTGTTTGTTTGGTTTTTGTTTTGTTTTTTTATGTGCGTGTGTGTGTTTGTTTGGCTCACAACACAAGTTTCTTTTGCAAACGTTATGGGTTTTGCTATTAATATGTTGCTCATTTGTTACCAAAAAAAACGTTGTCTCCTGGGATGACGTCTATAGTAGAGCGAGCTCTACCTCTCCTCGACGTTTGTTATTTAAAAACCTACTGCAACTCATTCATCCATGAGTACTTTTAATTTTTCTAACAAACAAACAAAAAAAAGGAAATCATATTTTAAATGGTCAGTGTGTTTTAAAAAGAAAACGCCTCGACACGGCTTTTGTGTAGTTTTTTAACTATTACCTAAATATAGATGTCTTATAAAACTACAAAATCAAGAATTTTCTAGAAGAAAAGATGAAATGATTTTTTTTTTTTTTACAAAAAAATGAAAGAAAATTCTGACAGAGTCATAATGAGCAGGTTATTGTCAGTTGTTAGTGTAGCTGTAATGTACAAACTGTCACTGTATGTTACTGTATATTCCCTGATGTGAGCCTATAGCACAGGCCTTTATAGATTTAAACATGTTGTATTTTTGTATTACGGTAATTTGCTATTTGTTTACATTTTGGTATGAGTTGAGAAAAACATCTTAAAAGTGTGTGTTTTATAAGTGTCCGATTTAAGGTCCCTCCCTCGTGCCTCTTTTATAAGTGGAGCATCAATGTGCTTGAAGTACGCGGGTCTGTGCTGTTGCTCGTCGTTTCTGGGTGTTTGTTCCTTGTTACTTAAATAAAAAACGGTCAGACTGCCATTGTAGATCCACACTGTGTCCGAAAACATCGCAGCCGGAAGAGACATCGCGGCGCCCGATGCTCTGATGCAAGTTTCCGAGCAAATTCTGGATGTAAAAGTTCTCGCTTTTGCCTCAAACTGTTTCTCCTTCAAAGTGAAAGTGGAAATGGACGGAGATCTTTGGATGAAAACCGCCGCGTGTACAGCAAATGTCGGCGTCGCGTGGGCATAAGCGATGCCATCTTAAGTAGCCACCAACACTCAGTGCCATGAAAACACACACTCGCTGTATCTATTCTACATGAACATGCACTATTAATGGATTTCCTCGGTGGACCAAAAGAAATAGAGCACTTTTGTTTGTTTTGTTGTTTTTTTTTTCTTTGATCTTTCTATGTTGTGATGATGCAGATGTCCCTTTTTTATTTGATGTGTCCTAGACGGATGTGATTAGCATTGTTAAGATTATGTCGATGTGTGTCTACCTCAGGGCCAGATCAAAGCTCGACCTGGTGTCCAATCAGGGTTGTTCTTCTTGCCATGTGTTAAGTAAAAAAAAAAAAAAAAAATCCCTCTTCATTACAGCTTTGTAACACAGTGTGTGTGGAAGTGTTTTCTCAGTGTGGATTCAGACACAACTCTGTATGCGTCAGTGTTCAGTGGCATGGTTTAAAAAAAAAATTAAAAATAAAAGTTTACTATTTTATGCATCAAGTGTGTGGCAGTGGTTTTGTTTTTCCAATGTACATCCACAGTCTCTTACAGACGAATACTGCTACAGAAATCAATATTACCATCTGAAACACCTGCTGCTTTTAGTAACAGCCGAAACTAATATTATCTACCAATAACACATACCTTTGGTACTGAATAATACCAGTATTCAGCCATACCAATATTATATTACCACCATAAACATCTACCACTACTAACCTAATTTCTTTTAGTATCGAACAATAAATATACCACTACTACCATACCAATAACACACTTTTAGAATCAGCTGATACTAATATTATCTAATATTACCAGTATAACCATCTTTATCTCCATTTACCAATACCATTATTATCCAACGATACCAATATCACCACATTAAATATCTAACACTGCCAATACCACACCTTTAGTGTCTACCAATACCGATATTATTTAACAATGCCAAATATTACCACTTTATCTACTAATACGAATATCACCACGTCAAGTATTAACCAGTACAATATCACCACCTGTAATATCGATCACTACCTATATCACCACCTTTAGTATTGACCTATACCAATATTGTCTACCAATATCTGCAAATTTAGTATCTACCAATGCCAATATTATCTACCAATACCAATATCACAACGTTTAGAATGTACTGATCCAAAAATCACCAACTTTTGTGCCTACTGATATTATCTAACAATATTAATATCACCACATTAAGTATCTACTGATACCAATATTATCTACCGATAACTGTATCACCAGCTTTAGAATGTGCGGATACAAAAATACCCACCTTAAATATCTACCAATACTAAATTGTTAGTGTCTATTACTACTGATAATATCCAAAAATACCAATATCACAGTCTTAAATATGTAACACTACCAATGCCACACCTTGAGTATCTACCAATACCGATATTATTTAACAATGCCAAATATCACCACCTTAAATACCCACCGATACCAATATCACCACGTTAATCTCTACATTCCAATATTATCCAACAATACCATTATCACAACCTTTAGAACGTACTGATCCAAAAATCACCACCTTTTGTGTCTACTGATATTTTATAAGAATATTAATATCGCCACATTAAGGATCTACTGAAACCAGTATTATCTACCGATAACTGTAAGTGTCTACCAATACAATTATCACCACCTTTAGAATGTGTGGATACAAAAATAACCAACTTAAATATTTATCACTACCAATACTACATTGTTAGTGTCTACCACTACTGATAATATCCAAAAATAGCAAAAAAAACATCTTAAATATCCACTGGTACTAATATCACCACCTTTGGTATGGAGCGATACCAATATCGTCTAATACCATTTTCAGCACCTCTACAATGTACCGATACACCTTAAATATTTATCGCTACCAATTTCACCAAACGATACCAATATTATTTACCAATAGAGTAGAGTTATTCAATAATCCCATAAACAGTAGATAGTTATTAACCAACGTTAACGGTAGCTTAATAAACCCTCAGTTAACACGATTAAACGCTTAGATAAACTGTTAATCGTTAGTAAATGTTTATAACGTCAGTGTGTCACTGCAGACTGTGGTGGCATCGGTGACCTCTGACCTCAGAGAAAGCAACTATGAATCACAATGACAGTGAAACACACCATTGTTTACTGTGTAGTTGTTGAGATATTGTGGGTTTTTTTTTAATATTCATATAATCTCTGTGAGATTAAGCAGGGTAATGGTTCTTGTGCAGTCTGTTCCTTTGATTTCCTTTTTCCCCTTAAAGTCCCATAAATTACCCGCCAACTATGTTGAGAACGCTCAATTGTCTCTTCTGTTTTCCAGCTCTGCGACCTCTCAGCTAAATACCAGCCTGTGGTGTTTACAGATTTTCTCTATAATCATTACACCCACTTGGTCTCTAATGCTTGACCCAGACTCAATCTGTGTGTTTTATTTATTTTAGCCATAATGTGTGTCTCCACTGGTGTTTTTTGACCAAACTTATGTGAAAACCAGAGTAAAAAATGAACCTTTGAGTAGAAAACGTCAGAAAAATATTGTAAAAAAGAAAACAGCTAAACATGGATCAGGAATTAGAAACTAGTCTGTGGAATAATTGTGTGTTCTTATTTCTTTTACAGTGTTGCCACATCTCTCTTGAACAGGTTGACCGATTTTTAGAAATTTTCTTATTATCATCTGATAAATAATACCGTATTTTCCACACTATAAGGCGCACCTAAAAGCCTTTAATTTTCTCAAAAACCGACAGTGCGCCTTATAATCCGATGCGCCTTGTATATGGATCAATATTGGTTAATTACGGCTACCGTAGTCAGGGGGCGTCGCTGAAGTAACAGGTAAAAACGGAGAGGAATTCCAGTCCCACACCACTTGTGTGTGTACAAAGACCCCACAATGGCGCCTTTCAAGAGACACGCTTACGACGCAGAGTTCAAACTCAAGGCTATCAGTCACGCAGTAGAACATGGGAATAGAGCAGCAGCGAGAGAATTCAACATTAATGAATCTATGGTACAGAAGTGGAGGAAGCAACAAGATGACCTGCGCCAAGTGAAGAAGACTAAACAGAGTTTCCGGGGGAACAAAGCGAGATGGCCACAGTTGGAGGACAAACTCGAACAGTGGGTTGTTGAACAGAGAGCAGCAAGTAGAAGCGTCTCTACAGTCACTATTCGAATGAAGGCAACAGCGCTAGCTAGCGACATGAACATTAATGAATTTAGAGGCGGTCCTTCTTGGTGCTTTCGTTTTATGAAAAGACGTAATCTCTCCATCCGCACACGAACTACTGTCTCGCAGCAACTGCCAAAAGATTACCAAGAAAAGCTGGCCTCTTTCCGCGCATACTGCAAAAACAAGATCACTGAAAAGAAGATCCGACCAGAGCACATCATCAACATGGACGAGGTTCCACTCACCTTTGATATCCCTGTGAACCGCACTGTGGAGAAAACGGGGACCAGTACGGTGAATATACGCACCACAGGGAACGAGAAGTCATCCTTCACTGTAGTTCTCGCATGCCAGGCTAATGGCCAGAAACTTCCACCCATGGTTATTTTCAAGAGGAAGACCTTGCCAAAAGAAAACTTTCCAGCCGGCATCGTCATCAAAGCTAACCCGAAGGGATGGATGGATGAAGAAAAGATGAGTGAGTGGCTGAGAGAAATTTATGTCAAGAGACCTGAACAGGTTGACCGATTTTTAGAAATTTTCTTATTATCATCTGATAAATAATAACCGTTAAATAATAACAAATTATATAAACTAGGGCTCCAAGCAGCACTGAACAGGTCCTCTCATCCTCCACGCACAGAGAAGCCGATACTTAATTTTTCCAGAGTATAGCAAATGTAGACCACATCTTGAAAGCTTCATGGAAGTAAATACAGTATATATATAGCGAAATATTTGGTGTAGCGATATTATAATCGCTTTACAAATATCATTTTTGTGGATTAGCATAAACAAAATCAATTAAAGTTTCAGTCCACTAGATGGTGCTCACTCTCACTACAACTGTTGTACGAGTATCATATCGTGGTGTCTCTGGAGATTCCCAACCCTACTGCTACTCCCCTACCTGCAGTGCCAACCACACACTGTGGATGGCGCAACAGACCCACCGTGTGGGGTTAAGTTTAGGGTCAGGGTCAGGGTCAGAACACTAGTAGTTATGGTTAAGGTTAGAGTAAGTCTCCAGGAAATTAATGGAAGTCAATGCAATGTCCTCTGTAGTCATGGAAACCAGTGTGTGTGTGAGTACATATTTTTTTTGTCCTTGTGGGGACCAAAACACGTCCAAACCGATCTTTGTGGAGACATTTTGCCTGGTCCCCACGAGGTCAAAGGTCTTTTTCCAGAGTTAAGACCTGGTTTTAGGGTTAGAATTAGGTTTAGGTTAGGTTAAGGGTTCGGCATTTAGTTGTGATGTTAAGGTTAAGATAAGGGGCTAGGGAATACATTATGTCTATGAGGGTCCACACAAAGAATGTAAAAACAGCAGAGTGTGTGTGTGTGTAGCTGGTCTTCCTTATATTGTGGGGACCTAATGTGTCTCCACACTCACATTATGGGGACTTGTCTTCCTTATGGGGACAAAAATCAAGTTCCCATAACGTAAATGACTCTATTTTAAGGTGAAGACATGTTTTAAAGTTAGGCTGAGGTTAGGGTTAGGGTCAGGGTCAGGGTTAGGACACTAGTAATTATGGTTAAGGTTAGATTAAGTCTCCAGGAAATGAATGGAAGTCAATGTAATGTCCTCTGTAGTCATGGAAACCAGTGTGTGTGTGTGTGTACATATTTTTCTGTCCTTGTGGGGACCAAAACACGTCTAAACCGATCTCTGTGGGAATATTTTTCCTGGTCCTCACGAGGTCAAAGGTCTTTTTCAGAGTTAAGCCCTGGGTTTAAGGTTAGAATTAGGTTGAGGTTCGGTTTAAGGTCTCAAGGAAATGAATGGAAGTCAATGCAAATGTCCTCTGAAGTCATGGAACCTGCGTGTGTGTGTGTGCAGCTGAACAAACCACATTATCAACCATCTGGTGGAGAACAGCTCCGTTCCACTCTGCTCCTCCACCCTCTCCATCATCAGCCACCAGCAGACAAGACACCAACACGTACATGACAGCTATTTATTCATTCTGCCACTTTCAATCCACACACACACACAACCCGCATACCATTTAGTGACTGAGACGAGGCCGCATTCACACTTGAACCCGTCGCCGATGTATTAACGCTGCAGAGATTACAATATGCTGCGTAAGGCTAAATGTCACTTTAAAGTTGTCAGGAATTATTAAAGTAACTGACTGTCTCCATGAAACTCTGACCGGCTGTTCTGTCTCTGCTAATTTATCTCCACTGATCACACACGGAGAGAAAAATAAATCTATAAAAAAATGATTAGAATTTATTAGTCAACCACTTATTTGTTCTTAAAAACTTTAAAAAATTGATAACAAAAATGTATTTTGGTTTTTGATTACTTAATATAATATTTATATATTAATATTTAGTTTATATATAATATTTACATTATTTTTATTGATAATTCTGTGTATAATGTCACAGCAGTGCAGATATTAAACACAGATTGGAGAGAGGAGAACATTATTGTAGTTAAATAACTGGTTACTGAAGCTAAGTTGCTGTTTTTAACTATTAAACAATTAAATTTTATCTAATGAAGGAGGAGGAAAAAAAAATCACATTTGTATAATTGGTGAATATAACTGGTGAAGTGTCAATTATTGGCTTTCAGCTAATTTCTAAAAATCAACATTGGTCATAGAAAATCCCTACATCATTCAACCTCTAATCGTAAAATCAGAATCAAGTTTTCTGATTGTTCACATACAAATAATTCGACTTAAATCACATTCACATCATCTGTATATGATTTCATACGTGTAGAAACTAAAAAATCATCAATGTCTGTCCACAGCTGATTCCCTGCAAATGTCGGACTCTTGAGTCAGAACAGAACTTAAAAATAAAACAATGCTGCTGTAGTTTTTACTGGATTTATGTACAAATTGGGGTTATTTATATGAAATTTAAAAAAAGTAGGGGAAAACCACACTATTGATGAATGTAAATATTCTTTAAGTTTTTATGTGAATGCTGTCAGTATTCTTTTATTCTTTTCTTTTAATTTATATGAAGCACAGTATTTTATTTTCTGTATTTTACAGACTGTGACAGTTGCCTTTGTTTCTATCATTTTGACCAGGTCTCTGTCATAAAAGAAAATTGAATCTCAATGAGAACGTCCTTATTTTCTGTATCTATCTATATGTAATCTATCTATATAAACGCATAAATGAAACAAAACCAAACAAATATTAAGTTAAAAAAGGTGAGATACATGGGTTTCTATTGTCTATATTTCCAAACCTTTGTGTGAGGAATTACATTGTTGGGTAATAAAACAAAATTATTCTAGGAAAATCCTAAATGGACATATATAAATGTACCACCAGAGGGCAGTATCATACCACAGACTAAAAGTGAATGTGTTGGAGTTGAAAGGATTTTACTGCTCACTGACAGAAAAGAGAGTGAGGACCCTTACCCTAATCCTAACCCTTAACCTAAACCCAACATAGATGTAATTCTAACCCTAACCATAAAAACCAAGCATTAACCCTTTAAAAAGCCCCTTAAAGTTGGGAGGACCAGACTTAATGTCCTCACAGAGACAAGTTAAATTAAAATGTGTGGGTCATGAGGGTGAACTCATTTAGGAGCCGCCGGCATCCTTCAGACTTTGAGAAAGTTGTCTAGTCCATTGTTGTTTTGACCATAATGAAAAGTAAATATACTTGTAATGTGTAATACACCCTGAAGAGGCGATGAAGATGAGCTGCTGAACTTCAAACTGAGCATAAAAGTGATGGTCTGAGTATTTTACAAACTTTCTGTGAACTCTTTTTTCCCTGCACAAGCATCTCCAGAGTTTACACAGAATGGTCCAAAAAAAAGACAAAATATCCAGCAGTTCTCGGGGAGAAAACGCCTTGTTGATGTCAGAGGTGAAAAACCAAAGTGGTTCTTAATGTTAGAAAGGCAACAACGACCCAAAAAATATCCACCCCTTGATACCATACGATAAGGGACACATGGTCAGTGATACCATTAATATCACGACACAATGACTTGTGATAATCAATATATTGTAAGACGATCACATAGCGATACATCATGATATCTGTCGATGTGAAGAAAACGTCTGTGAAAAGTTAAAACTGCAGGATTTCTCCATTTATTTACTTGAGAGCGTCTTAATTAGTTAAATAAAATATCGATAGTACATGAGAAGGGACGACGATATAATCACCAAATGTGTTATTTTTGACGCGCCCCTACACACTGCACCGCCGCTGTGTGCGTTTGCTCTGTTTACATCTGCGTCACTTCTGTTTTTGAACTCTAACCGCGGCCTAAAACATCACTGAATGGGCTTCACATGCTTTGGTCCAGTGGACAGAAAGCTGTGGAGGCACATTTTTAAAAAAAGACGTTTCCTCAGAGCAGGGGACCGTGTCTAATGTCCAGGGTTTGGACACGGACAGAGGACGGGAGCGCGGGCTAATGGTCGAGATAAGAGCGAAGCTGATCAAATCTAACGGCAACAAAGCAGGAAGAGCAGAGAGCCGGAGACAGATACTGATCCACCGCGTGCTGCAGGCTGTTTGTCCACAGAGGAGCTTCATAAGTCAGCAAGTTAAAGGGACTTACTCAAAGTTTCTCAACAAAAACATTAGCGTGGGCAAAATCTGGTAAGCATAATTAACTTTAGCACTATTGACAGTTTAATCCAGATTATTGGAGTGGTGGAGACTGCGTGGTAAATCAGATTAGCTCATTCAGTTGGACGAAACGCAAATGCGTTGATCATCAAACGTCATGAGCAAAAGCTCTCAAATGAGGTGACAGCAGCGAATTTCAATTGTTGTGAATGAAGAATTTTTAAAAATAAAACATACTTGAAAAGGTTGAGATCCTCAGCATACAGTAGTAGTGATTTATTCCGAGCCTGCGTCTTTCCAGCCATTCTAAGACCTTCACGCCCCCCCCAAAAAAAACTATTTATTTTTCAGGTAAGTAAAATAAGTAAGGCTGCAACTAGTGATTATAGTATCTAATTAAGCTAATCTATTAATCAGTTGATGATATTCTCAATTGTGTTATGTTGTTTGGTCCACAAAATGTCAGAAAACGTTGATCAGTGTCTGCCAAACCCGGAAACGACGATGTTGAAAAGTCTTGTTTTGTCCACAAACCAAACTTTAAGGACGGCACGACCCAAACATGACTCAGCTAAAATACTTTTCCTGATTTTTAGTTACATTTTAAATGTCAGTGCACAGTGAAGCATGTGATATACAGGATTTTTTTTGGATTGTATCGGATTTCATATTTTTTATATGTCTGATATCGGATCCAGTGATTCTGACCAGTATCGGTCTTTTTTTAAATGCAGTTTTAATGATTTGAAGCCCAGCTCAAATTATTAGTTGATTAATTAAAACCTGTAAGCTCACTTTCCAAGGTTATTTTGATTATTTGGCAAAAAACCCGAACAATTTCACATTTCAATGTGGTTTATTTTTTAGGGCTGCAACAACTTATCCATTAATTGGTTTGAATTTTTTTTGCCTACTTTGCTCGATATAACAAATAAATAATTTTCGATTTTCAGATATCAACATTTTCTGGACCAAACCATTACTTCCTGCCCTATCGCTAACAATGGCTAGCCCAAGATACATTTATGTCCGTGTTTTTCTCCATTCAGAGGTGACGTCACTACCAATTGATGTAAATGGAATGCAGTTTATAGATTATAATATCTGACTTTTGTGTCACTTTGCCTGGAAAATCATGAAGCATAATAGAGAAAGACAAAATAAGCGGAAAACTAATTGTTGTAAAAGCATCATGGCACGGGTCAGACTTTAAATTATGACAAAAATGTGACACAAAAAGTTATTGTTGGATATTTGAAGCTTATTCCTCAGTTAAAATGACATCTAACAAAGACTTTCTGTTGATTGACAGCTCCGTAAATCAAAGTTTAACTGACTGATAGAGAAATAAACTTCACCAGAAGAGGGTGATATGAGCACGGCAGCTTCGCACGCCCTTGTTGCCGCTCTGTTTGCATCTGCGGCAGGAAATGATCAAACACTATTAACCTCAGAGCTACAGAACCACCAACAGCACTGACGCCGCTCATTACTCTGTGTTTGATTTTCCAAATAATTCCATGACACCTGGTAGATGAGCCAAACCGATCTGGGCCATTTCTCAGATTCAGTCTCCGACAGTCACACGAGGACGAGGAGGAATTTCAGTCCTGGCAGTCGCTACCTTTCACCTGTTAATCCCTTCACCATACACACACACAGGTTTTACATTACATTATCTTATTTATTTTATTTCCTGGAGACTTACTACTTAACCTTAACCATACTAACTAGTTCCCTAACCCTAACATTAATGTAATCCTCTTTAAAACATGGGGACTTGATTTTTGTCCCCATAAGGAAGACAAGTCCCCATAATGTGAGTGTGGAGACACATTTAGGTCCCCACAACATAAGGAAGACCAGCTACACACACACTCAAAGCAGTTATCAGGATCTATTTAGCATTTTTATTTGTGAGTTCAAGTTTTCTCTATTGTTTTCCCCACTTTCATTTAAATTTAGCTCTGTTTAATTTTAGATTTAACAATATTGTCTGAACATTGTAAAAAGGTGATGTGTGTCTCGGGCTGCAACGATAAATCCACTAACTAAACTGACTGTCAACTATTTTGATAAGTGATTAATCAGTTTTTAACAATAATATATTAATAATTACAATAATAAATAAAAAAAAAACACTCTATCTGATTTTCAGCTTCTTAAATGTGAATATTTTCTGGTTTCTTTGGTCGATATAACAAAAAAATCTTTAAAAAACTGAATCATTTTGATTTGTGGACAAAACCAGACATTTGGGAACGTCATCATTTCCAGGTTTTAAGAAATAACACTTTATGGAGCAAACACTTCATCACTTAATGGAGAAAATGATCAACAAATTAATTGATATCAAATATGTACAACAGCCTTTAGCATTTACAGCAGTAAAGACAGAAAAATGTTACACTGCCTGCATATGCAACGTTTTCATTCCAGTAGTCTTATATAAAACACATAGTTTTTCAACTCTCTGTCAAGTATTTCAACACTTGTACTTGGTTACAGTGGGTTAAACCACAGCTAATGCATTTAAATTCTCTTATTTAGCTCAACATTACAGCTGTTGTATTTACCATTGATTAAGTCTATATTGTATTTCTTCACATACACTGGCACGATTGCATCTACCTTTATTTTCACAACTGAATCATAAAAATTTAACATCTGACAACAACATGACTGTTTTTCCACATGCAACCAGTGTTCTACTAAAACTTAATGACATAACATTCAGAAATAGCCTAAAAATGCTGCAAATACTTTTATTTACGTAATCCTCCGTTTATTTTCTGGGTAAACCGATCAGTTGTTTGGTCCATAAAATGTCAGAAAATGTTGATCAGTGTTTTGTCCACAAACCACAATGATTCAGTTTTGTTATATGGAGCAAATAAATCAGAAAACAATATTTTCCTTGGAGCAGCTGTAAGATGGATTAATTAAGTATTTCTGATTCTGACGTTTCCTTAATCTCTGATGGCACATCATGGTGGATTTCGTACATTTCGTACGTACAGAGCTTCTTCAGACAAGAGAGGAGAGAAGAAAATCATCTGTGAGGGAGAAGACAGAACAAGACCTCAATTTTGCTCCGAAGTGTTGAGAGACGGCAGCTTTGGATTCCAGGTGACGGGGATCGACGTGATGTGAGACTTTTCAACAATCTGCAATAATGACCTTTTCTCAGAAGCTACAAAATGTCAGCTCATAACACGTCTCAGGTGGAAACGGACAATCTTTTGGCAGAGGTAAAAACCTGTTACCTAGCAACCCCCCTGCTGTCCTATCAATAGTCAGTTTGGAGGCATCTCTGGAGATGCTGCTGCTGCTGCTGCTGCTGCTCCCTCACCACCACCCCCACCCCGCCCGACAAAGACCTGGTTCAGCTGGTGTCCCCAGGCCTCGTCACCCCACTCCCCCACCTCTGGACAAACAACGGCCTCATTCTCTGCCCCCTCTGCTGACCTCACTGTCTCTTTGTGAGGGGGGAAAAGAAAAGCACAGAGTTGCATTCTGTTAAATGGTGCATCAACTGGACAGCGAGCAGGACGGAGCGACCTACCTGCGGCGTGGGCCTCACACATGACACCCACCGCTGCCCCGGGAAACGGCGACGCCAGGACGAAAATGGTAAGACTAACTATTCGCACAACATCTGTCGTGACTAACCCCACGTTTCTCACGTTGTTACCTGCACTTTCTCCAGCTGCTGTTTACACGTGTAGAGCTCAAAGACTCTCATCTGTCACACTTGCTCATGTTTTATTGCTTTTTACAAAAATAAATGAATAAACTGTGCAGGTGCTCATACAGCACAGGTCAGGCTCAGCTTCACTGGGGCTGGACAATATCGAGAAAACATTTTGGAGCATAAGTGCTTTCAAAACGAGTCAATAATGCTGATTATCGCCATAAATGTCAGATGGATTTGTGCTCCATTGTGGGAAAAAAAAGTGAAGCAATTAAGTTAATTGTGGTTTTCAACACATAATTTATATCAATTATGTTTTGCTTACAAGGGTAAAAACACAGTATCAATATACAGTATAATTGATCCGGTGCTGTGGTCATATTGGAGAAACTTAGACTGAGATATATTGTTATTGAATTACTGCTTGGTATAACATTTATAGTTTTTTTGTACTTTAATTGTATAAAGTATGGACCTGTTAAGGTATGTGAAATTATTTCTTATCTTAACGGCAATTTTCCATGACTTTTTTTTTTTTTTTTTTTGATAATCAAAATCTTGTGCGTTTAAACTTAAAATTACCCATTGTTTTGACTAATTGTGAAATTTATTTCACAGATGTTTTCATTTTTTGGGAACTTATGTACAGTGTTAAACTGCGATGCTAAGGCAACTCCAAAAATTAAAATGTATAAAAGACACGGAAAACAGTCAATTTAAGTTTAAAATCCCTGACGACTGTACGTACATATATATATGAACATAGCCTTCCAAGTTCCTTCTGAAGCCCACCAGGAAAAGAGAACATACTGAATGGCCACTAGGGGGCGACTCAACGTTTCTGTGAAAATGAGCTTCTACTTCTCACTTGATTTCTAACATGATTAAACATTTTCCTGAGGAGTTAATGGTCTCGACCACTAGTTTCAGCTCTTCTTCAACATAAAATGACGTCAATTTTGTAAATTCTGCTCACATTTAGAGGGAAATTACACCAATTTGATTGGCAGGTGGAATTGTCCAATAGAAGCCCAGTCACAGGTGCCAAAACTGAATCTTGAGGCTTAAAAAGTGGATTTTTAATTATTATGATTTGATTGTCAATGGGTCAAAGACAGTTTTGCATATTTTTGAATATAAACAACTGACTGCTCGACTCAAATCATTCAGTGTTGATTAAGTTCCTCATGACTCTGCCGATATTCCTGCGCTGCACACAGGAAGTGAGGAAAACAGAAACCCCGAGTTAGTGAAGTGAGACGACTGCAAACAGGATGGAGTTCGACTGCCTCTACTGCTCAAAATAACACTCTCATCCCCACCCACCTCCGCTCTGCTGCTGTATACACACAAACACTCCCTCAGTCAGGTCTGATAGTTTTGCACGACCGAACCTATTTTCAGATAACGGATGCAGCACGTAAATAATGTCACGTGTGTTTCTGTTGACGAAGAACAAACGGGTCAGAACTGAGAGCGACATTGAGTCGACCGTGTTCCAGTTGAGAAGTCCGAAGAGAACAAGGACGCTACAGTATCTCAGTCATGGATAAAAGTTGAACAATACGACAATATATAACAATGATTTACCGGGAAACAAGTCAGAATTAGCTGTTAATGTTAGAAGACAAGACAATGTTAGAAGTTATGATGAGGTTAGTTGGGGCATTCCCTTTAACAGGAAGTTTGAAAATTCCCATTTCCGGGCTACAAATGGAACGCACCATCAATCTAACATTCACACCCCGGGTCAATTTAGAGTGTTTTTGAAATCTGGTGACCATCTTGCTGTGAGGCAACAATGCAAGCCACTACACTACTATGTGACCCTAAAAACCATCAGAAGTTATGTTTTGAAAGAATGTGCATCTCCAAGTTTGAGATTATCCCTGTTTTTAAGGGCAGCAGACGAACTTGAACCACAATCACATTGGTTACAGTGTGTTCTACTTTCCTTATATCAACAAAGCAAACACAGTGCAGAGTGAGAAAAGCTCCCTGGGGAGATTAAACCTGAAGTTAAAACAAACATGTGACCCAAAGCTTCAGCTGTTCCATTATACCTGACTCACTGAGGACGCGCATGACTCACAGCTGCAGTTCCTTCCATATGGACCAAACTCGGCTGTAATTAAACCCGACAGGTGCAGACACAGGTCGCTCTTGTCGCAGTTAGTTCTCCAACTCAAAGAGGCCCGAGCTGCAAACGAGTTCTGACGTTCCTGCTGTGATTCTTTTACAGAGTGTTGATGGAGACAGCGTGTCAGTGATCGAGAACCGGGCAGCCGTCAGTGAACGCTTTCGCTCCCAGGAAACATTGGCGGCAGGAGTCGCAGAAACAAAGAGGGAGCAGAGCTGGCTGAGAGGGATTCACTCCACGACTCACGGTAACCTCGTAACCATGTAAACGGGATCAAACACGGGGCGGCGATTCAGAATTAAAGGCTGCACGATACTGGACTTTTTGCCGATATATCGCAAGTGCCTGGGCTGATAATCAATGCAACATACTAATTTTTTCCATTGTACGAAATCAATAAACATAAAATAATAGCTGTAGAGGGCATTAGCATATAAGTCAAGGTGGTAGCATACACTTTAAAGCCGATATCAGTCAATACTGACATTGTGCCAACGATATCGTGCATCCCTAAACAATTATTTTCATAATCGATTATAGTCGGCCAATATTTTTCTCAATTTAAATCAATTTAATAAAATCTCAGAAAATGTTATTCAAAATTTCCCAAACCTTGAAATTATGTCCTCCAAGTGTCAAGTTTTGTCCACAATCCAAATTAATATAGTAATTTTTTCGACAGTTTATTCTGCACAGCTTATATAACACCTATCCCTTATTCCATTATGAACCCCAACAGAAGAAACAAAGAACAAAAAAACATTTGTGACAAAAGAAAATTTCAATAGTGTCATATTCTACTGATAAACAGCGTCACACTAAACAAATACATATCAAAAATTTAAGTTTTCCTTATATAGTGTCTGAAAAAGTTTGACAGTTTTACACATTTTAAAGACAATTGTCCCAGAGTTCAACAGAAACACAATGTTGCTTGTCTAAATGTCTAAAAAAATGCTTGTCTAAATGTCCTTCTAAATCATATGCCCTCTCTCTTATTTTAATTAATACAATAACACAGTAATTATTAAGTTGAAATAAAAAGGTCAGATAAAAGATATTAAATTGTACATTTTACCTAAACCGTTGAGCTTTAATTACATCCTCAAAACGCTACTTTTTTTTTTAACCAAGCTACACAAGTAAAAACTAAATTAATTATCAATTATTTTGAGTAATTACAAGTACTTACTTAGAATATTTTCTGTTTTCCTTACTCCACATAAAGAAATCATTTAAACTGAATCCTTTTGGTTTGTGGACAAAAACAAGAAATTTGAGAACATCATTTCCAGGTTTGGGAAACAACAATAATAATTGGCAGATGAATCGATTATGAAAAACAATCATTAGTTGTTGCCTTTTGAAGTAACATCACGTGGACATAATAGATTTTGTCTCCCTGTCCACGTTCATACCACCAAGTATCATTTTCAACACACCTACATTAAGCAGGAACTTGTCTGCCTCTGTCTCAGTGCTGCGGGTCAAACCGCTGACATTTACTAATCCTTCTCAGCTGCGATGTGTGGAATCACAAGTCATTATCTTGAGTGTGAACTGTTGCTGTAGCTCACAGGCTGCTGAGGCTGGTGGCAGCTGTGTGTGCAGCCGGACTCCTGGGAGGTTTGGCTGTGGGCGTCTGGTTCCTGGGTGAGTCACTTTCTCCGAGCGAGAACGAGCCACGACACGTCCAGCAGAGTTCAGTTTTAGAAGTTTGATATAACTTATTAAAGTTGACAGTTAGTCCTTTTACAGATGAATAATTTGTGCGGTTAAAAACAAGAGTGTTTTATATACTGTCACCTGAAATTTTACCCTTTTGATCCACTGGATCCAGAAGAACTTTCTGGATCTGGACAGAACTTTACCTGCTTATAGCTGTTACCATCTCACATGTCAAAATTCATCCTGGTCTGTTAATATGTTGCTGAGATATACACATGCGAACTTGTTCAATGGGACTGAACCATGTTACATTTAAATTGCCACCAAATCCATAATACGTCATTGGCAGTTTTGCCCATTATAAGAGATGGGGATTTCTTGAAAATGTGATAATTGTTGTAGGACTTCATCGGGGGGGGGGGGGGGGGGGAGATTTGAAGAGCAAAGAAGAATAAAGAGCAAGAAAAGAGGACAGAGGCGTGTAGTCAGTGGGGAAAGTGAGAATACTTTGATGAACAGTGAAGGTGATCGGGTGTGAGGTTTACCTCTCTAAAATAAGCAATACATTTAGACAAACTGTAAAAATACAAAGGCAAAATAGAAAATGATTAAGCAATGCAATGAAAAAAGTAGAAAAATCTTATAAAAAATCTTTTACTTAGGGCTGGACATTAGTATTTGTTTCCTTGATTATAAAAAGCTGATCAGTTACTGACTACTCATAATATATTAAAAAGGTATTTCAACTCCAATGACAAGCTAATTTGTCAGGCATCCGTCAGTGTTTGCTGAAGAATTTACAAGGTTTCTTGAATGCATCTTTAAGCTGCACTCGTTAACTGAACACAATGAACTCTGCATTACTCTTACTAGTTTTCATGTGCTGGATTTAGAATATTTGAATATTCAAATTAGAACAGCAACTGACCAATCAAAAGTAACTTGCATAATATTCCAATAGCATAAAATTATTGCAGGGATTATGACATTTGATTTGTCAGTTGTTGACGTCTGACGCTTCTGCTGCTTTAACAAGTGTATTTTCCCCAGTGTAGCATCAATAATTTAGTCTAATCTTTATGAATATAAGCAGCTGAATTTCCCATTTGTGCCATGTAAAATACAAGTTCATTCTCAACTTTATCGACAAAACTGACGTTACAGCTTTTGTAAATGTGAGCTTTAAAGTAAAGATTGATCAAAAAGGATAATGTCGGAGTTATTAAATTGTTAAAGTCAGTCCAAAATCTGGAAACCGTCAGTTCTGTTTTTTACCTGGCAACATCTCTGAACGTAAAGTGCTAATTAACTGCAACATTTTCACCGTGTATAGTGAAGCTTCTGCTGAGGCCGTCGTCCTCCCAGAGTGCAGTGGGGCTCGGGGACACAAAGGAGACGACGCTCTGCAACGTGACGGAGGACATTTCCATCTCTGACCACAGGAAAGGTCTGTATCTCTGTCTCTATCCAGTTTCTGTGTGTGTCTTGTGATTGAAGGAGGTGCTGATCAACCGATATGGAATTTTCTATGGCTGATAATCGATGCCCATCTGATTAAAATATAAGTGGTTTATTTATTATTTACTATGCTTTTATTATTTATAATATAAAATATTAAATTTTAGTAACCAGTTATTTAAAACCACTACATTTAATGTCTGCACTGCAGTGTAATTAAATATAGTATTTTCAATAAAAAATAATGTATAAGCTAAATATTAAATACATGAAAAAGGTCTTTTGGGTCAAATAATAATTCGTTATATTTGTAACTCAATTCAACTCAATTTGTAACTCAATTCGTTATATTAACGACATCCGGAACTCACACGTTATATTAACGTACATCCCTCAAAGCACACCCCTCTTCACTGGACACTTTAACATGCACACTACCACCTCCACTGGTCATGTAAATACATTGACTTTTATTTTTATGTATATAATTTTTCTTCTTCTTTATATAGTTTTTAATGCTATATGTTTAGGTCTGCTTGTGTGTCCATGTTTATATTTATGTAGGCACCGTCAAATCAAGACAAATTCCTTGTAATGCAAATTACTTGGCAAAAAACTTGATCCTGATTCTGAAATAATACTTTAGTGACCGCAATATTTGAACATCCCAAGTTTTTGGCCAAATTTTTTTTTTTTTAATAATTTAAAAAATAATAATAAATTAGTCAATGCCAACCAGAGAATGGCAGATATCAGCCCAATTAATTGGTCAACCCCAAATATCGACAGATTATCAACACCACCTTCACCTAGCATTCCACTGTTTCTATTATTTAGACTCTCGCTCTTGCTGATAAAATGGCTGCCAGCAGGGACAGAGGAAAAAACAGATATCAGCCACTTGACAAAGATTCATAATAAGTCGACAATGTGTTAAGAACATGTCTGCCACCTTCTCTCGCTGTTAGGCAGACTTCTTCAGCTTGAAACTAAAGTTTGTAAACCGCTCAATCTCCTGCACCAAAGTCCATGGAGGAAAATCAGCAATTTAACATCACAGCACACAGGAGTTGTTGATCCACTGCTGCCTCCATCAAGTTACAACGTGTTATTTTGTGAGGTTTAAAAGAACCAGAAGCTTTATGGTGAGAGAAGCTTCATCCGCAGGCAACCAGAAGGTCTATGCGGCGGTCTCCCAGTCTTGATTAACTATAAGAGGTAAACATTGTAGTCTACCAATCTTAAAAAATTATTTCTCTGTCTGCTTGTGACCAACATTAAAGCAAATGTAAACAGCGGCTTTAACATAAAAGGCCTTTGGGGACAAAAGTGTGATTAAATTCAGATGCAAATTAAGACGCATACGGAGGGTATGTGTCTTAATTTAATTTGTACATCAAGCGTGATGTAAAGAATGTGAAGAAATAAATGTAAAGAAATAAATAAAGACGAGGAAGAAAAATAGCAACCACGCACACAAACATTAAGGCAGGAGAAAGAGAATGTTCAGCATCATCCTGATTTGAATACACCAATAGCTTCAAAATTTTAAAGCTATTACCTACCTATTTATGTCCCAAAGCTAACATGGAACGTTATTAACCGGTATACCAGTTCAGGAACGTCAGTTTTACGGTGGAACTTAAAACCGGAAACGGTAAAATACTGTTTCTGTTTGGAAGAAACCCAATGGAAAAAAAAAAACGTCTGGTTCAAAATCCTTTGTTCAGATTTACCTCAGTGACACAAACTGACCACACGAGGCAGCAGTGGACCAGCAGCTCCGGTGTTTACATGCGTTTGGTGCGAGTTCGGTTTACATACCTCCCTCTGTTTCCAGCTGGAAAAGGCAGCAAACTCTGCAAAGCCAGGGTTAAAATGGGCCAATACCTCACAACCACAACTCAAAAGATCCACTTGAGTGATGTGAACGTCAACAGTCCCATAATTAACATTCACCTGCTGCTGCTTCTTGTTGCCTTTTGTTTACCCTTGAGAAACGCACACATCGACTGACACCACCACATCACGCGTAATGATGCGTTCTGTGCCCAGGATAATAGTTTCCCACTTGGCAGCGAGGCTTGTTGATTACTGTCAACTGAGAGCTTTTCTCTGGAGGGATTTTCAATCAATCAGGTTCAGTGTTTTACAGAATCAGCCCGGAGAACTCCCTGCTGGAGATCCAGCTGGAGAAGCTGCAGCCCACCTGGCTGCCCGTGTGCTACGAGAGGTGGAACTCGTCGCTGGGGACGCTGGTGTGCAGACAACTGGGATATCTGAGGTTTGTACTTAACACACACTTACACACAACACACACACACACTCACACACGATGCCACACTAGGCCTCTGCATGGATTTTTACCAGAGCATCCACTCACAACAGCTGTGGAATGACCACTTAAACTACAAATAACATGAAAACATGTATTTTATTTTATAACAATAAGGACTAAAGCTGGTTTTATTTCCAAGCATTATGGTAAAAAGTTTATATACAGGAAATAGTAAAAGGCCAAAGTCAGCGTCTTATTTTGAAGGGCAGGTTGAACAGAAATGGTGGCATAACAGATTGGCTGTTATGGCACCATGACTGCCGTGTAGCTGCTCAGTAAGCACTACTTTACACTACTAAGAACAAAGACAAACATAAAAAGGAGATATTTTATAAGATTAGCTACTAAAATGAAAGCTAACATAAAAAACATGCATAAGGATAATTATTGAAACATAGTACGGACAAAAGTTTTATACGAATAAATGCTACAAAAGCAATATAACCTTTTTTTATTTAAAATCCCAGAACCTGCTGTAAACTGTGATGACAGGAAGTGGTCACACTTTGCAGAACAAATTGGACTTAACAGTCAGGAGAAAACTTGATATCAAATGGTAACTTGACACACATTTTGGCTTAAAGAAATTCAATTCATCATTTCAACATCTCACTCACACCAGTTCAATGCAGCATATATCAGGCTTCAGCTCTCGGTCAGCAGCAAACCCACTGCAACGCCGTCAGAAACTGCCTGCTCTAATTCATAGTTTCTGCTGTGCAAACACTAAAAAGCTTGGATTATTTATGATCTGCTAATGCCTCATTTGCATCTCACTTCACACCTTATAATCCTGAATTATCTCAGTACTCACTCCCACCCGTTCTGCATATGCTCCCTGTCTCCAGACTGACCAAGCACAAAGGAGTGAATCTAACAGACATCGGGCCAAACCACACAGATGGATTTGTACAAATTACCTCGGAGCAGCAGAGCAGTCTGGAGAAGATGTGGCAGTTCAGGTGAAGCTGTTTTTCTTCCTGTGGACGTCTTCCCTCATCATAATGTTGCAGAGGAAAAGCTTTGGCCACTAACACATTAATTATGCATCATTAGTTAACCAATCAATTTTCATTTAGGGGGAGCTGCATCACAGGGAAGGTGATCGCTTTGCAATGTTTCGGTGAGCAAATGAACCTCAACTTTTTATTTGACTTTGCACTAGAGGTCGATCAGTATGGGTTTTTCCTCAAGACAATGCTGAGTCGATGGCTGATGATGCAAGATGAATTTCTTCCTTCTGCAAATGATAAAGTTTCGTGACAACACATTTTAACACTTAATGATGTGTGTCCACAATCTGCATTTTCTGTCTACGCTGCACTTTATATCATAAAACATGTAAAACAGGTTTCTGACAAGAAAATATAAAAAAAAAGTTAAGAAAATGTTATAATCAGCCACTGCTGATTTTATAAGACAAGATCACTCAGAGAGCACGGACCTCCAACCAACATTTTGACACTTTCTTTGTCACTTGTGTTTTACAAAAGGGCACCTGAAATGTTTACATTTTCATCCACTGGATCCAGAAGAACTTTTTGGATCTTTATAGAACTTTACCTGCTGTGATAAACACATCTGAACTTCAATGGGACTGAACCACGTTACCTTTAAATACAAATTTCACATCGCATCGCAACATACGCACATCGAGATCATGTTTTTGCTATTTGTGTGTGCATTTGCGCTTATCATGCTAATAGGCCAAATTCCACACCGAATTTGTTCCAAGCTTTTTCACGACGGCAGATAAAACTTGTCGTAGAGCTCTGGGTGTGAACACTGGCTGTCTGCTGGACACGGAAATGACATCGCGTGACATCAGTTGTGGAAAATACCCGTGATCTGACCAATGCGACAACTTTCGTCTGTGCATTAAGACTCGACACTCAAAAGGTTATCATCATGTTTGGTATGGCTGCAGTCTGATGGTTAAAGTATGTACAAATGCCACATTTTATTCAAATCCATTAAATTTTGACAGATTTCTTTTTACAGTTTTGCCCATTATAATAGGGGTTTCTTGAAAATGAGTTTGTTTGTGACATCATCAGTGCGTAGATTCTTACCAAACTTGAAATGGGAACATACTGGGGTGATCACCTACTCATCACAATAAATAAATACAGTCCTGTGCATAAGTCTTAGGCCACCATTAGATTTGTTGCTTTAGCAATGCTATAATGACCATACTGTACAATTATTTCTCCATCACTTTATTGGAACACGTCCTGAAAATATGGAGAAACACATATGCAGTTTGAAAATAACATCTTTTTCAACAAAAATAATTGTATAATATCAAATATTTAGTGTGAGCTACATTTCCACTTGAACAATAACACAACCATGGCTCTTTAAAACCTGGAATGGAACCCTAATGTTATTGGTCAAACCTGTGTTTCTCCTACTATTTCATGCCAACAAATAGCTGCTGTGAAAAAGGTCTATTATACCTGGTTTACTCCAGACATGTTGGAGCATTACATACACATGTTGCACAAGTTCAACTCACTGACAGGTTGATCATATAGTAGAAGACTGACTTTTAGTCACATCTTTTCAATCTAAACGCCAACGATCACAAAAGTGACATAAAAACAACAAAGCTGCTGGTGGACTAAGACTTATGCACAGTACTGTAAGTAAATAAATAATCCACCTTAATCCGTCAAAACATGTAGACAGGAATTTGCTAAGAGAAACACCGATGGTAAAGATAACAAAGATCAGCCAGCAACAAAAGCTCTGTTGTTACCTAAACTCTTTAAAATCAGAGGCAGAGAGAGTGATTTTTCTTCATGTCCCTGATGATGATGATGATGAAGATGAATGGATCTCTGTGTAGAGTGCGGGACACGAGCAAAGTTGCCCAGGATAATCGGGGGGGAGGAGGCGGCGCTGGGCCGGTGGCCGTGGCAGGTCAGTCTCTACTACAGCGACCGTCACACCTGTGGAGGCTCCGTCATCAGCAGCCAGTGGGTCGTCACAGCTGCTCACTGTGTTCACAAGTAAGACTTCAACACTGCAGCGCTAAAAAGGTCAGGGCTTTCATCCGGACACATGACAACACCGTCTCCTCATCACCACCTGCCTCTTCTTCCTCCTCCTCTCGTCCGTTCCTCAAATGTCAGCTACAGGCTGCCGCACGTTTCCAGCTGGGTCGTCTACGCCGGCATCGTCACGCGCAGCTCGGCTAAGGTGGCTCAGCACGTGGGCCACGCGGTGGAGAAGATCATCTACAACAAGAACTACGACCACAGGAGCCACGACAGTGACATCGCGCTGATGAAACTGAAGACGCCGCTGAATTTCTCAGGTGAGTGTGAACCACGTCACTTGGTGTGACGTTACATCGTTACGCAGACGACGACCAACTCTACTTGTCCAATGTGCCAAACTCCACGCTTCCACAATTAACCCCCGACTGATTCTCACAAAGTTTTCTCAAATTCGACAACAATAATTCAGTTTGTTGGCTCTAAAAATCACACGTCAAAGTCAGAAACGTTCTTACTCACCATCGACAATTCCACAGTTCTGACCTCCTCCTAAGTCAAGAGTCTGAGTGTCAACCAAGACAGTATCAAATAAGACAAACAGATCTCAGACTCAATGATTGCATTACTTGGGGTTTCTCCTTCTCTACTTAAGGACAGAGTTTTGATGCAAAGCACAATTATGTAGATGTTCTGTATGTATATAGAAAGGTAATTGCAAAGAGAAGGTACGTGGAGAAGGTTTGATATGGCATGATGGACAATCTCAATACATTTTTCGGATATATGGGAGCCACTTCTGGCTCACCTTGATAAATATAACATTGACCTTGACCAGCAAGTTCAGTTCATAGAGTGGCATCCACCTTTACCATCTTTTTTTTAGTACTTGTGCTAAAGATTCTAGTGTCAGTGATGCAGCAGTATACTTAATTGTTTTTTTAATTATGTCCTGTTTTGTTGTTTTGTGTTTTATTTTACTTGTTTTTTTTTACTCTTTTTTTCTGTCTGTTTCTGTCTTTTTTGTAACTTTTCTTATACAAAATTCTAATAAAAATATATTTAAAAAAAAAAGAAGTCAAACACATTTCAGAGCATTGTTGCCAACTTAGCAGATTTGTCACTAGATTTAGTGAATTTCTTGACTGTTTGCAAAAAAAAAAAACAGCGACTCACATCCGACTCAGTTCTCCACAGGCACCGTGTTCGGATTAATCACTAATCTGTTTTGTTCATTTAAGTAACACAGCATCTGTGTATATGGGTTTTGTTTTCTCCTCCCTTTCAGTTAAACACAGCTTTTATCTGTTAACATATAACATACATTTTTTGTTCCAATGCAGGACATTCATTCAACACACTTCATTTGCAAAAGAAAAGTATTTGTATCCACAAGAGGGCAGAGTAGGGGTCTATTTGTGATCGGAAATTCCCGTGTCAGGATTAGGAACGCCCACTCAAATCGGATTTCTTACCTGGAGCAACCCCACTGATAATTTGACGTCATTAGTAGGTGACTGAAGGTGTAGACTTTAGGGCCGAAGCCAAAAGTAACGTGTGTGAATCTAAATGTGAACAAGTGGCAAACAGAATATAGCATATGACTTCAAAAAAATAAAAATAAAATGCTAATAATGGGAGAAAGGGATTTTATACATTTGTATTTTATTTTTAAGGGTGTCTGCCTCTCTCATAAGAGTGAAAATGTTTAGGTTATTTTACTTATTTAAAACCACATTTTAAATTTATATCCCATTGGCCTGCTTTACGGTTTATTTTCAAATCATTCTTAAAAGATTTACTTTGTGTATTTGCTTCCACTTTTTGAATTTGCCTTGGCCCTCCACACAAAATGCTACTAACAAAAAAAGACTACTATTTATCCGTGTTCCAATCTTTCTCAATGTCAGTAAGACAAACCGGCTGATATTCTTTTGTCTCTTTGTCCAGACACAGTTAGACCTGTGTGTTTGCCTCAGTACGACTACGATCTTCCTGGAGGAACTCAGTGCTGGATTTCTGGATGGGGATATACGCAGCCTGATGGTGGTGAGATGCAACTGCAGCCCTGGAAAACACTTTTTAACTTAAAAAAAAGGTGCAGTGTGTAGTTTTTAAATATAAACAGATTCAGATATAAATAGATTCAGATTTATCAGCTCCACACGATTCACTCTCAGTTTCTCAGTTTGTGTTTGAATCTCTTGTTGCCCGGTGAATCTCTGCAGCAACACTGACCTAGTGACGACTGAAAACATAATAATTTATTTTAAAAGTTTGCTGGATGAGGAAAACCCAGAAGTAAGATTATACAAAACAGCCACCAGGGGGCGACTCAGCTGGTTTGAGAAACATTTTTACTTTCATGAGGAGTTATGGTCTCCATCACTAGCTGCAGCTCTTCTCCAATGGAACATAATGTTAATTTTGCAATTGTTATGTTCATATTTAGAGGAAAATAGGCGACACACGAGTGGACCCCACTGTGAGCGACAGCTGGTATCGTCCAGTGGAAGCCCAGTTACAAAAACTCAACATGCTGCAGGTCAAAATCATAAATCTCAGAGCAGAAAGGAAGTTCAGGCCCTTATAGTTGACGTTAGGACCGGTTGTAACTAAAGGAAAATTCAAAGGAAAGTCTCCAGTCGTTACACAGTTTGACAGGATGAACACTTCTTGAACCCACCCCCCCCCCGCTCTACGGCTGTATACACACACAAGCGCTCCCTCAGGCCTCATCCACGTGGAAACACAACTTCACCCGTACGATTCAAATTTCCGCAAACGCGTTGTCATGGCAAGAAATGTCTTCATCCACGTGAACCCCCCCCCACACAACAGCTCTAATCCCTGTAGTACATATGCCAGACCTGTAAGTGGCGCTGTAACCATGGATGAGACGTTGAGCTGTGTACAAACTTTTTTTTAAAATGAAGCTTAATTCAAATAAGCACACGTTGCAATGTTTATCCACAATCACAGAGACATAATGAATAAGTGGGGAATGAAGGAAATAAAATAAAAGTTTTATTTAACTTTAAGTTTTAAAGTTATCTTGTGTTTAACACAAGAGAGTGGTTCCCTGTAGCTGTGATTAAAAACTGTTTATTTTTATTTTCATTATTTCTTTCAAAGACAGCTCGTCTTTTTTAGCAATCCAGAAAAATAAGTGTTTTATTATTCCGTCCACTAAAATATGTGTCACATTCTATGTCTACGTCATGATGAAAACCTCCCAAAACCTCAAATATGTTTTAAATGTGCAGAACCACGTCCATCTTTGGATCCACGCATTTTCTCAAGCATGAACTATAAACAGTAAATAATTGTATTTATTTTAAAGTGGGTTACTTTTTAACTAAGTTATTATTTATATAAAGAGTTTAGCATTTTTCCTTTGTAAACAGGTACAAACAATAATAATAAAACAATTATTTCTTTTCAGAGTTCTTGAATTTCAAAAATGCAACCAACTATAGTACTTTTATATAGTATATAAAACTTTATACACGTACTCTTTATTTTATGGGTCAAATGCGTTTGTGGCTCCAAAATAAATTTATTTGAGTGAAAAACACTGAAGGTTGCAGAGTCTGACATAAACTGTTTTTTGTGTGTACGGTCACTCGGTCAGGTCTGATAGTTTTGCCCGACAGTCTGTTTTGAGATTCAGGGCGCAGCAAACAAATACGCAAACAGTGGTAAAAATAACAATAAAATAAGAAAAATCACAGAAGGTGACATACTGCGGCTTTAAAGGTGTCTTTCCTCTCTCTCAGTTCATTCGCCTGACACACTTAAAGAGGCACCAGTTCCCATAATAAGCACAAACAAGTGTAACAGCTCGTGCATGTACAACGGAGAGATCACAGCACGGATGCTCTGCGCCGGATACATGGAGGGAAAAGTGGACGCGTGTCAGGTCAGAAGCGGGTTTTAAAAACCAAAGATTCCTGGGGGTTTTTTTTAGCGATTAGACGCATCAAAACTGTGTCGAGGATGTTCAGCGTCTGTGTGCGTTTACCTCGTCAGGGCGACAGTGGGGGTCCGCTGGTCTGTCAGGATGAAAGCGTGTGGCGGTTGGTCGGTGTCATCAGCTGGGGCACCGGCTGTGCCGAGGTCAACCATCCGGGAGTTTACACCAAAGTGGCCGAATTCTTGAGCTGGATCTACCAAACTATTGAGGTAAAAAGAAAAATTAAAAATACTAGAAAACTATGTGTGCGGTTGAGAAGTGATCTTCAACACATTTTAGTAAATTAATCATCAAAATCCAATTTTTTTTATTTTAAATTCAAAAGTATTATTTGTTGCACAAGTTACCTGCTTTTTTAAAAAGGTGAATATTCTCTGGTTATTTTGCTCCATATAACAAATAAATTGGTTTGTGGACAAAACAAGACATTTGAGAATGTCACCATTTGGAGGTGTGAGAAACAACGATCAACATTTTCTGATATTTCATGGACCAAACAACTAATCCATCGTCAAAACATTAAATTAGTTGCAGCCCTCTGAATCTTTAAGTGGGTATATTAATTTGGATGAAACAATTACTTCATAACGCTTCAGTTTCACAGCCTAAATTACTTTTCTTTTCTTTTACATGCATGACTTTTGTTCACATTCACAAGAGAGCATCAGCTCAGACTAATCTCACATACTGCACTGACTTCCATTCATTTCAATCATAACCACTTAATGTCTGACCCCAAACTTAAAGTCCCTGAAAAGAAAAAAAATGTTTTACCACTTTAACTCTTCCAAATTTGAATGATTTAAAAAGTGTTAAAGATTTGCTTTGCTGGCTAAAAATGAGAACCAAAGTCAGAACACCAGTTCCACAGGACCAGGTTTTGGTCTCCATGAGGACTACTGGTCCTGACAAGGTCAGTGTTTATGACAGAAAAGGTCCTAAACATGTAACAAATACGGGAACAAACACTCACAGTTGCTATTATCATGGTTTCTGTATCATGTTTGAATATTTGAAACAACACAGTGGTTAATAATGACTGTTTTCTCTTTGACAGAATTACTGACGCTGCTGCTGATATCGCTGTTTGAGACAATTGACACAGTTATGTTTCTACTTTAAGTGTGTGCTGTGTGATGTACACATAAAGACGGAGCAGAGACACCACAGTGCATTTTGTCCTTATATTTTTCATGTATTAAACATAAATTATGCCTCTAACTAAACTGTGTGCTGTGATTTTGCTTCTCCTCTTTTAAAAAAAGAATCGCTCCAGAATCGGACGCCTGTTCATGTTTCAAACCCTCTCCACATCAGCGTCAGCTGTGAAATCGCACGCTAAAAACATGTTTAAAACAAACCCTGTCATGTCATTGTTACTTCTATTTTAACATCCTCTGTCAGAGTTTGCACCACAGGCCTGAAAGTCAAATAGAGGAGCAGAAAAATGAGAAAAAATTTCTCCAAACTGCTATAAAACACTAAATAAATAAATAAATCTTTCATGCATTGACCACTTTTATCCCTATTAAAAAAAAGAATGTACGAGGTGTCCTGAAAGGCATTTATAGATGCATTTAATTCATTTATTATTGTCATTATTGTCATTATTATTATTATTATGGCAGCTGAAGTGATACTGGAGGGGAAGCTCTGTGTTTACAGGCACATTTCCTATTTATTTATTTATTTTTAAATAAATTTGATTCCTGCAATAAAGCAAATACAAACACACCAAAAACATAACTGAAAAGGAGCAGAAAACAGTGTAATCTTTCATTACCTACCCCTATCTAAATAGATTTTAGCAAAACACTATTTTAATAAAAGTTAAAATAAAATAAATCTGACACAGTTTCTTAGAGACATTTCATATTATTCCATAAAATATTATTAACCTGTCACAAAACAAATATCGACTACGAAATAAACCATCAAGTAGTTTGATATTGATTCTATCTGCTGGAGTGTAAAACACATTTACAGATATTTTATCTTCTTAAATGTGAATATTTGTGGGTTTATTTGCTCCATATAACAAAAAGAAAATCATTAAAGCTAAATAATTGCGTTTTTCTGAGGTTTGGAAAACACAGATCAACATCTGGACTGAACAACTAAATTAAATAATTGAGGAAAATAAGATAATTCCTCCCATTATTTTTCCTGGCCATTGCTGGAAGATCAAAGGACAACATATAAAAGTACAAAAAGGCTTGAAGCATCAGCACTGGACTTTATTGAGCTGCACTTGTCCACTGAACCACCAGGTGTCCCTGGAGTCTTGTTTCCATAGCAACTCACAACACTGACACAGTGCTGTCCAGTGTGACACTGCTCTGCATTTATCCAGCATTTGTCTGCACTTAAAAAAGTGTTTGAGATTTTTTATTTTTTTACCTTTTAAAAGAATGACGTCGTCCTCTAGTGACAGAGACGGAGTTCTGCAGCAGGTCGACCAGTTCTGGTCCATGCTGGATGATCTGTGCGAAAACGACCCGGCAGCTTACAGCAAGTTCATCCACAAGAAGATGGAGGAAGCAGCAGAAGTGAAATCCCCGGAGCTCGTCTGCTGCCTGAGCACAGACGTGTGGGTACGTTCCTACTGCTGTTAACGTAAACCAGCGGCAGGTGAAAGGGGCTTAAAGATGAGATTATCTGCAGATTATCTGTGAAGTGAAAGCTTACAGGCGTGTCCTGTTCCGAGTTCTGCGTCAGGGTTTTCACGGGCGTTGCATCAAAATCTGTTCGACCACAAAGCTGTCTGAGAAACAAAAAACAGAAGAATAGTTTATTAAAGACTAATAAAATACTCACAATAAGTTAGGGATACTGTGGGAGACTCAGTGGATGTCATAGCCTTTTCAATGTGGCATCAACTTCAACATTCTGTGGGTATAAAAAGCTGGTATTGTCAGTAAGTTAAGATGTCATTGCAGCAAATGGTGGAAACACCGCTACTGACTGTCAGTTTTTGTTATTTGGGGCTATATCCTTGTTATTGTCTAAATTTTTGGGGTAATAAATATTATATTGAACTAATGAAAATGGTGTTTCTTCTCGTTCATTATTAGTAATATCAAAAGGGAACTTTCACGTATTTCATTAAAATTCAGACCAAATAGGAAACGCACTCATGTAAATAACAATATCCCTAAGTTATTGTGAGTAGTGTACTTTCATATCAACTGAATACTCAGATTGATCTTCATCACATAAATATTACTGCACACTGTTCAGGACAATATCAAAAGTGTGTGTGTGTAATGAAAAGTCTTTGAAGTAGGGCTGCAATAATTAAATATTCAATTACTGAATTAAACATCAACTATTCGGATAATAAATGTATCATTTTTGGTGTTTTTTAAATAATTAAAACAAGATTTTTTTCCAGCTTCTTAAATATTGCAATATTGCAAATATTTCCTGGCTTTGTTGCTCCATTAAAAAAAGGAACACGATTAAACTTTCTGCACACACACTCCCAAAACCACTGAATTTATTATATTTTTAGGACAAATGAATGGAAATCAATAAAAGCAATAAAAAGGCAAGCAAAATCCTCAATATACAGAAATTTAATACTTTATATTTTAATACAGTATTACAAAAAGATCCTAACCAAAACAATGTGAATTAAGCATTTCAATGAAAAAAGTGAAATTCCAACATGTAAACTGTAAAAATCTGAAACACTAAAAATACAAGAAACATTCAATTCAACTCATTCATCGTCTCAAATCTGTTCAGAGTGAACCAACTCACGAAACAAAACGCACTATACGATCTCTGTTGACGTTTCCCTTCAAAAAAAGTTTTTTTTTTTTTTTTAATACGTTTCTTCTTTTCCATGAGGGTGAACCCTCGTTACCAAGCAAATACGATCTCTGACAAGAAGAAAGAGAAATCAAAATGTCGTCACCCGTGTCGTGTTCTCCTGTAGCTCCGTGGATTGTGGACAAGTGTGGAGTTAAAACACTCACCTGTTACTGCGCTGACGGTGATGGTGATATTATGGGATGTTTGACGGTGGCGGCGGCGGCAGCAGGTGTTTCTGTCGTCGTCATCAGGTTTGAACCGTCGTCACCTGTTTAAACATTAAAATGGCGGGTTTTCGTAATGCTAGAATCCCATTGGCTGGACAAGGGCATGTGACTAGGGGGCGGGACTTTTGGGCATGATTTGAGTTGAGTGGAAAACTGCTAGCCACATGTACATGGATGCTACCATGTTCTGTCTTTTTAACCTTGATTTTTGTGTGTTTCTTGCTGTTTTGGAATAGGTAGATAGAATAATATATTGATCTCTTTTTATTATGTATATTCCCATGTTTGTCTTTATACCTTGTTATTTTTGTGTTTCTTATTGTTTGAGAACTCTGGGATGCTAATCTGTTTTTATTTGTTTGTATTTTTATTGATTCTTTTTTTAAATTAATTTTATTGTATGTTTTATTCCTACTGGGTTTTTTGTAAGTAATGTAAAGCAGTTAAGTTTCCTCGTGGGTGTTGTAAATGGAAGACACTCTATGCTGAAAATGATGGAAACAGGATAAAAGTTAATAAAGGGACAAATTGAGGCCCCAAAAGCCCAGAGCCACATTTTCAAATGTAGTGTATTGTTCAAACGCAGTCAGAAAAATCTTCAAAATGTTCACGTATCATTAGGAATCATCAGGAGGAAGCGAAAGTGATGTTCATTTTTTTTGTGTGTGTGTGTTTTTACAGTTTTTACAGACAGTAAATCTGTGTCTCCAACAGGAACCAAACAGAGGATTGTTGTACATTAACATCTGCAGCTGGAAACGTGTGCCTGCTCCTCAGGATCACAGCCAGCCTTTACCTTTATACGCTGGGAAACTAGAAACCTACACAAACCAAAGTCAAGGTAAAGAAAAGCAGTCATTCAAAAAAAAAAAAAGTAAGAATTTTTAAGACTTTTTATTCAATAAGACGTCTATAAAATCAAGTTGTGGTTCATTTATTAAACATGTCTCTCTTTAAAGGTTATTTATTGATTTGAAATTATATTAAATGTGACAAAACTGAGAGTAAAGTATTTAGAAATGGGGTTTTTTTTTCTGCACAAATTTGCTTTTGTCATGATGCATATTGAGAAATTATTGTTAAAGAAATATTGGGTTAAAAAAAAGGTTGGGAAACACAGAGCTAAAGAACAAGTGCTTAATGTTTGCCAGAGTAGACAAAAGTACATTCTTTACTAGATGTACCCTAACACACACACACACACACACACAAAAGAAAAATCAGAAACAAACATTTGTGCAACATAAAAAAAAAAATAGAATACCAAACAAATTTAAAGCAAGGATTTTTCAGAATAAGTCATGATTAATCCCCCAAATTATTAGGCCTTTTTATTTAATTTTAAACAAAGCAAATCATTTTTTTGGAGGGGTTACCAAAAGGTCATAGATTCTGAGTAGCGACACATAAAGGATATATAAATGAATATACTGGATATTGATAATGATATTATTAGTAAAGAATTTAACATGTATTGTCTTGAGGGAAAATAAAGCTAATGTTCACAGACTTCATAACCAGCCAGTCTTTGTCATGCAATTAAAGCAAATATTGTGCAAAATCTCAAAAATAGAGAAGCACAAATATTTGACTTTTTGCCGATATCTAATATGCCAACATACATACATGATACATACGTGATAAATTAAGTAACTTAGTATCTTCTGAAGTGAAATAAACATAACGTGTAATAATTTTTTATACTAATGTCACAGCAGACTTAGATTTTGCAAAATAAACAAGCACAAGAAACTAACAGCTGTAGAGGGCGCCATCATAGAAGCCAAGGAGGTAGCCGCTCATTCAGCTAATGTTTTAGTCATTAGTCCAAATACAGTTTAAAGCCAATATCGGCCGATAATATCGTTAAAAAAAAAAACAAAAAAACTCCTGTAATCACGTAGATGTTTTTCCCTCCACAGGCTCGTACGCCATCTTGGATGTAGCCTTCAACCCTGCAGTGTTAGAGGAAAACAAGGAGGACAGAACGGCTTTGTACCGACTGGCTGTGCGGTTTGTGCAGCAGCAGCAGCAGCACGGCCTGAGATTATCCGAGCAGTTCACCGTCGTGTGCCGTAGTCCCAACGGCACGCGAGATGACTTGCGACGACGCCTGGTGTGTCCGCAGAGGCCCAGCACCTCCAAACGACCCGGCACAGGTAAAGCAGTAACAAATATCACGCCCCTAGAGGACACATATGTAATACACAGTATGTCCAACAGTGACCTTTAGCATTTAAAGCAGCTACTGCAAATGCCGATTCAAAATACCGCA
This sequence comes from Brachirus orientalis, assembly GCA_016785285.1. Classification (NCBI taxonomy): domain Eukaryota; kingdom Metazoa; phylum Chordata; class Actinopteri; order Pleuronectiformes; family Soleidae; genus Brachirus; species Brachirus orientalis. Next base: position 1,179,410 of record JAFBJR010000118.1, read on the forward strand.
GAGCCTTGGTTACCAAAGTTTCTGAAAAGTGGAAGCTGCAGTTTTCGCTTAGGGGTTTCATGTTCATTAAGACATTTCTTAAAACATTGACATGTTTAGGGAAAACGTGACAAATGCGGGAAAATAAATGGGTAAAGTTCTGTTTACATGTTGAAAAGGCCTGTTAGTTAGCAGATAATGAAACTTAAACTTGTGAATATACTGATTGTGCCATTGTGAATGCCATATGGACATTTTATGGCTTAATTTAAAACATTTCTCACATAAAGCACCTTTTAATAATAGAACTATTTTTATGGTTCACACCGCATGTGAGGCGAGGGCGTCGCTGCTGCATTCTGTCATGTTTTTTAATTGCATCAGACACGCCTGTCTATTTTTGATTTGCAGTGACACATTCGGTTTCCGGTAAAAATAACCAAACAAGAGATCTGTTGATAATGATATTAACATTCTCCCAACAACTTTACATAAAAATGACACGTGTTTAGGCTGAATCTGACAACATTAAAAACATAAATGTTATATTTTTAAAGTAGTTATAAAAGCTGTAGGGTGGAGAAAATGGAGGCTACGAATAGAGGGAAATCCTGTGAAGGTTATAATTAGAATATTATATCTATAAAATATAAGATTTTAATATCGTCATATGGTGATAAAGTAACTGTAATGAATTTTCCTGGTTTTAAAGGCTGTTGCATTGATAATCATCATAAATCTGTGAAATACACTTATTACATGGAATCAGCAAAATATATACAATTATACAACCCCAACTCCCAAAACAAGTTGAAACACTGTGTAAAATGTAAATAAAAACAGAACGTAGTGACTTGCAAAGCAATACTTTATTCCCAAACAACATCTGATAAACAACATATCAGATGTTGAAACTGATACATTTTACCATTTCATGAAAAATATTAGCTCATTTTAAATTTGATGGCAGCAACAAATCACCAAAAAGTTGGAACAAAGGCAACAAAAGGCTGGAAAAGTAAATGGCACAAATTAAGAACAACAACGTCTCAGTCTTAATATCTAATATGTTGTTCTATTGGGAATAAAATATGGGTTTATGAGATTTAAAGCAAATCATTGTATTCTGTTTTTATTTACATTTCACACAGTGTCCCAACTTTATTTGGAATCGGGGTTGTATTTAAAAAAAAAAAGTCACTTTATAGCACATTTTAAATTTCAAGCCCCATTATTTCATATAGCAGAATATGACCATATTTATACTCAATGTCGTTGTTTCTAACACACGTAAATATCCTTCATTCAAAGAAATAAAGCAGGTTTTATCTGAAATGAAAGTAAATAGTAAGTGTAATTTAAAATCATGTAATGCATAAACAGTAGATATTTTATTTTAGAGTGTATTTACAGTGTATTGTCACTGCAGAAACTTTTCATAAGTCCAGAAAAACAACCTGCGTGCAGCTTTATATCCACTTATTGGATTGGATTGGCTTTATTGTCATTGTAACAAGTACAACGAAATGTCTTCCACACCATACAACAAAACAATTAGTCCACAATTATTACTGGTTGAACGTAATAATGGCACACGTCTAATAATGGCACTTATATCTCCTATATGAGGATATAGACTGAAAATATCCAGATATTATTTATAATCCTTACAGAAATATTGATTTGATTTATACTGTATCATATGTCGATATGGAACTATATAAAAAAAAGTATATCCTGATAAGATATTTTATTTATCAAACCTTTATTTAACCAGGATAAAACTCAAGAGTGTCCTGGCCAAGGCAGGCAGCAGCACAAGTTATTGTTGTTAAAGTCAAAGAAATTAAGATCGCACCATAATCATCACACAATAAAGAGACACTAAACAGAAAAAAAGGCTTAGTCACATTAAAACTGGCTACAAATTAGTAAAAAAAAAAGGCATCTACAGCCAGAAGTTTGTTTAAAAGTGTTCAGTCAGAGCAGCTCCTTCAGTTTTCGCCCATTTTGCAGAGTTCCACTCACAGGGAGCAGCAGAATTAAGTATTTTTTCCACGTTCAGTTGTCGCTGATGGAACCGACAATAAAAACAAATCCTGTGACCTAAGACTTTGCTTTTTGAATAATAAAAACCTGTAGATATGACGGGAGCAGACCTAAAAAACATTTATAAATAAAGTTTAGCCCGTGTTTACGTCTGTGCCAGGACGAAATCGAACAACCAACACGGTTCTGTAAAAGGCAGCGATGAGCACGGGATTTAAAGTTCATAATTAACCTTAGTTCACCGTGACAGAGTCAAGCGTGGACCGACTCTGTCATGGAGCATTCCTGTAAATCACATCTCAAATAATCAAATACAGTCATTTTTGGCTTGAAAAGAAAGACAAGATTTAACTCTAAACTAAAAAGCTTCAATTTTAGCTTTTTTTTTTTTTTACCAGCTGCTGAATATGAGGAGTGAACGAAAGACAATAAAAAGGTGAAGAGCAGGACATTTCAGGACATTTTCTGTCCCGGGATTTAGAAAATAAAGTCATAAACATATTGGTGATGTGCGGAGACGGTGTGAACCAGGCCTCTAACAGTCTGTTCTTCCAGAGAGTGAAACCCCAGCCGACCTCCTGCGGCAGATCTCCTCTCTGCGCTCAGAGAAACAAGGAAACGAAGAGGAGCTGGCAGCACAAATTATCAGTAAACCCGCCGAGCGCGAGAAGAAGGATTTCATCCAGGTCATCTCCAGCACTTTCGTGCCGCCTCAGAAGCCAGAGCACCAGCTGGAGCTGAGAACCGACACAGCGGGAGCTCCTCGCAGCGTCGAGCTGACAGTGGAGCTGCCAAAGGTTTGCTCCGTGTCAGAGTGCCAGCTGAGAATTTCCAAGGTCAGCGCTCACACTCGCACACACACACTCACTCCAACAAAGTTCTAATGAACCACTTTAGGAAGCCGTGTGTGAGCCAACGCCTTGTTGGATGTCATCAAAAATACATGAGTGGCCAAAATTCCCGCTGTTTGAAGTGCTGAAGGTGTTTTTCTTCTGCAGGACGACGTCGTGCTGGAAGTGGAGGATGTTTACTATTTGCTTGTGGAGTTTCCGAAAACTGTAAATGAGGACACGGCGTCTGCTGTCTTCAACAAGAAGAAGCGGACGCTTGCTTTGAAAGTGGACGTGTTGTGACGAGTCCTGGCTCTTGAATGTTTGGCGTAAAATGTGTCAACGAAAATGTACCTCAGAGTATGTGATTAAAACCGCAGTACGTACATTTAAAGTCTGAAAAATGCCCATCAAATGTCACCCGGTGACATTACCATGCTGCACACAGGAAGTGATTTCTATAATGTCCAGACAAAGGCAAATCTGAAAAAAAAAAGATTTGCCAAAAAATCTGTCAAATTTGGTGTAAATTCTGTCAACGAAAATATCTCAGTTAAGTATTTAAAACTGCAGTGCATAACTGTTAAATATGAAAAATCCCCGTTGATTCAATTATTGTCAAATGAGTTCACACAATAATTAAATCTATCAGCTCCACATGACGGTTTCTTCATATAACAGTGTTTTAGATAACACGTCACCTGATGACATTATCGTGCTGCACACAGGAAGTGATTAGCTTTTAGTAAAACACCAAAGTTTGGAGTAAAATTCTGTCAACGAAAAGACCCCAATTATGTTTTTAACAACCGTAGCACAAAACTTTTAAATTTTAAAAAATGCCACTTACCTTTAAACTGTTGTCAAATGAGTTCACACAATAATAATTTGAAAATTTGCTTCAGAATAATTTGACAAAAGTTGCATGTTTAAAACCATAGTACATAACTTTTAAATATGAAAAATGCCAGGCAAGACTGAGAAAACTGTAAATTGAGGTGTAAAATTCAGTTCATGAAAATTTGCCTCAGAATAATTTGACAAAAGTTACGTGTTTAAATCCCGCACTACGTAACTTTTAAAGACAAACGGACGCACGTTACATTCAAACCATTGTCAAACCATTAATTCACACAACAGTTAACATCTCATGTCGCCCGGTGACATTCCCACGCTGCACACAGGAAGTGATTTGTTTGACGTCAAGACAGATGGAGGCAAAACTGTGAGGTTCGGTGTAAACTTCTGTTAACGAAAATGTACCTAAGTTAGTTAGTACATAACTTTTAAATATGAAAAATGTCCATTATGTTGTCAAATGAGTTCACACGCAGTGATTTGTTTACATTAAGACGGACAAAGGCAAAAGTGAGAAAATTTAATTTAGGTGTAAAATTATGTCAATGAAAATATACCTCAGACTAATTTGACAGAAGTTATGTAAAACCATAGTACGTTACTTTTTAATATACTCCCACAGTCAGGTCCGATAGTTTTGCCTGACAGAGCCTGTTTTCAGGTGAAGGACGCAGCAAACATAATGTTACATCATTTCAGAGTGAAATTCAAAAGTGAAGCTAACAAACCAACAAAATAGTGTTTTGTTTTGTTTTGTTTTTTTGCCCTGTATTTCACTGTGTGGGTTGAGGAACAGCAGCAAATTGAATTCTTTACAGAAAACATGTTAAATAATGACAATCTCTGCTTTGTTGATGAACGTGTGGGTTGTGTGATGGTCAGGAACTGCTGTACGCCGAGGGAATAACTAACAACAAGATGATCCGTTCAGTGATTCATGTTTATTAAAACACCAGAATGGATGCTGAACAACAACACCACCATCAGTATTTGGCAATCTGGAACGGGTGACAAAAAATGTCAGCCAACACTTTTATTAAAAGGTTTGAATATAATTTAGTGTATGACAGTAAATCATGTTTCAAGTAACATTCCTGGCCATTAGCTGGTAGTCCCATATATTAATCAATTTACAAGCTGCAAACAATGTCTGGTATGTAAATAAAAGAGTGGCACCCAAATGCGACATTCAAGTCAATATCTTCATACGAAACATTCACTTTTAAATTGCATCAGATACTAGGGCTGCAACAATTAATCACTAAATTATTTGTTATCTGTTTAAATGTTTTTTTTTTTCTGAACAATTACAAGTTCTTTCCATATAAGAAAGAAATCATTAAATAAAAGAATTCATTTTCTGATGAAGTTTTTAATCCTCTCACTCTTGAACATCTTTTGATGGACGAGTCAATTATCAAGAACATCATCAATTATGAAAATAATCATTAGTTGCAGCCCCATCAGATACATTGGTCCCACTTTATATTTATTCTTTTGGCATCACGTGTGAAATCCTGGTCCAGTGAGAACAACTGAGGTTTGTAGTGGTGATCTTTATATTTTTTTTTTTTTTTCGGGCTCTACCTCCTCTCGCCATGGTCTTCCTCCACCCACGCTACGATCTTCCCCTCCCAGCCAGGCACGACCGCGCCGTCATGGAACACCTGAACAACCAACATCCGGTGTTTACAACTCCACCAGAGACTCGCATCTGCACAGCCACTTTCACACGGACTTAAGCAGGTATACGCGGAAGTTAGCATAAACCTGGAAGAACTCGCGAGCAAGGGGGTTTATCTGCGGTGGCTTTGGTCCATATTAGTGGGAATGCAAAGTTCTTCGTTTGCCATTCAACATTCAATTTTTTCACTGTTAGGATCTTCATCATTTGTACACAGAGCGCTAGCTTTGTCTAATTTGTACTAGAAACCCGATTTGTTCTCCGCATGTGTCTTGTGATGGGGAATGACAACTAAACCTAAACAATAACATAAAAATGTGTATTTTATTTTATAATATCAACAGCCGTTATGGCAAAAGGTTTTAACAGTCAGTGGCTCTTATTTTGAAAGCCAGGTTCAAAGGAAGTGATGCCAGGTGACTGTTGCGTGTGTGAAGTAAAAGTCTGGTCGACTGGTTCATACAATAATCGTCCACGTGACGCAAGAACATGTTTTTTTGTTTGTTTTTTTTCCCCTAAAAATAACTACTAAAATCAAAGAACATGAAAACATGTATTTATTTTTTTACTTAAAATGTAATATAACATTATTCTCTATCTCTTCTTTTTTGTTGTATTTCTGTGTTACACCTACAGCCACCTACAGGCCTGGCATATGTACTGCAGCTTTTACAGTTATTTTGGGGTGATTTGAGTGGATGAAGGCAGTTCTTGAAACAAACTGTGTTGATGGAAAACCAAAAAGAACAAACTTGGAAACACAGCTTTCCCTTTACATGTGTGTTTCCAGGACCTTGATGAGAAAGAAGCTTTAGTGTGTCACCGCATATTGTTTTGAAGTGCAGCGTAGGCGCGGCTATTGTTAGCATTTACTCCTGTTTATGGAGCATTTTACACTGGCCTCAGTGAAGTGAAGTGTTCTCACACCTACCTCCTCCTTCACCGTGCCAAACTCCGGGTCAAGGGCCTTGAAGTGGTACCTGAAACTGCCTTGTCTGTCGACAGCCGCCTTGAAGTCTCGCAGTGTCACCTCACCCAGCCTGTGGACACACACTGTCACTCATGATCTGCTGCACATGCACACACACCCACACCCACAGAGGCATTAAAGGGACAGCTCAAGGTTTTCTGAAGCGTGGGTTTGATGTGGTACTGACACGAAATCAACACTGTCTTCAACAAGCTTGTCCCCAGTGAGCTGCTGTCACTGGGAACCAGCATTCATGTCTCAGACGTCACTGAAAACATGGCTGTTTAAGTCTACAATATCTTTAGAGTATGTTTACTGCTGTATCTCACTCTTAGACAGACTATTCTGATTGGAAACTTAAGGTTTTTAAAACCACACACTCTCCCACACCAAAGTCCATACAGAAAATCATTAATTTTACTTCACAGCACATAGGAGTTGTTGATCTACTGCTGCCTCCATCACTAAGTTCAAATGTTCAAATGTGAGTTCAGGGTTTAAAATAATCCGTTTAGCTTCACCTCAGTGATACAAAATGACCACATGAGGCAGCATACGACTAGCAGCACCTGTGTCCCCACTAGCTAAAATCTCTGATTTTCTCTATGGGCTTTGGTGTGGGAGAGTGAGTGGTTTATAAACTTCAGTTTCCAGCTGGAAAAGTCTGTCAAACTGTGAAATAAAGCAATGAATATTTTCCTACTTTACCAGGCATATATTTTATGGATGAATATTTTGTTGAATGGCTAAAATCTGCGACAGAACATGAATAACCACTTTAAGCTCATCTAAAATAAAGATTTAACCAGCACAGCCACTGAAGCTCCAGTGAGGGGGAAAAACATAAATACTGTTATACAAAAAATTTGCATTAAGTGTGTTTATATGCACCTTTTTGGAATGTTAATGAGAAACGGCGTGAGTGAGCGATCAGTGAAGTAGAGCACTTTGGTTGACACAGCGGTGTCCAGTCCCGGGGTGCTGTGTGAGTGCGCCATTTCTGGAAATAATCACAAACATTTATTCCACAAATCATTATACTAAAATGGCTCCGGCCTTACAGAGAATAATGCCCCGCTCTGTCCACGGCTCTGCAAGCAAACAGCATGGTCTGTCTCAACAGCTGGAGCTGAGACGTTGCAGAGGAACGATAAAACCCCAAACACAACACGGATTCTGTTTGTCTCACTTGAGCTCGGCGGCCAGGAGTCACGGTCTGTCGAGTTGGCTCTGCGTCCCGGAGATCTGAATTCCTCCTGGAACAAGAGACGGATAATCACGTTAAACTGTCAGACGTCAGTGTTGTCCACTCAGCGTCTATCAGGAGACATGTGTTATGAGCCTAGGTCACAAGTTTTGTCATCATTTGTAGTTCTCTCCTCTTTTGAAGGTGTGTCTGTGGGACTGTCGGTCTCTCAGGTGAATGTGACCGGCTCATTGGAAGAAGACTTGGCTCATCGTGAGTGGATGAAGTGATGGGGGCCTGGACCATATAAACCCTTCTCAAACTGCACTCAGGGCTTCCTGCTCACTCTTTCCAAACAAACCATTGAAAGTAAATTTGAAACCGATGTGGATCGTATTATTAGTTGGTGCTTGTTGTAAGTTAGGTAAGTTTTAGCTGTACAGGTAAGCACAGGAAGCAAAATCTGTGTGGTTAACTTGGTGTGATAAAGTTATTGCTCTTTAGAGAGTTTCCTTGACTGTTAGTCAAGGGTAGAATATCCTTATTTGTACTTGATTGTGTAATCTTGTGTTACATTCAAACAAAGGTAGCAGTAGCAGGAGAGAGAAGCCATTTTGTTCACCTTTTCTGTACTCTTAGCTTAGGTAAGTTTTTCTGTCATTTGTTTTCTTTTTTTTTCTTACAGGAGGTAAGATTAGGTTCATTAAAGAAGTTTTGTTTGTTATTTTTGGCATTGCTCTTCTCCAAAGTAAATAATTACTGCTACACTTTGTCAGACTTTTGACTTTCTTTGGAGAGAGGAGTTGGAAGACACGCACACATGCTACTACCCCCTGGTTTCCCTAGGCCAGGGACGTAACACGTGTGTTGCTTGTGCCGGTGTGTTTACCCCTCTGTCCTGTCTGCGCTGCATGTCCAGAGAGTGTAATCTGTCCACCAGACTGGACACGCCCTGCTCCAGAGTGTCCAGAGTGTGATGTTGGGGATCGTGGCCTGAAAAACTGTCCCTCAAACTGCGCAGGGCCTCGCGAACCAACTGCAGCTCTTCACCCTGTCACAAAGTCTTTGTCGTCACTATTTAAATACATTTTGTTTTTCAGTAGCATTTAATACAACATTCATGGTTCTTGTATGATAAGACATGTAATACATACACAGTGAGACAAAGAAAAATCCTGGCAAGTTAAATTCAAGAATTTTTAAAGCTTTATTTTTATATGTATATGTATATGTATACTTTTATATGTATACTTTTCCAGTATCATTTCATAAATACTGCTTCTTTTGGCCTTCACTTCAGAATGAGATTAATGGACATATCTAAGAAGGTTCTACTATTTTATCATTTTGTTTTTTTATCATGTTTTAATATTTTACTAACTTTACCTTGTAACTTTTTCTTTTTTTTTTTCCAATAATGGTTGTTTAGTTGAAGTTTCAGTTAACATTCATGGTTCCTTATTGTAAAATTAAAGAAAAGCACATACCGGTGCGCTGTGTTTGAATGATGACGATATCGGAGCCACTGAGTTACTGTAACCACCACTTTCACTCCTGAATGACTGAGGAAAAAAAGATGAAAATACATGTAAACAAATTGAAAAAGGGGAATAAATTGTGCTCACACACACACACACTCACACTGGTTTCCATGACTTCAGAGGACATTACATTGACCTCTGGAGACTTACTCTAACCTTAAACATAATTACTAGTGCCCGTGCCCTAACCCTAACCCTAACCTCAGCCTAACTTTAAAACAGGTCTTCACCTTAAATTTTAATAATTTACATTATGGGGACTTGAATTTCATCCCCATAAGGAAGACAATAGTAAACAGATTTAGGTCTCCACAACATAAGGAACCCCAGGTACACACACACACACACACACACAGTTCTGCTGCTAAAAGCACCAAATGTAAATACAGCAAATCCACAACTGAAAACCTGACATTTACTGTTTACATAATTATGCTGGGACCGAGGCTGCAAGAAGAAAAGGGAAACAACTGAAGAACAAAATGATAATTTTGATCAGTTAAAATTAACTTAATTCCAAAATATTTATGAAGTGTGTGATGAGGAAATGGTTCACTTGAAAAGAAGTTAATAAAGATTTTTCTGAACTAATAAGTTCTTTTTTAATTAAAATTTTTTTTCTTCTATCTTGTTAATTCCAAAAAAACAGCTTAAAAGTTAAATAGCATAAATACATATATATATATAGCAGAGCAGAAGCATTATTTTTAAATAAAATATATCTCATTAACGTAGCAGATTTTATTTGAAATATAATGTTAAATCAGTAACAACAACATAAATAAAAATGTATTTTCTTAGATTTTAAATGCACCCATCAACCATAAGCTGAACTCCACAAAGTTTGACCTCTCCGAACTGAAAAATTCAACCCCAGCTGATGAAAAACCCGCTTCATACCCGCGTGAGACTGAGCTCATGTGCTTTGTGCTGAGCTTCATCGTGTTTGTGCTGCTGCTGCTGCAGAATCCGCTCCTTCCTCCCGAGCTGCTGCTGAGAGAGAGACGGACGGTGTGAGTCTGTCTGCCTCACTGTCTCACAGAAGCGCACTGGGGCGTAAAAATCATGAAAGACCATACCTCGTATTCACTGAGTAATTTGTTCTGTTCACTCAGCTTGTGCTTGAGTTCCGCCTGCGGACAAAAACACCAGTGTGATTAACACAAGTCCTCGCGTGCGGCGGCAGCCACAGGCCGACGTGTCAAACACAAATCATGGCTTGTCTCACATTTTCTCCCTCCAGCTGATCTTTGGCCATGTTAGATCTGAGCAGCTCCTGCTTCAGCTGCAGCACAGCGTCCTCCTGCACCGACAGCCGCTGCTGCAGGGCGTCCTGAAGGTGAAGGACATTTATTTTAATATACTTGACCAGGCAGAAGAGAGGCAACATCAGGACAGGCATGTTCACATTTGCTGCGTTTCCATCATGGCACGGTTTGGAATGGTAAAGCCCGAGTGTGTGTACTGTGCCCGATGGCCGCGTGGTGCGACACCGCGACAACAACGAACGACAACATTGAATGCAACACAACAGACAATGGAGGACGTCCGGCAGCAAACGAACGCCAGGTGGAAGAGAGTGACGGGTTTTTTGTCGCATGTCAGCTGACTGTCATGGGTGGAGCTAAACTCTACCATACCTTTTTTTACCCTGGAACCACAAGGGAAGGGTGCCAAAGAATGGAACAGTTGGGGCCCTTTACTTTGGTTCTATTCCTAATGGAAATCGCAAATAAAATACATACTGTACTAAACCAAACCGTTCCACTCGGTGGAAACGCAGCTATGTATGTCATCTCTCTAATGACCTTGAAAATAGTTCATTAGAATCAGGAAGAAACAAAGTTTCTCTGGAATAATCTGCTCTCTGCTCTTCATTATCTATATGTTGGTTTACACCAGCCTCAGTTTGTCCACGTGGGCCCCATAAGGGTCATACTCAGACTGACAGTATGGGTCCCAAGCGGGTTGGTTCGTGGTTGCACCATCTGTTTTTGCCCATGTCATTGAACCATATGAGATTTGCATAATTTGTCCACCTTCAGCCCATGACCACTTAGTACCCACTTAGGTACTAAGTGCTCAGGTAGCCTGGAAAGTGTACTAAGTGTGCTTTTTCGTGTCTGGCACCGATATCACAAACTCGAGTATCTGCCGATACCAATATCAGTCCGATACAGTCATTTTAGCCCTTATGACGAAATATCTTGTGTCGTGTCACCATATAAATATAATATTGATATATTCTCAGTCCTACCAAAGTATGGACAACTCTGATGACTCCAACTTGGACTCAAGTCAGACTTTCTTTGGTGACTCGGACTCGGACTCGACTAAAACACTGCACACACCCGTCTCTAAACTTCATCATCTCTTATGAGGAAATATAAAATGGATTCTGCTGCGTGTGTTCAAAAGAAAAATGCAGGATCATCGCATTCGTAAGAGCGGACGAGCAGAAAAGACAGAATTACACCCTTTTAATCTATTTTTAAAGCCTCACTCTGAGGATAAAGGAGAGTAACTGCTTCACCTTGATGGCCTGGATGTGACGAGCCTCCTGTTTGTGTCTCAGGAGCTCCCTCTGAAAGACACAACAAATGAACAGAGACATGAGAGACGGGTACTGTTTGCTGCTCCACCGTAATAAACCTAATTACGTTTACTCACTGTACCTTAAGATCAAGGGCCTCCTCTGTGCTTTGGTCCAGTCGACTGCGGATTAGAACCTTCGGAGGACGGGAGGGGGTTAGCGTGTGCAGCGTAATTAAAGAAAGGAAAACTGTTTGAGGTGGTGTGTCTCATGGCGGCGTGTTAGTAGATTACAGAGATTCATCTTTGCTCTTCAGTTGAGAGGAGAAACACCTGAGAACCTCATGACAACAGAAGGAAGTGATACTCTTTACATGCGCAGTTAGCTCGTAAACTGTGGTCAACCTAAAAAGGCCAGCAATAATTATTCGATTAATCGATTATTATTAATTGATTACTAAATTAATCATCAACTTGAGTGGGTTTCTGATTTTTCAGCTTGTTAAATGTGAATAATTTCCGGTTTCTTTGCTCCATTTAACAAATAAATCATTAAAACTGAATCATTTTGGTTTTGGACAAAACAAGACATTCGAGGACATCATCATTTCCAGATTTGGTAAACACTGATCAAAAATTTTCAATGTTTACTGATATTTTATGGTTAGCCAAACTTGCATGTTAGCACATGTTTTAAAATTTTTGTTTTACCCAGAATTTACACCGTGTAAATTGACACACTGACTAGAATGGATGCGTATCAGACAATCCATTGTAAATTAGGGTAGTCCAACTAACATCTTAGCACGTGTTTTTAAAGTCCAGTTTAAGGCAAACTAACATGTTAGCACGTGTTTTAAAAGTCCTGTCATTGTCAAACTAATATGTTAGCACATGTTTTAAAGTCTAGTTTAAGGCAAGCTAACATGTTAGCATGTGTTTTAAAAGTCCTGTTATTGTCAAACTAATATGTTAGCACATGTTTTAAAGTCCAGTTTAAGGCAAACTAATATGTTAGCATGTGTTTTAAAGTCCAGTTTAAGGCAAACTAACATGTTAGCACATGTTTTAAAAGTCCTGTCATTGTCAAACTAATATGTTAGCACATGTTTTAAAGTCTAGTTTAAGGCAAGCTAACATGTTAGCATGTGTTTTAAAAGTCCTGTCATTGTCAAACTAATATGTTAGCACATGTTTTAAAGTCCAGTTTAAGGCAAACTAATATGTTAGCATGTGTTTTAAAGTCCAGTTTAAGGCAAACTAATATGTTAGCACGTGTTTTAAAGTCCAGTTTAAGGCAAACTAATATGTTAGCATGTGTTTTAAAGTCCAGTTTAAGGCAAACTAATATGTTAGCATGTGTTTTAAAGTCCAGTTTAAGGCAAACTAACATGTTAGCATGTTTTATAAGTCCAGTTTCAGTCAAACTAACACAGCAATTATTAATTAGATTTTTTTTCTTAGTGTACAGGGTCACATGGACATCACACAGTGATTAGCAAATGTTAGCACACAAAAGGAGGTCACTGTACCAGCTGCTGTTCTGTGTTAGCTCGAGTATCTCCAAAGCTCACAGATCCATCCTGGTCCTCCTCAGGTAGAGAACCATGGAGCAGCAAAGCCTTAGGACAAACACACACCAACACAGTATATACTGTGAATTAACACAGAGTAGAGGCTTGTTCACAGTCACAAAATACATGTAAACAGCACAGAAGTCTGAAAAACTCAGTTAATTTAGTCACTGAATTAACAACAAAGATAACACCTACACCAACATTAAACAAACACAATATTATAAACCATCCCCTGATAATCTGTAGTCTGAATAACCAAGTTTATCAAAGAAATCTCTCTAAGTCTGTTAATTAACATTGCTCATTTGTCTGTTTGCCCATTTACCTGTTAGCATTGTTAGCATTATCTGATCACAGCATTATCGTCTGTGCCCAGGGTTTAATTCGCCAGATAACAAGCTTCAGTGTGTGTGTTAATACATTCCGCTGCTCATTTTTATCTGCTAATTTAATACCTGAAATCAAATGAACAAGTTTTCCCCACAAACAATTGCTAAATAATAACAATGCTGATAGTCTTATGAGGCAAAAAATTTTAAATTTATGCCTCCATGTATAGATCCCATTTAAGATACAGTACATAACATGTACGTATTTAAAATAGCTAAAATTATAACATTAAAGTTGTATATAGAGGTAGTTAGATTAATTGGGGCAACATTGGCTATTTCTCAATAATTGGCACTGGCAGATTATTATTTATTACAAATGACACATTTTTGTTCTTAGAAACGTGAGTAATTTTGCTAAGCCACTAAAATGTTATTTTTCAATCCAAAATTCTTTATACATTATATTTTTATTAAAAATAGTGTACTGTAGTTATATTTTATCCAACAGACAAAAAAAGAAAATCGACTAAACAAAAAAATCGGCATCGGCCATTAAAAAAAAACAAAAAAAACATATTGATCAACCTCCAGTTTAATATTTTGTTGAGTAATGTACTCACATCAGCTTATACATTTCTTTAAATCCATAAAACTCAGTTTTCTATTAAAGGCTTCAATGGTTTTACTGCCTCTGCTAAAATTTGAGTTGTTTTCATAGATTTTCAATGGCAACAGTAGTGAAAAGCCATGATCCTTTGTTGCTCCCCGACATCATCAAACTAGATTTCATTACCTCCACCAGGGACTTATCTGTAAGTCTGTCCCTCTGTCAGCAACTTCCTGACAGATCAATCTTTGGTAAGAATCTAGTCACTGATGACATCACAAAGAATTTATCATATTTTTAAGAAATCCTCATCTCTTAAAATGGACACAACTATAATATTTATATATATACTTCAAAAAACGTTAAAACACAGTGGTGTAAATCGGCCAAGCAAAGTCAGTTATTTATTCCCAGTCTCTCATCATCCTCCTCTTGCTCACATATACTTCAGACACTGGTATAGTGAATTTAGATTAAGATGGAATTAGAGATAAGGTGTCTCTAACTATTATTATTCAATTTATTATTATTTATTTTATTTTTTCACACTCTGGTCCAAATTCCTCAGCTCCACTCCGACCACATACACTACTCACAATAAGTTAGGGATATTGTGGGATACCCTTTTCAATGTGGCATCAACTTCAACATTCTGTGGGTATAAAAAGCTGGTATTGTCAGTAAGTCAAGCTGTCATTGCGGCAAATGGTGGAAACACCCGCTACTGACATTGTCAATTTTTGTTATTTGGGGCTATATCCTTGTTATTGTCTACATTTTTGGGGTAATAAATATTGAACTCATGAAAATGGTGTTTCTTCTCGTTCATTATTAGTAATATCAAAGGGAACTTTTACGTATTTCGTTAAAATTCAGACCAAATAGGAAAAGCACTCATGTAAATAACAATATCCCTAAGTTATTGTGAGTAGTGTACCCTGGTTTATACAGTAGAACAGTATTTCTGATTTTTCCTCCAAGTACCACCAGAGGAAGCTTGCGTACCACTGGTGCTACACGTACCAGAGTTTGAGAACCATGGGGTTAGACAGTGCAGACATGAGCAGATGATCACAGATCTGGAAACACTCCAGGCTGCAGTTTTCAGTGTTTGCTGCTGAGCCGCTGCTGTTCTCTGATGCCTCTGTAGTCTTTGTGTGTCCTCTCTCTGTCTCTGTGTGTGTGAGTTCACTGTGGCGGTGTGTACCTGTAGGCGGAACACCATCTTCCTGGCCTCCTGCATCTCCTTCTCCAGCTGCTCCTGGTGGGCGTCCAGCTGCTCCTCCCAGGACTTCTCCTCCTCCTCCTCCTGCCCGCTGTGCCCCAGGGAGGGACACAAACCACAGAGAGGCATTTCCTCTGAGAGGAAGATAAAAACATGGAAGAAGAGACAAGTTGTTTTGCTTTATTTTTTATTTATTTTTTTTGCATGTTTGGATTGACTGCAACTCACTGAAGTGCAGTCAAACCACCGACCTGTAACAGATTTCTTCTCCGTCAGCTCAGATTTGTCATCCCGAGATTCCACGCGGTTCTCAGCCCGATCGCGGACCGTTTCTGTCTCCTCTTCGGGGGCGTCGGTGGACTGGGTGATGACATACTCGTCTTTTGGGGAGTGAGCGGGGCTGGCCGAGCTGAGACTGAAACAGATGGTGGGCACAGGCGGGAGTCAGCGCGTTGCCAAAACTAGCAACAATAAATAAAGCACCGCTCAGGAAATGGAGACACACACACATTTTAACAAAGTCCCTAAAGAGCACGGAAATGTGAGTGAATCATTTTTGTTAAATATGTTTTAACCAAATCTGCCGATGCCCAAAGGAATACGACATATCATTGACTAATTAACGGGAAAAAAATAGCTTTCATTGTCCCTGTGGCTTCAATTACTGTCAGAATATTCATCAGTAGAAGAACAGATCGTACTCAAGAAGAATCAGACATTTTTACGATTTACTTTATGCACCAACACTTCCTGATTTTCAATAAACCAGCCCAAATATTTCTGGTGAGCTTCGCAATGAATAATAATCTTTTTTTAGGTTTTAAACACCAACGTTTTCTTATTAAGTCCAATGCTGTGTTCCATTTATATATATCGGAACATAAAAGTTGGTACTGGGAGTGATGTCTAGGTGTAGGGGGGAAATACAGTAAAATATTGTGATATTTTGTATAGCGACATCGCTTTTGCTGCGTATTAATTTTTTTTAAGCAAATCATTTTTTTAAAAACCAACGTTACAAATAAACATTAAAATTATTTTTCTGGATTAGCATTCAATAAATAAATAAATAAAATCAAATGATGTTTCAGTCCACTAGTGTCAAGTGCTGTTATGTGAGTATATCTCAAAAATATGATTTTCCAAATACACGGTATTTTGCAATATTGTGATAATATTGTATTGTGACTTAAATATCATGATATATCATATCATGACAAATATCGTCATGATATCATATCATGATTTAAATATATGAAGATAACGTATTGTGACTTAAATATGATAATATCATATCAACTTGTGACATATCGTATCATGACATAAATATCGTGATGAAATCGTAACGTGACTTTAATATCGTTATATATCGTATTGTGACTTAAACATTTGGATAATATCATAATGAATTAAGCATCGTGACATATCATGATTTAAATATAGTGACAGTATGGTATAAAACTTATTTTTCCACTTGCCTCTCCGGGCTTCCATACTTTTTATAAAAATTACAAAAAATACATTTTTTAACTTAGATTGTTCTGCCCAGTTTTGTATTTGTTTTACTTTGTTTTGGCTTATTTATACTTTTATTGCTACGTCATCTTACCCGTCCATGTCCCGTGTTTTTACGTTAGCACTTGTAAATTGTCTGTAAACACTAAACTGGTGAATAAAAGGTGGAAAAATACAAAATAAAACCACCATGGACAATATTAGAAGTGCACTGAAACAAGTTGATAAAATGCACAGCGAGAAATCCATGTAAGTCTGTCATTTTTCCAACAGGAAATTCTCCACATACTTTTCTCAAGCCTTCAGCTACAATTTCAAAACATATTCTTTACTTGTTTTCCTCTGAAGGGCTGCTTTTCCTGCAGTTTGTTTTTTAAAAACCAGTAAAAAACAGTACTAAGTGTTTTTGTAAGGGCGTCATCAGTAGCTAAAGGTTCAGTTCAGGCCGACTGTCGTCTTCCCTCTGCTCTGTTTATGGAAATATCATACAGCTACTGTGACCTGTGACCTTTGACCTGTGGCTCTCAGTGTTCTCCTTTAATGGAGGATTCTGTCTCCTCTCTGTGTGTCTGCGTGGGGGGGAAAAAAAAGCCTGTGGAAACTGATCTAAACTCAAGATGCTCAAGTAAAGCACCAGAATTTATCCAGAAATGATATTTTTCCCATGAAGGTACCTCAGTCTAAGTGTTGCTCACAATGTTGCACCAAAATTTGATGGAAATGTGTCCAATATTTGCAGATATATCAATACTTAAGTCATGAGGATGGATTTTCTGGATATCAGCACCAAACTTCATGCCAAATTACCAAAGGTTTTACAGATTTTTTAAGTCTGGACCCAAGAAATTAACCATAAAAACATGTTATCCAGCTTCTAACATGCCTAAAAAAAGACGATATATAATTTAGAAGTCTATAATTTAAACTCTTTAAAAGGAGGGTTTTAAATCACAGGATTGTGAGACAACATGTGGAAACTTCTTGTGGCTCAGTCACTGCACGAGGTCTCATTCGAGTGTCTAATCAGATGCTGCTGTGATTATTTTCCTCAAGTGTTTTTCTATAACAGATAAAAAAATTAGGCCTCAGATTAATCTAATCTGATTACAGATGCTGACACTGAAACGCCTGCCATTGTCGTCCAGTTTAATAAAATCTAACACGCTTTATTTTAGATGCTCACATTCGTACACATGGATTTAGAACATGTGGGACTAAACCAAGGATTAAGCACTGGGATTAACAGGAGATGAGCTCCAACATTATTTGATCAGCTGTGATGGAAAGTTACTAAATACTTCTATGAGTACTGTGCACAAATTAAAAGTATTTTAATAGTATGTTTTTCTCTCACATACTCCATCTGTTTTTTAGGGGTAAATACTTTTTATTTGTTTTGGCAGATTTCCCATAAAAATTATACAGTATCAAAACGTTATAAATTACTATGTGTTACTTATACTATATGTTACTTATTTAAACAATCTTTTAATCTTGTTGCTTCTTACAAATCAGAGTCTAGTTCACTTGGGACATTTCAGATATTAAGTACTTGTTTTAGAAGTTGTCACAAATAGTTTTATCTAAGAAACTGCAGTGACCTTAAGAGCCAGTATTTCATTTTTTTAAGCAGCAGATCTAGGACAAATTGGACTTTCCCTTTCAGATTCAAATTATGGTGAATTTTTGAGGCTGACTGACTGGAAGGTATACTGATGTTACTTGTCTGTGCTGTGCACAAACAGACAAATAGTTAGTTAGTTAGTTAGTTAGTTAGTTAGTTAGTTAGTTAGTTAGTTAGTTAGTTAGTTAGTTAGTTAGTTAGTTAGTTAGTTAGTGACAGCAGCTATTCTTCCTGAGCTCCACAAAAACTAATGTCCTTGTATTAGCTAAACAAAACAATGGAGGCTCAAGTTTAATTAATTGAATAGAATGGAGCCAAACCTAGTTAGTTACTTAGGTAAATGGCTAGTTAGTTAGGTGGAATCCAGCATTACAGCAGCTATTCTTCATAATGACCTAAAATCTAAATTCAGGTAAGCTCAGACAAATTAAGCTAAGCTAAACTATGGTGATTTAATTCACACGAACTGGATAAAGTTAAATCTAGTAAGTTAACTGGTTAATTAGTATTCACCATTAGCTACTGCAAAACAGCAGGTATTCTTCCTGAGGACCATTAAAACTAATACCTGAGTGAGAAGTTATGGTAAGATAAGCTAAGATAAATAAAAACTAAGTTATACTGACTTTAAATCAGGCGTCTCTAGCGCGTAGTTCGTCAAAAAGGTTTCGATAATTGAACATAAACCTGCTTACATTTTTATCCAGTCAAATGCAGTGTTTGGTTTTGACACCAGTAATATTTTAATTTACTCGTGTGCGAGTTACATTTGAAATATAAATGATTTTTTTGTTAAAAGTGTGAGTTGTGGACACCAACATTTTGTAAATGTTGAGGCAAAACAAGCTCATTCAGTTGGTTTGGGTTGAAATAAGCTATGAATGTTAAAAAACACAAGTGGCTCTCGGCCACTTTCATTTTGTTGGAGGTTGGAGAAGCCGGCTTTAAATGAACTGAATTAAATCCAGTTTTTACATTATAAAATAAAATAGTAAACTTACACATTGGTAATAAACATCCACTAATATTATCACTTGCAATAATAAATCATTCCAGATACAGGAGCATTTTTCATAAAAAGTACTTACAATTAAGGAACATTTTGATTGTATTACTTTAGTAAGATTTATTTATTTATTTATTTTTTTTTCCCCAGCTAATTCATTCACAACCAGTCTTTAGTATAAAAACATATGACATGAGCATAAATTAGCATGAAGCACTTCAGTGTTTTTGAAGTTACATTGTCTCGTAACGCACCTTAGCAAAGACGCTGGCTTTTCAGAATATTTTTAAACGCCTAAATATTGACCTCACATGGCATTTGTTGCCTCTAATATTATTTAAAATCGCTAGTCTGTTGTCCAGGCGTCAGTCGACTGTGGTTGCTAGGCGATGGCTGCTCAGCTCTCACACAGGGGGACACACCCACACGCAGCGCCGCACCGTAAACACACTCAACACGGACCAGACACACAGACTGTGCATCAGAAGCTGCTGTTGTACATTAACACTTAATCCGAGACACGCAGACGACGACGATGATGATGATGATGGTTTGAATTTAGGCCTCGTGTCCGCTTCGCTGATGCACCTCAGACAAAACAACCGCCAGTCTGCACGTGCAGCAGAGCTAAAATAGGAAAACAACTGCTCTTACCATTTCATCTGTTTGGCTCCCATGCTGCTGTTTTACAGCCTCTTAACCTCCGAAGAGCTGGAGCGCTGCATCTGGGTGATGCCCTGCTTCTCTGTTAGGACCATAAGCAAACACACAGGAGCAGGAGGAGGGAGGGAGGGAGGGAGGGAGGGAGGGAGAGAAGGTGGTAGGGGGGAGGAGGACGGCAGGCCGAGGAGTCTCCACGTCGCACACTGTTCAATCAGAAATAACAGCACAGTCAAACCCTCTCCAGCAGCATATTCCTAAAACATGAGCCAGCTCCAAATCCTGATCATAAGCCCTGAAGCCTTCACATGAGTCTCACCAGAGACGCAGGGACACAGGGAGAGGGAGGGAGGACCGAGCTCACCAGCTCCCAGTCACCAACACAATGTGTTTTGTTCCTTGTGTGTCAGAGAACTGATGCAGCGCTTGTGCATCACGTCTTGTTGTTTCTCTGCGGTCACAGCCCCTGCCGTCCTCCCTCCATCCCTCTGTCTCCTCTCCTCTGTCCGATCACTCCTTCCTTCTGCGAGAGAGGATGTCATACATGGCTCTGTCTGGGTGTGTGTGTGTTATTTTCCCTCCCCACCCCCCTCCTCTCTTCCTCATTCCTCCTCCCTCCTTTCCTCCCCCCTCCTTCTGCTCTCTCCTTTCACAAAGAGGAGGAGGGACCTTTTTTCTCCCCTTCTCTACCTTCTCCTTCTTCTGTTCTGTTCTGTTCCCCACTGCAGCTAAAACAAGAACAGGCACAAAACTCTATATATAGAATGTATACATTGGCTCTGCACTGTTATCTATCATACTGATTTTTTACTGTCACTGTCTTAGAAAGACTTTAACCAGAGTTGGGTCTAATTTGACCCATTTTACAACTTTGCTGAAGCATGAATTCACCTCTTATCCGCTGCTTTATCCTCCACATGAGGGTCACCGGCACCTAATCCCAGCTGACACAGGACAAAATGTGGGGTCAACACCCTGGACAGGTCACCAGTCCATCACAGGGCCACACCTACGGTCAATTTAGAGTGTAATCCCCTAATCTGCATGTTTTTGGACTGTGGGAGGAAACTGGAGAACCTGAAAACACACACACACACACACAGGGAGAACATTCAATTAAATTCAGGTTAATTAAGTTCACTTCAGTTAAACTTAGGGATGACGATAACCGACTGCCGAGGTCATTGAGTGTCTTCTGGAGTGGAATTAATCGAGATGCATGATATTATACTTTTTGCTGATATCCTGATATATCAAAAGTGCTTGGACAAATAACCAATACCTGTATACTGCATATTTACGTACATACATATCGCTATACAGTTTTCCCTGCGCCCAACTGCAGAGGTCAGTTAGTCTCTTCTGCAGTGAAAATAATAGGAATGCAAGATATTGGACTTTTCGCTGATATCCTGATATATATCAAGAAGCTTGGGCCGATAACCAATAGCAATACTGATATATATATACATTGTCCCTGTGCCCATAACATCAGAGAGCATTTCATCTCTTTGTATAGAAATTAACCTTTTTTTATACTCATATCACAGCATAGGTATATATACATTTTTTTCATAATAGTGCAAAATAAATCAACATTCAAAAAAAATTATTTGGCTACACACGTGTTTTAAATTTATTTCATCTTACTATGCCGCTAAGTTGTTACCAAAAAGAATTTCATTGAGTAGGGATATGCAGTGACAATAAATTAGCTACCTATTAGCTAACTTCTCTGTACGTATTCAATAAATAACCCACCCAACACTCACATCTGTCTCGGTGTTGTTTTTTATGGCTGCAACCAATTATTATTTTCATAATCAATTAATCTGCCAATTCTGTCGCAATTTGTTTAGTTCATAAAATGCCGGAAAATGTTGATCCATGTTTTTCAAACCTGGAAATGATTGTGTTTTTAAATGTTTTGTTCTGTCCACAAACCAAAATTATTCAGTTTTAAGGATGTTTCTTTGTTAAATGGAGCAAAGAAACCAAAAAGTATTCACATTTAAGAAGCTGAAAATTCAGAGAAAGACTCAAACGGATTAGTCGATTCTAAAAAATAGTTGCCAATGAATTTAGTAATCGATTAAACGTTGCAGTCCTAGCTCTTTCTGAAGAATAATTTGGGTCTATTATTTAAGAAGCTGCTGGAGGAGCGTTGACATCATTCTTATTTTTTCAAAGTCAGTAACTTCTTGAAAGAACCTTGCGTTGGAGCTTAAAGTTTTAACTTTGCGTACTGGTGTCTGTTTCTTTTACTTTGAATGTCTCTACTTCCCAAAGACAAGAACGAACTCTGCTTCAAAGCCGTGCAGATGACGACAGTCTCACAGACCAACATGTGACCGAGGGGAATTGGGGGGAAACAGGATGTTTCTTCAAACTGTGAATATTTAAATTCATATGCATGGGTGATACTGTAAATTCACTGGCAGTGACTTTGCTGTTCAAAGAGTGCTGGGAAAGTCGCTCCATCGCCGGGGACATGAGAAGAAAAGCCATGTTTGCCACGGGGACAGAAAGCTGTCGGCCAATTTGTGAATCAAATGAGCTGCAGAAATAGGACAGATTGTTTGCACAGTCACCACGGACTCGACTTGTAAAAGTATTAAAGTGCCTGCTGTGAAGCAAAAAAAGCTACCTATTGTTTTAATTGTTTCCCTGACCTTCAAACAGACGTGAATATAAAGTGCTACAGATATTGTCCTGGGAATTCTACAACATTATTGTCAGAAACAATTTGTTAAACAATTTGAATCCATTTACATTTATTTCTATATGAAAACATGTGTATATCACTTCTATATGTTTACATTAAGGATAATTTAGCAAATCAAATAAAACAGTAATATTTTAACTACATTAAGATCAACTATTTTGATAATAATCAGTAAAAAAAATGTTTAATTGTTATAATTAGGGATGAACAGCTTTAACAGAATTCACGGCTCAAAATTTTTTTTTTCCAGAATCAAAAAGTTAATTTTAAAATGGCATAGATTTGCTGATCATATATTCTAAAATTATTCCCGTTTTAGTGATTTCTTTGTCATAATAGTAAAGAAAACATTAAATATTCACCTTTGAGAAGCTGAAAACGCAGAGAACTTGCTTTTAATCACAAAAAAAATGCTTAAACTGATCAACTCAATTATCAAAATGTTGCTCTTTAGCTGAAATTCAACTTCTTATTCATCACATTAAATGTTTAAAAAATATTAAATGTAAGGCTGAAACAATTACTCGATTAATTGATTCCTTAATTAATCGTCATCTGTTCTGATAATTGATTAATCATGTTTTTTTTAAAGAATTAAAACTCAAGGTTTTCAGATTAATCATAATTGCAACCGTAGAACAACAAATTTTCTCTCTTAATAAATTTGCCATTTTCCAGAATATTTGATCAGCAAATAACCATTAGGGATGGGAATAGCCAGAAAACCACAATATGATATTATCACAATATTTAGGCCACAAAATGATGTTATCGTGAAATATATTGACAATTTGCAAAATATTGACAATTTCACCAAAACGTCTATTAATTTTTTTTACGCAATACACACAAAGTTTCATTTTTTGTATTGTAACATCAGTTAAAAAATTATATGCTAAAAAATTGATACCTGGTATAAGCGATATATCACCGCACAAAATACCATGATATTTCAATGTATCACCCCAGCCCCCCCCCCCCCCCCCCCCCCCCCCCATATCTAATGTTTTAAAAATTATATTTTTTAAGAACTCTGAATAAAAGTGGAAAATTGTTCAGTAATCTAAGCAACTCTGCTAAAGCTGCACATCCTCTCAAATGTATCCTTCTCTTCATCATTATTTTTACATTTCTGTGTCATATTAAAAGTTTAAAGTAGCCTAATATAGCAGAAACTATCGCAGTCATCTTTCATTACAAAACAATTCAACAGCAACAACAAAAAATGACAATTTTGTTTTCGTACCTGCCACATGTTTTTCTTCATCTTTGCTTGGGTTTGCTGCTGCTCCGACATCAATATTGACGTAAAAGGCTGATATTTAGCTGCTAATGTGACGCAAAAGACTATCTTTGATATATTGATATATTTTAAAAGTTTAAAAAACAGATACTGATAATTTCAATAATTCATATCACTAAAAAACGAAGATACCTGTAGCTTGCGTTGTGTTAAATTCTAAGCTAATCTGTTCACGTTCCCTCCAGCATGATTGACAGACCGAGGAGCCAATCACAGCTCAGAATTCTCCAACGTTCGTGAACCGTGCGTGATTGCGTAATCGTTACGTATGTGAGAAAACAGGAAGTAGAGCCGGCGATAATAGCTTTAGTTGGCTGTGTTCGTTGACTAGCGAGAGCTACTCGTTTTTGACATTGTACCATTGGCGCACATTTATGACAAACGTTGTACTTTACTTTTGTAAATAGGCGCTGCAAAAATGTGATTTTAACAGGCTATTTCTTGTGTTTTGGACGCCATTCTCGCATCAGTGTAGCTATCAGTGCTAGCCACCAAGCTAGGCTGGTGAGTGCTCGTTCAACAGCTATAATCGCGTATTAACAGAATCAGCTCGTATTTTCTTACGTTATTTATTCCATATCTTTTATTTATTATCCTGCCACTGACAAACCTGAGTGTCTGGTCAGGTGTCACCATGTCCAGGCAGCCGCTGGGGAAGACGCTGTTGAAGAATGTGATCCGCCACACAGATGCTCACAACAAGGTGAGTTTGTGTTCAGCATGCGTTCCTAACAACAGAGGAACAGGAGGTAACGAGTGGGAAACGCCTTTCTACTGTATAAAAAATATTATAAAACATTTAAATAGGAATCGTCACAATTAATTGTGACGATTCATGATGTAACTGAGATAACTCTTAATAAAAAAATAATAATATTTTGTACATTCACAAAAGATAATATTCTCATGTCAGTAATGTAAATGTAGTAATCACAGAATGTCAGTATCAAAAATGTAACTCAATGTTGGAATATTCTAAAACAAAAAACTTTACTTATGCTACTTACTTTATTTTAAAACATTGTAGTGCTAGTGATGTGCGATATTATTGGCACGATATTGGTATCAGCAGTTATTGGCTTTAAAATGTATTAATAGATATCGGCAAACTCACCAGGATCTGTTGATATGACTTAACATTAGGTTAAATAGACTGCTAACTATTATTCTTGTTCACATTAATTAATTTTGCTCAATGAATGCTCTGTTGTTGGGCACAGGGATCTAATGGTATAGTTTCCTTGATATATAGGCAAAAGCTCCAATACTGTGCATCCTGTCAAAATTATGTTGTCAAAGATTTTTTGGGGGGAATCTGTTATAAGCACATGTTACTGACACTTAAAAAGTTAGCAAACTGCTTCAATGTTACAAAAACATTTTCTGGAATATTATAAAAAGGTGTTAGTACAATTACAAAAACATTACTTTTGTTAGGATGCTAGGAACAGTGTGACAAATGTGTTGCAAAAGCACATTACTACGAATGCACATTTTATTAGCAAACATTACAATGTGAAAAATACAAATCTTAAATGATTTTAAATCATGAATCATCCTGGAATGACTGGAAAGATGCAGGCCAGGGCTTTTGGCATTTCAAAATAAACTCACGAGGATTGTATGTTAGCCAGCTAAACATAAATTTCCAGTCAAATTTTAACAGGTTTCCCCCATTCAATATTATAAATAAATTCAACACCATCTATGTGTTCTCAGTGATTCTTGTCATTATGCTCATTAATATTGTATACTGTCCCATCCTTATTCCTGGCATTAACGATCAGTCTTAGTTTAGTTTCAATCAGTTAACTAAAACTGATGGAGTCTAATGCAACAGCCTAACAATCAAATCATCGTTTGAAAAACTTGATACAACTTTGGTAAAAACCAATGTACCAATATTATATTTTAGCTGTTGGAGCTTTCTCCTGTTGTCATTTCTCATTTGGGGAGTGTTTATTCCATTTTACTGCATATTATGAACACTCTAACACTGGCAGCACTGTTAAATTAAAGTAATAATTTTATCAACGATAATAAATTGTTGATAAATTAATAAAATTTGTGATGTTGGTGGTGTATTAGGGGAGCGGCAACAGCTGCATTAGCATGTGGGGGTGTTTGGATTTATTGGAACAAATTAAGTCTTATAGATTTGCTCAAAGTTTGTTGTTGGGGGTGATGTTTGTTCCACAAGAATCAGACTAAATTGAATTTATTCATGAACACAATTTAGCAATGGAATTTAAAAGACAAAACAGTCATGTGTTTTTTGCCACAAAAATCTCCTGAGGTTTTGTCTTCAGATTGAAGGATTTGTGCCAGCAATACTTTAAGAAGGTAAAGCTGATGTTTGACAGCCTTGAAAACAAACTGATACGCAGGTGTGTTTTTCCTTCAATCACAAGTTTGTATATTTTTGCTTGTGGGGAATTTATTGTGTTTGTGGTCACCTTTTGTTGTGTTCTTACTGTCTTTATTTCGCTGCAGATCCAGGAGGAGATGGAGATGTGGAAAATGCGAGGCTGGGAGATGCAACATTTGTCAGATACGGAGTGTGTGAGGTACAAACAGCGACGTGTCCCAGTTTAATTTCAGCCGTAGGACACAAGTGACACCAAAGCTCATTTAGAAGTGTCGTCCGTGTTATAGTTCTTTCTTTGGAGAGCCGTTACAGTATGTTGGGGCTTGCAGATTTATAAATAGTGCTTGTATTCCAGGGGGCGTATGCACTGTGATCGGATCCCAGATCAAACTAGTCGAAGCAGAGGCCATGTCTCGGAGCACGACGACAGAGAGGCTCGGATCTGGACTCGCAAACTCTACGAATTTGAGGCCAACGATCCCGACAGGTACCGTAAACAGCTGACTGGTCATTTGTGACCTAAAAGTAGAAAGACACGGATGGGAAAGGTTGACAAATGTACATTTTCTTTTTGTGATGACAACACAGATGGGGACACAGTGGCTTCAAGGAGCTTTATCCTGACGAGTTTGAAAGTGACGAGTAAGTAAAAATCCAGCACTGCACCAACAAAGCAAGGGGTTATAATTGAGCTATATGTTTTCATGAAACTAGCTGTTCACACAAGAGGAGTATTAAAAATAAAAAATTGTTAAATATCAACCGCACTGGATAGATAGATGGTTTCTTAGCTAGCATGGCTGGATGGACTTTGCTGTGTATCTATACTAGCAAAGGTAGATAGATGGATAGGACGCTGGTTAGCTAGCATAGATAGATAGATAGCAAAGATGTCTAGTTCACTAGCACAGATAGATAGCTGGCTAGTTCGTTAGCATAGGCAGATGCTAGTTAGCTAGCATAGATAGATAGATAGATAGATAGATAGATAGATAGATAGATAGATAGATAGATAGATAGATAGATAGATAGATAGATAGATAGCTGGCTAGCATAGATATGAAATAGATATGAGATAAATTTGCAATACATGTTAAGAACAATAAAAGTATTAAATAAGATTATAAAAAGCTGCTGTACAAGAAGTAAGAAATGTTAGATGGTCTAAGGGCACACACCAGGAATAACACATTTTTATATGCAACCAGTGCAACAATATGTCATGCATGTGTGCATATATGAATGAATACAATATTAGAACATAAGTGTGTAAACCAATCAACATGTATACAGTTTGTGCAAAGTACTTGAGGTGCATGGGTGCAAGGATTTATATTTTAGTTACATTATGGGATTTGAATTTGTTACATAATGGAGAGTCCAGGGTTTTCTATCAGAGCAGATGCCCTGGACAGTTTTATTGCCTATGGTAGGAAGGATCTAAAATTTTGGACCTACCCCTTCCACAATGAAAGTAGTTATGTTTCCAAGTTGTAAGTTATGCTCATGTCTGAGAGAGACAACACAAATGACTATAAGCCTTTTTTTTTCATCATTCCATTTGTTTTTTAGTGAAAAACAAGGTGCTACAAAGAAGCCTGGCCACCACAAAAGAAAAAAGTCCAAGTCTGACACAAAAGCAAGTTTATCAAAACACTCCAAGAAATCCTCGCGGAAGAAGAAAAAGAAAAAGAAGAAAAAAGATGAAGTGATGAAGCAGAAGAAAGCCAAGTGTTCGAGCAGCGATGACAGCAGCGATGACAGTAGCGATGACAGCAGCGATGACAGAGACTCCGCCAAAGACAAGCAGATGAGGAAAAGGACAAAAAGTCAACATAAAGACAAGAAAAGTGTGAAAACCAGAGGGAGAGACGGTGACAGCAGCTCGGGGGACAGTGATGGCGGAGACAGGAAGAGACGAACCCGCAAGAAGCGCAAACGGGACTCCCTCAGCAAAGACTCAGAATCTGGGCGGAACTTAAAAAAGAAGAGGAGGAAAAACTGGAGAGCAGCAGGCGAGGAGAGCTCAGATGATAGTTCTGCCGACTGACACGCTCACATGTGGACTGAACTCGAGTAATGAGCATGAGAACTTCCTTAGTTCTCCTGAACTAACTGCACAGTGTTTTTTTTTCCTCTGCAGGGCTCTTCTGTATTCTACTTTGCTGGACAAAAAACAAACCTGAGCTGTCAGCTCTCTCCATGTGTGTTCGCTGCAGCAATATCTCATCACCTCTGCAGCTGCTTCAAGCACATTACAGCCGCACAGGCCGCGTGAAGAGAGATGATAGGGTGTCCAGCACCTGCATCATGAAGAATTCTGGTTGCTGCAGGCTCATTGATCGAGTATCGAGACTTTCGCTTCAGACTGTCCGTCTCACACACAGACTGTGTCCTGAAATGGCCGCCATTTTTATACTATTAAAAAAAAGGGGGAACACTTTCCTCAGCTGTTCATAATAAAATGTGCTTTTGCTTTTATTTACTTTTAAAATTTAAATTTTTGTATGCAACATTGGGTTTAAAATAAAACTCTATTTTGCCTTTTTTTTTTTTTTTAAAAAAAATATATTTTTGTTATTTAATAATGTATAAATGGGGCTGCAACAAATAAAATGAATATTTTCTGGTATATTTGCTCCATGCACCTGACATTTGAAAACATTGTTTCGAGGTTTGGGAAACAATTTTTTCTGACACCTTTTGAACCAAACAAGTACTTGATTAATAGTGAAAACAATCAACGGATGAATAGTTTATAAAAATAATCATTACTTGTTCACACAATCCATCAAAGTTAATTCGCTTATTAGTATTTGTAAAGCCCATGTTTCATTAGGCTTAGGGAGTGTATAAAAATGACTGACCTGAACACAGTGTTAATTGTTTTATAATGCAACCAAATTCACATTATAAACTATGTCAAGAGCAAATTTGGATATTATATAACATGTCTAACTGCTGTACTGCCATTTCTATGACGACTAATATTATTTTGACTAGATAAACCAGGCATTGATAGATGTTTTATAAATAAATTGTGTTGCAAATGAGTCTTTAGCAAAAGGCTGGGGTAAAAAAATTAAGGAAATTCATCTTTAACGCCCAACTCTGAGAAACGACTGGTCCAACATTTTTGTTAAGAGTTTGTGGTTGTCCACCTTCCATAAATCTGATTTATAATAACTAAATAGATCACACTGTGTTTCATAAAGGTGCAGTTTGCCACATAAAGAGGACTAAAGCTTGTAGGAAATGTTCCAAACAAAAGCATAGATGGATAGATTGTGTGATTTCCTCCTGTATATAAGTAATGTTTGCGAAAACAAAAGTACAGTGGAATCAAGGAAGCGAAGTTTTAAAAATAAATATGTCCATATTTTACTGAACTTTCTTGTCTGACTCTAGAAAACGACATTATTAATTGAAATAGTAAAGTAACTGATTTTTTGGCTCTTTATAAAGAATTAAACAGGTTGTTTTTGTTTCCACTCAATTAAGTGGTCAAAGTGGTCACTGTAGTCCAATCAACATACAGACTATACACAGACAGCACTTCTAATAACAAGCTGCTACACCTGCGCCAAAGGGAATGAATGTAGAAATATGTGGGAGTGCAGTTCGACTGCTAAACTAGTCAAAGGGGACTGGGATGTTCACTTGTGTACAACCATCTCCTATAACTGACTTTATTGCTGCTTCAGTGCTTGGATTATTTACACCCGCACTTTTCCTACTGTGACCTGCCATTAAAAAGGTCTATAAATTCACCCAAATTAATGATGGCTGAGTTCCATTTTACTGCCTCAGTTTCATGGGGCATGCTTGCTCACTGTCATACTGTCCTCAATCAGGGGAATTGAACAGAACCTTCAATAATGTCACCAGTGCTGTGCTTTTCCTGCTAAAACATAACCAAACACCATCAGCTGACTAAAAGAGCAGATTCACAATACAGCCTGGAACATATGCTGCGTTTCTGCGAGACGTTGCACTACTTTCCAGTTAAGTAGTTGGAAAAACCATGGACGCAAACGTATCTCAGGCATGACATTGTTAGCAATACTATAACAATGCTTGACATGGTATTTTATGCACACACCAACAGTGTAGCAACATTTCCATAGATGAAAATTAAACAGTATTACGTGGACGACTGATTTAATGTAAAAGAAATACAACAGACATTATTATTGGCAGCCATCTTGGAATCCTAACCTGGGGAACGTGAGGTGAGAAATGGAGGTCAGGTGCGTTATTCTGTAAAGCCCCATCCCACACGAGAGGATAATTGGTCAGACTGTAGTCCCAATCTGGTCCTTCTGATAATTGTGGGTGCCTTCCGAATTTTTTGGCTGATTTGAACAGATTATCCTGTAGTGCGAGGGATTAACAGACGGATCAGAGTCATTCAGATTTCAGTTCGTCAGTATTAAACATGTTTGATATTTATGCCTGGACGGAGATTGGGAGCATGAGCAGGACCCTGCAATAAACGAAGAGACCGGGAGTTGACCGGGAAATGGAGGTTGCGTAAAAGTGGAACTTGGAGATTCCAACTTCTCAGCCATGACTTGATCCACAGTTTTTTGCTTCTCAGCACAAAACCTTGCACAGACATCAGCTTTTAACTGACGACGTTGACAGTCCTGATTATATTCTGAAGTGTTAAATCATGCAAGTTTCGGTGAGATCCCAAATCGCCAAGTGTGTGGTCCTGCGGCTGGATCGTCTAGTCCGTGCTTTCTCAGGATTAAAACATTTAAAATCGGTTTCAGTTAGTTGTGTCAGTCAGATTTGAAAATCCTCTAGTGGCTTAAGGACCTGGAAAATTCTCACTTCTGACTACAGAAAGAATGCAGCAATGCACGGTAGCTTGTTTGCAGCTACTAATTTACTCATTTCAGTAGTACCAGACCAACTTACACCATCCTGTAGCTAGTAAATTTATAGTAATGGGCAAGTGGTTTCTAGTCACATGATGTGACAACACAAAGCTGGCTACCCAATCAGCAGAATGTAAACAGTGGCCACGGACGCCGATTGAGATGCTAGCATAAAGCCAGCACCACTCGCAACTCCCACCAAACTCTGCACAGACCTCGTACCAAAACATCTCAACAGATAGAGGCGGGGCCCCAATCAGCTCAATTGCCAGAGCGAGCAAGTCCGTGGTTTTGATTATTTTGGAAACAAAATTTTGGGGAAAAGAAAATCTGTCATCATCCTTCAACCATAAGGGTTAGGTATTCATTTTCTGTAATTACTAAGGTCTATGCAGTTGACGCAGTAAATATGGTGCAACCATTTAAATTTAGTAGTGACTAAAACTCAATTTGGTGAATACTTACTTTCAAACAAGTTAACACTTGAGACGTGGTGCAACCGGCTCTGGATCTGAGGAGGAGGAAGATCTGCCCGAATTCACTAGTACAAGAGAAGGGAAGATGAGTGGTAAAAACATGTGACAAATTAAGGTTAAACATAACAGTTTTATGCTCAACATTGTTTGAAATGAGGAAGCCAGAGTTTGTGCAAATATTGAAAACTTGGCATGTTTAAGATGGTTTATAATGTGTTCATAATGTGTTTGAGTTTATTTAAATTTTTAAAAATGATTGACTGTATATGAAATGTGTTGTTATCTGAGGAATGCTGAGTAATTGTTATATACACAAGTAGAAATGTGGGAAAAAAAGGGGCAAGAAATCGGTGTCTTTGGTCAGTTTCTTGCTATGGCAACAGACAAATTACTTCTTATTACACCAGATAAACAAGGTAATGATTAGTGACTGCCTGTATTTTGTAGATACACTGATGGTGTAATAACTGCTCGTAAACAACTCTGAAGGTGTGCAAACTGCTACACTTTACTGGAGAAGAATGAAGAACTTTGTGAAGCCTTTGTCAATACACATCAGTGTGTTTTGTGAGCAGCAGTGTTTAAAGTGAAAAAAGGACAAATGTCTGCTGGTCAAACCCGGTGTGTGTGTGTTTTTTTTTTTTTTTTTTTTTAAATAAAAAAGGAACTGTCAAGATCAATACGCTTCTAGCAAAAGAGAAAATCCGCAATTGAAAATTTAATAGAACTTCCTCATAAAATAATAATTTTGAGGGAAGAAAATCAATAAATTGCATTTTTTGGCTCTGGGGTTGTCACTGTTGGTTTGTCCAGCACATCATTATAGAACAAACTGAAATATCGTTTGTACAAACATCCATAGTTAGACACATAGAAAGTGAAAAAAAAGAAGAAATGTGTGTGTTTATGTCAATACATAATAATGCTTTGTGTTTAATGCTAATTAGCAAATAGTTATCTAGTAATAAACACAACTGTTTACAAGGTAACACATGAATACATTAGTACATGACCAGGTCAATGTTAACTGGTCAACATAACATTATAAACATGTTAGAAGGCTGGTTTCAGCATGCTCCCATTAGCATGAGGTTAGCATTAATAAATAATAAACTAAATCCCTAAATGAAATATTGTAGACAGCGTGAATTGCAGTATGCAATAGTATATGTTAACTAGCATTAAACATAAAGACATGCTAACAGGCTAAAACATAGAAAACATTACCAGGCAAATGTCGACCTGGTAAACATAGCATTATAAAAAAGTCAGGAGGCTGACCTTAGCATGCTACCATTAGCATTTAGCTCAAACACCATGAGGTTAGTATTTTGATAAATAATTGTTTTAATAAAATAACTCAAAAAATAATAAAAAAAATCACCAAATTAAATAATGTATACACTAGCTGACTTGTGTTTAATGATAATTAGCATATGTTAACTAGCATTAAAGACATGCTAACATAGTAAACAAGGCCCTTACAAGGCAAATGTCAACCTTTAGCATGCCACCATTAGCATTCTGTTCAAACTCTATAAGGTTGTCATTTATGGAGTAAAACTGGCAAACATATATGCACAAATCTCTATGAAATACTGTAGACAGAGTAAATTGTAATAACATTATAGTTTAACATTAAACATTTAATGTTAACTAGCATTAAACATGATAACAGGCTAAAGGAAACATTGCAAGGTAAATATTACCCTGGTCAGCATTCTGAACATGTCAGAAGGCTGGCTTTGGATTTCTTTAGCTGGTTAGCATTTTTTGAGTACAACAGCCCAACAAATAATGCATAAATCCATGTGAAATTTTGGAGACGCTCAAGTCGTCCTCGGTATGAGTTGTAATAACACTATAGCTGCCTTGTGTCTAATGCTAATAAGCAAATGTTAACTAGCATTAAACACAAAGGCATGCTAGCAAGCTAAAATTCAGTAAATATTACAAAATAAATGTTAACCTGGTCAACATAGCATTATGAACATGTCAGGAGGTTGACTTTAGCATGATACTCTTAGTGTTAGCTCAAACACTAAGGTTAACATTTATAACCCAACAAATAAGACCTAAATCCTTATGAAATATTGTAGACACTTTGGTTATCTTCAGGGTGAATTATTAACACTAGCTGACAAATGTTAACGTGCATTACAAAGAAAATGTTAACCAAGTCAACATAGCATTTAGCTCAAACTCCATGAGGTTGACATGTTTTTAGTAAAACAAGTAAATGCTATAAAATATTGTAGACACTCAGAGCACTACATGGGACATATGATTTTTAATGCTTATTAGCAAATGTTAACTACCCTCAAACACAGTAGGAAACACTAACAGGTTTACCTGGTCAACGTAGCATAATGCACATGCTAGCACTAGCATTTAGCTCAAACAAACCACACACAAATAAATTAAACGGTGGGCTACAGCTTTACGCCGGCGTGGGACATAAGTGGAAATAAAATTATTTGTATTGTTAAAATTCTAACTTGAGTTATGGATAATGCTAATGCAAATTTTCTTCAGTTTTTCCACACAGATTTGATGGAGAGGAAAATAGATTTCAGAAATGGTTAATGCAACATAGAAAACAAAAGGTATTAGCTCAAAAACATTTGAGTCAGTCTTGTTTTATTTGTTCAAGTGTGATATCATTAAAGAATAAACTGCTGGAATAAGCTCATGCACAGTGAAAGTATAACCCTGTGCGCCTTGCACACAGGGATCCTTAGTGAACAAATCAAGTTAGTAAGAAGTGCTGATGAGACACAACGCAGACTTTGCTCGATCCTCGGTTGGCGTTGACTAGTTTGGCTGTCTGGGCCAATTCTGTGGCTCGGCTGACGCCTCGGCCTCAGCCTCGTCCCAGCTAAGCAGATTTTCTGTTGAATAATGGTTCCAGATCGGAGCGGGCACAAATACTTCTGCTGCTGCGGGAAAATGGTCAGCAGCACATTTGCAGGTTAGAAGGCATCAGCATTTAACGGAGAGACGGATGAAGTGACAGCTGAACATTTACACCCTGAGGTTCAAGCAAAAACAATATTTCAGCTCAGAAAAAATGGATATATATATATATATATTTTTTTTTTTTTTTTACTAGAAAGCGTGATGGAGCAGACAGGGAATGGGATGACCCAGTTCTCTGGCTCAATCCTCTCTGTGACGGAGGCTGCAGAAACCTGCAGTGTGACTGATCATCATGCTCCATGGTTTATCTCTGCAGCTCTGCCGGATCAGGGGGAGATGGCCACTTCTGCAGCAGCAGCAAACACCTCAACACCTCATCTGTCTGTTTCCTCACCAACATGTTAAACAAGCCCATGACGCTTTGAATATACTTTACTTTATTTAAAGGAAGGTGAGTAGCGGTTCCCAAAGACTGGGTCGGGGCCCACAGGGTGGGTCATGGGGGATGTTTTTTTGCACCTTTTAGTTAAGACTTATGTGTATATGTTTTAAATTATGTTCATAAAATGAGGTTTTAATTCATTTACAAACATCTTTTATAATTTTACTGTATATATATATATATATATATATTTATATATATACACACACACACTACCGGTCAAAAGTTTGGGTACACTTCATTGTGAATTCAATGACAAAGTGTACCCAAACTTTTGACTTTTGACCGGTAGTATATATATATATACATGTATATATATATACATGTATATATATACATGTATATATATATATAGTGAATTTTTTGTGAATTTGCCATTATGGTGCTTCATTTCTGTTTGAGTTTCCTGTATTGTATTGCTTTGTCACATCACTTTTTAATTTTGAAAAACTGCTACATTTAAGTATTATTGTTATTATTATTGTTATTAGTATTATTATATAGAATAGTAATGTAGTAATTCCCCCATGTTGGGCCATGAGAGATCATAAACAGAATAGCTTTTCAATTTCAGTTTCCTTCAGTTTTCAGCTTCAGATAGCTGTGAAATATGAATTAGCATTTTTTTAAAATAAATCATAAATAATAATAATAATAATAAAAAACAATGCTGAGGGTTTGGCATTGAATCTGTTGGGTTTTTTTACACTCACTATAACATTTCTGTCACAAATGCTGGCCAATCTATATTTGACCCGGGCGATTTCATCGTGCACTGGGTCGCTCATGATGAATGAGTGACTCACTGGAGGAAAAGTGTTCTGATTAGAGAAGTGAGGAAGAGGCTGTGTTAAAGAACTTCAAACTGGGATTTTGGGCTTCAAAATGGGATTGGGAACTTGGAACTGGGATGGACAGCATTGCACCTCTTAGTAAAGAGCCTGCTAGAACTTATTGGGAGAAGAAGTAGAATAAGAGGAATTGTTATTTCAGGGTTTAAATGAGGTCACAGTGTTCCTACGTTTGGGAGTAGCTGCTATAGATCACTTCAGTTTTGGGAGTCGAACTATAAAGTGGAATAACGGATGATTTCATGTGTAAAATAATAAATCAATAAAACAAGGTCAGGTATTAATGTATTTTATTTTTTTTTTTAAATCTCATGTTGCTGTGTGTGAGAAACTGCAAATGGAGCAATTTGTCTGACAATAAAATTATTTATCTTATCCAGCATTAATCTTATATTTAGAGGAATATTTGTCTTTTTTCCCCCCTCTCTCCTTCATATTTTATTCTGTGATATGACGTTTTTGGGGATTAGTGATTGTGTTGTAGTATATTGTTGTTTAAAAAGTACGACCAAAAAAATAAAAAATCATATATTATGAGCAGATAACAGAATATTGTAACCATCAGTAATTCATCCTCACTGCAGTCTGCATGTAATTAGGCACCTAGCAGAGCTTTGTGTCCCCCTAGTGGTCGTGAACCACTGTTACGCCCGTGTGGAATAACAGCTGGCTGCATCTGAATGTCCTGCAGGCCCTCGTGGTTTGGCCAATTGTGCAGCTTTTTTCACATCTAATCAAATATTTACCATCTCTACTGAAGTGTCCTCCCCTGACATGGACATTTAGACCACTGCTGCTGCTGCTGCTGCTGCTGCTGCTGCTGAGGCACAAGAAGAGGAAAACACCACGTCCACAGTTCACCCACACACACAAAAAAACTTTAATACCCTTCGTGAAGGGATAAATGATCCAAACGTTGACATACTAAATAGGTGCGATGACACAGGTTTTTAATGTAAAAACTTGCAGCCAACACCCGGATGCTTTGTAAAAGGTCATGTGACGTATGACTTGCTTACGTTACATAGTTAGTACACATACACCAATGTTTTAATATACTTATATATGTCTCTTTTTTTTTTTGTTCGTTTGCTTGTTTGTTTGTTTGTTTGTTTGTTTGTCTGTCTGTCGTCTTTTTTTTTTTTATCTAGACCAGCCAGATACAGTACTGAATAATAATATACAGTCACATCTGGAACAATATCTATTTAACACCGTAAAGTCCGACTGTCGGAGAGGAATCTGTCCTCTGGTGCGTCCTCTCGCGCTCTCTCTCTCTCTCTTTCTACACAAACATTACAAACTGGCATGTGTAAAATTATTTTTTATTATTTTAATAGTTATTATTGTATAGACTGGTGGTGATACTTGTCCTTGTATCTCGTGTCTTCTGTGCAAAAGTTTCTTATTTTTTAATATATATTTTTTTTTAAAAGAAAAAAACAAAAATATGATTGACATAACAGGATACCTACAGTTTTTTTTTCTTTCATTTCCTTTTTTTTTTTTTAAAAAAAAAAACAGTTACGTACATCCACAGGCCACACCTCCCTTGGCATGTCACAGAGCGGGGCAAAAAATAAAAAATAAAAAATAAAAAATAAAATCAATCCCAAGTGACGCTTCCCATTTTCAGAATGGGATTCAATGAGAGAGAGAGAAAAACGTTTGCGACTACAGTGAGCAGCGTCCTCCATTCGTACGTGTGTTTTGCAGAATAAGGCACTGCTGCGTAAAGACAGGACATGGCCAGCGAACCCTCTCTGGGAATATGACGAGGAGGCAGGACAACGGCAACGTGTTCGTCAATGTGCTTGTGTTTATTGGAGAAATGTGCGTCATATGGCATGTAGACATGTTTTTTGTTTGTTTGCTTGTTTGTTTGTTTTTTACACGCGTGTAAAAGTTTAGGTTCCCCCTCAGACCGTGCTCTCCAGCATCCACTCGGTGCTGCTGAACGTGACTCTCCGGTTGGCGAGCGGAGACGACTCCACGTCGAGCTGGTTGGTGGACTTGTGCCACCTCGTCCTCGCTCTGCGTGGGTAACTGTGACTCTGAAATATGGAGTAGTCCCCGCCGTCAAAGGAGAATCTGTGCCTAGTTCGTGCCAGCTCGTTCGGGAGCAAGCCCATGTTGGCGAGAGCGCTTTTCTTGTCCTTCAGCCTGGGAGCGTCCTTGGCGTCAGCGCTGGAACCGATGAGACACAGCGACATGGTGGAGCCCGTCAGGCTACTGTCCGTCTGCGTGTCCTCGGACGGCGGACCGGAGCGCTGTGCGTCCAGGCTGGTCCTTCTCTTCAGCCTGTCTGCGGTCAGCGGAGGCAGCTCCACCTCCAGGACGGCAGTGGTTGCGGCCAGGTCCTCCTTCTTCTCGTCGTCCACGCGAAGCACCATCGCCATGCACTCCTTGGGCGCCTGGGCCTCGTGCTGGCCCTCGTCTGAGGGCTGCTTGGAGGCGGAGCGCTGCAGCCGCTGCTGGCTGCCGTTGGTCTGGGAGTGCGCGCTGGAGTTGACCTTGGTCTTGGCGTCCTCCGGGCCGCTGTAGGCCTTGTAACGGATCATCAAAATGATGATGAACACCAGCACGGAAGCCACAATTATACCCCCGATAATGATGATCATGGTGCCTCCCAGGAACTGGCTGTGCGGGAAGCGACACTGGCTGACCTCGCTGGCCGTGTGGAACTGCACGCAGCCGACCACACGCGTGGCCGTTAATGATGTGATGCCGTCGTCGTAAACTGCCAGCACACAAAGGTCATACTCGCGGCCGGCGGCCAGATCGTTGATTAAGAAGTTCTTGCTGGTGGATGGGATCATTCTGCACAGAGAAAAAAAGAAGATAAACAGGATTAATCCTTTGAGTTGCACATATACTAATGTGAATAAAGTTTTTTAAATCACATAAAATGTCCATATAACACAGCAGCATGAAAATGTCTGTATGTGGCGCTGTAATGCTGCAACAAAAATACACCAAAAATGGAGAGTGTACATTAATACCTATACAATCACAGAAACAGACACAGAATGAACCAAGCCAGGGCGAGAGAGGAAAGAAAATTAAAATTAAAGTTAACATAAAGCAGAAAGACCAAAAATTAAGGTTCAAAAACAAGAAAAAAAGACTATGACATCATCATTTTCCCACAGTAGTGCTTTGTTTGTATGTACAAAAACAAAAAGATCGCGTTTTGAGATTCTGGGACCCGTTTTAGCTATTTTTGGCTAACGAAACGCTGACACATTGGGACCTTGCCTAGAAACAGTTGCTTTAAAGTTTCTAGGGGGCGCTGTCACATCATTAGGCCACACATTAGAATTAAAATTGTTGCGCGTGGGTCCAGTTTCTTGAGTATCCGACCATCCGCTGGTCTTCATGACCGACTTCCTCTTTTCTGGCAAACTGCATTGCCATGGTAACACTGTAATACAAATAGTCACAATAGTCGCTACTCTGAATCAACACTCTGGTGTTTTAAATGACTTGCTCAAATTTGAGGTGGTTACAATAATCCCCGTGGGAACAGCGCATGAAAACGCAAAAATATTTTCAATATTTCATTCGTTCTCGTGTTTGCGGGCCCTGAATTATCACCCACTCGGGCAGACAATCCTTAAAAAGCATCACACCCCATTAAAACTGACTCATGAGAGAATATGTCACATTCTAAAACAGCAATAAGAACGCGCTCTGTTGGGATTGCGCATGAAATGATCGCGAAAAGGTGAAAGTCTGAGAGAACATGCCACAACAGCTGCTGGCAGTTTTGCACCCGAGGTTGTATTTTTGTCGGCGACTGCGAACATAAAGGACCTGGAGACAGGACACTGTCTCCAGGTCAACACTGGTGTTAATGTAATTGCAAGCTTGTTCCGTTTCCTCCCCGCGGCGAGACTGTGATGGTTATCATTTGTAGGTAATAATGTACCACCTAAAGACAAAACAACACTCGGCTCAAACCAAATGAGAAAATTATACAAGAGAGCGAATCATTATATCTGATAACAGCCCACAAAAGTCCAAGATTTAATCCTGTAACACGGCTCAGTCAGTAAACGAGATTACGATTTTATCTGCACAATTTACATCAGACATTACTCTCACAATTAAAGGTGCAGTGTGTAAAGTTTTCAGTTGAATATCCCTCACCTCTCTTTTCTCTTCCAAGCGTGT
Organism: Brachirus orientalis; assembly: GCA_016785285.1. NCBI lineage: Eukaryota > Metazoa > Chordata > Actinopteri > Pleuronectiformes > Soleidae > Brachirus > Brachirus orientalis. Next base: position 1,219,731 of record JAFBJR010000118.1, read on the forward strand.
TGTTGAACCTGCGTGGCCTAAAGTTGACATTAAATCTCAAAAAGATGCTTAGTTTGTCCATTATGGGCTTCTGCACAAACAGGGCGGCTCAAAATGGCCGCCTCTGTAGAGCTGACCCTTCTCTCCGCACATGTTCGAAGTGTGACTACTTCCTGTTACGTCTAATGCATAGCAACAGTTGTGGCATAAAACATAACATAAAAATGTGTATTTTATTCTGTAAGAAACTTTTTTTTTTTTTTTTTGCCAAGCATTTATGGCAACATGTTTATGGAGGAAGTAGTAAAAAGCTAAAGTCACTGGCTCTTATTTTGAAAGCCACATTCAAAGGAAGTGGTGCTATGTAAGCCGGGCCGAGTGACTGTTAAGAAAATAAAGCTTGTTTTCACTCATGATTCCGCGTTTTGTTGATTAATTTTACATTAAGAATTTCTCTTCTGACAAACATCACACATTCATATTGATTACTGTAAATATTCGACTAGTATTTTTATGTCTAAAGTTAACTAAACCACTTTGTAGGTGCAAACCAGCTTATATATGTGTCTAGTTAATAATAAAGTATTGAAATCACACGTCGTGATAAAAATCGGTGTATCTACTGCCCTCTCTAAACTCTTGCATAACCTTCTTCTCCAATAAATAAATGCTCATATTAACCCTCTAGGTTTCACGGCATAATGACATTTTTAAAGAAATTTTGTTTCAGTTTCTCTTCTACGTACATTACATTCACGCTATTTACTATTCAGTTATTATTGTCATGGAACTTAATAGGTCATTTGTCTTTTAATAACACATATTTCTTGTCATGTTTATATTTCATGTTAAATAGAAATATTTTATCTCCGTTTCTGTTTGTTCCTTAGAGTTGTTTTAATAAAGTTTTCATAAAGTACTTTGATTCTGATAACTTTGCTTTGCCCTTTAACACTTTAATAGCAAGTGTTACATTTCACAACATTACAACAAGTTTAAATGAGAAAATATTGTCAGTATGTGTGGAGGATGAATATGGTGGGTTAGGGTTAGGGTTAGAGACGCGGCGGGATTCAATTCATCACGACATAACGTGAAACGCTTCATGTCAAACGAATCTAATCTATAGTTTCTTGACACTAAGTGACAGGATTGTGTGTCAAACTGTGAAAATATCTATGCTATAACATGGAAAAACAAACATATATTTGTATTCATTCATACGCTTCTAAATGAACCAGTGGACAAAAATTTTGAGTTAAAAAAAGTTTTGAAAAAGCTCCACCTTGTCCTTTTTTCCAGCACTGAAATGTTACTGGTGGACAATTAAAAGCTAATTATGCCATTATTAGCCGTCTTATTTGAACAACGACTTTTTTATTGTGTCTGAATTCTAATATTCTGGATGTATAGAGTGCCACTGCTGCCACTGCTGCTGCTGCCGCTGCTGCTGCTTTTTCCTCTTGTAAATAATTGATGTGAAACTCCTTCCACCATCACCACAGCCGAGCCGATCATTAGACGACCACATCTAATCAGACTCTTGTCTTGTAACCAATTAATGCAGACACTTGCTAATGATACAGAAAGGCTACTTGCGGTGAAAGAGTCGCTCCCGTGTTGTTGTCTGTTGTCATATGTTTTAATGACGATGAAAAAGGTCCTTCAGTCCTTTAACGAGCTGGACGCTAATGATTTTACTCGGCTAATGGCAACAAAATAAGACTCGGCACTTTTGCCAACTACCGTTGTAGTCGTAGCCTGTTACATAAAAATCTGGTTTCCGCAAAAGTTGGTTTGGAAAGTGGAGCCTAGGAAGAAGGATGGAACCACCAGGGGGCGACCTAAGTCAAGTTAATGGTCTCATTTAGTAGTTATTGTAACAGAACTCGTAGTGGTTAGCACTCTTGCCTCTGCAGCAAGAGGTCCCGGGTTCACAACCCGGTTGGAACAAGGGCCCTTCTGCAAGGAGTTTGCATGTTCTCCCCGTGGTGCGTGGGTTCTCACCGGGTTCTCCGGCTTCAGTCCAAAAACATGCAGATTTGGGGATTAGGTTAATTGGACACTCGAAATTGCCCGTAGGTGTGAATGTGAGAGTGAATGGTTGTCTGTCTCTATGCGGCCCTGTGATGGACTGGCGACCTGTCCAGGGCGTGACCCCGCCTCTCGCCCTATGTCAGCTGGAGTTAGGCACCAGCGCCCCCCGCGACCCTCAGTGGATAAAGCGGTAGAAAATGAGCGAGACAGTGAGTGTAACAGAACACGACATAAATTTTGTCAATTATGTTCACATTTAAAAGAAAATAGACAATTTTCGTCCAAGTGAAAACATCGTTTTATGTCACTAAAAATTGTGTAAAATTGCGTAAAACATTTGGGATCTTTCAGGATTCTGGTTAGCATTTCGGTTAAACTGCCACCTACAGGTTTGGCATCATCATGACTGTGCTCGACGGCATATTTATGCAGATTCTTGAAGATGTCAATTTCTCTGGAAAAGGTCACTGTTGTATGATGTTATCATTTAAAACAGAGTGGGGGGAATATTCAGTTTCTATAAATTCTGCACTTCTACTGTCCTTGTCCCAGTATTGAAGTGCGTCCACCTCCACTACACCAGGGGGCGATATAAACCCTTTCAGACCAAAAAACCTCAACTGTACAGGTACAATTTAAATGGTACAGAGTCTGAGAGCTGCTCCTTTAATTTAGTTATAATGACAATTACAACATAAGAGTGTCTTTCTGCCATCAAATATTAGATTATTTAAGCTCAGTCTCCCCATCAGTCCAAAAATTTGATTTTATTCATGTTTTTGTCTCTGTTGTCGTCCAAACTACATAATCTGGGTGTGTTAATCTCTCTTTGACAAATTCTATATAGTATGAATTCAGTTAGACTAACATGTTTGCATGTATTTTAAAAGGAATGCATTGTTTGTCCATTGCGGGCTACTTTTAAAACATGGTGGTCCAAAATGTCCGCCTCTGTAGAGCTGACCTGATATATTAAAAAAAGGCTCGTTCTGGAGAAATAATGAATTGCTGAATTATTGAATTATTTTTACGCCCCGCAGTTTTAAAAATCATTTGTTGGGTCAAACTAAGACAATAATCTGATTTGGTCAATAAACATACTGATTGTTTACCAAATCTGCGAATACATTAACTATTCATTGTACATTCACTGCACATTACAGTGCATTCTAATGTTGATGATATTTTAATTTATGGAAAAGAATTCTTCCTCCGTGTGTCACCCACACTTCACCACGGCAGCTCTGCTGCTTATTTTTGGAAACACTTAATCATTTTTGCATCTTTGGAATCTGTCAATCTGCTGAAATGGACCGTCGTGTCATTCGGCAGATGGTCACTGCAGATGTCTCACCTTTCCTCGTGTCCCCCCCCCCCCCACGCGTCCTCTCCATTAATCCACCTGCTCCCACTGTGGCTCACCTGTACACCAGCGTGTCATCCGCCGAGCTGTTGTACTGAATCTGGTACATCCTGATGCCCGGGATGTGGCGCTCGGACGGCCAGCGGATCACGGCGGACGAGGAGGTCATCTCGCTGACCATCACCCTCCTGTCCTGCTTGTCGTAGCCCTTGGTGTCGTTGCCAGATTTGGAGGAGGTGGTGATGTCGGAGAGGCCGGGGTCCTCGCGCATGTGGCCCGTGTTGTTCACAAACAAGGGCAAAGGGATCATGTTGATCTCCACGGCAGCCGTGGCGATGCCCGCAGCGTTGGACGCCACGCAATTAAAGGCTCCGCTGTCCTTCAGCGTGGTGATGAGAATATCCAGGGTGCCGTTCTCATACAGGACGGTACGGGAGCTGTTGTGCACCAGTTTTCCATCCGGGGACCGCCAGTGAATTTCTGGGTCTGGATCGCCCACGGCCTTGCATTTGAGGGTCACGCCCTGTCCCTCCATCACGTAGGGCTTAGTGACGAGGTGTTTGGTGATCAGCGGCGGCTCGCAGATGAACTCCTCCTCTTGTATGGACCAAAAGTACTTGTCCATGAGGTGCTCGGGCGAGGCGCAGGTCTCCAGGTCGTCCTCTCTCGTGAGCCTGCGCAGCCACAGCAGCTCACAGTTGCAGTGGAGAGGGTTTCCGCCGAAGCTCACGGCCAGAGTGGACGAGCTGGAACCTTTGGCGTCGGACAGGACCTGCGCGTGCTGGAACAAGCTGTCCGGCGGAAGCTTCTGAAGCCTGTTGGACGTCATGTCCAAACGCACCAGCTTGGTGAGCAGCGTAAACGTCCCCGCCTCGATGTGGTCAATCAGGTTGTGGTCCAGCGTGAGCGTGTTGATGTTGGTCATTCTGGCGATGGCCTCCCAAGGGAGGCTGCGCAGGTTGTTGTTGGAAAGATCCAAGTCCTCGATGGTGGCGACAAACTCATCAAAGGAAGTGGTGGCCACCTGGTGGATCTGGTTGTTTCCCAGGATGAGGTGCCTCAGGTTGATGAGGCCTTTGAAGTGGTCACTCTTTATCACGCTGAGGCGGTTTCCGTCCATGTGGAGCGCCCGCAGCGCCCGCAGGCCCACGAAGGCGTGCGGCGTGATCTGGCTGATGGTGTTGCGGGACAAGGTGAGGTGGACCAGACTGGTCATGTTCAAAAAGTCTTTCTTGCGGATGATGGTGATGAAGTTGTCGGTGAGTCGCAGCTCCACCGTCTTGCGGTCGATGGTCGGGGGCACGAACAGCAGACCCGTCTTAGCGCAGAGCAGCGTCAGGGTCGGGGACAGGTGCTGGCAGATGCAGCGGCCGGGGCAGCTGTAACCCTCCACCAGAGCTGCACACAGCAGCGCACACAGAAGCAGCCGCTCCATTGTCGATCCGTGTCCAGGTTCCTGTGTGAGAGGGAGACACAAGAGACAGTTAGCACGTTTCCATGAGGGTGACCCTCATTTACAATCAAGTAAAAGACACAGAGAGACACGAGAGGACTCGTCCCAGGATTTGAATCGTTGACCCTCCAGTTACAAGCCCAATTTCCTTCCACTTGGACATGGGTGAGCCAAAAAAAATTTCTGACCAGTTATGAAAAATAGACCTTTTATGATAATCACCACACTATGAAAAGTAATAACAAAACTGGCACAGGAACTCAAATAAATTTAAATAAATTGACCAGCAGATCTGAATGCACAACCAGAGATAATAAAACTTAAAAATGTGAGTCCAAAGAGAAAAGGTGAAAGACGTCAGTCAAACTGGTCTGAAAAAAGTTCCATCAAGTCATAAGGAGTATTAACAAAGATGAGTAATGGTAAATAATGTTTATTTGAGACTTCCATTAACAGATATTACTGTGATAACTGACATTACCTGTACCTTTACCTTGAATACAGTTTATATTATGTTATATATGTTATAATTAACCTTAATAACATTACATTACATGTTTAGTTAAAGTTAAAGTAATTAAGTTAATATTTACTAATGTACACTTACCATAAAGTGGTACTGTAACACAAATTAGCATTTATGTGTTTATTTAAGGCTCATAAGGAACATTAATCAAGGTTAATAATGGTTAATTAATACTTAATTATAGATAAATAATGCTTATTTGGTATGTCCATAAACAGTTAATGGTTATTACCGTGTTAATTGACATTGCCAGTAGTTTTACTTTGAAAAATGCACCTAAAAATACCTTCATTAACCGAAATATTGTCATTAAATGTTTGGTTGCAACGTTAATTAGCAGTTAGTAAACACTTGTTACAGCGTTTACTAATGTTACCGTTATTGTAAAGCGTTACCATTCACTTTAGTGCGATTTCACTCAGACTAACGTGTTTAAATGCATTTTCTAAAGGCACAATTTCTTTCTTGCGTCATGTAAACACACTATTTCAGCCTTTAGTGTGTGAGAACCTGCTGCAACAACTAGTCGGACTAAGATAGTTTCTGCTGCTGCTGCTGCTGCCAGCGAGGTATCAATCACAAAATGAAATGAAGCTTTTCTGAAATAATGGTACCTGGAGATGATGAAAGGCAGCAGCAGCAGCAGCAGCAGCAGCAGCAGCAGCAGCAGCAACAACAACAGTCTCTCGACCCTTTTAATGGAAATAACTGCATGTTTTTCGCGGCACCAACCGACCGTATAATTTCTCTGACGATCACAGGGCAGTTTTCCTACATCAGGTGTTGCGTGTGCGTTTCCGTCACATAACAAAGGGTTAGCGTGTGCTTTTCACTGACTTCCTCATCGAGGTGGAGTATTAATGGTAGAAAAGGCTCACTTGTCTGCAGTGCTCAAGGATTTTTATGACCTTTTCATGCCCCGCCCCCCCCCGGTGCTGCTGCGAAAACCATACAGGAACCTGTCATGTAAATCACAGGAACAAAAAAGTAAAAAGGTGAAAACAGCAGCAATGCAGCCGCCAGTTCAGCTTCGTTCTCTCCCTGCATCCACTCGAGGCATCATCGGATGATTCAGGGTATTTTTCAGGATGGACCGATTCTCTGATTTGCCTTTCGAGTTATTGATTTCACTCTTGAAGAGAACACGCCTGTGGTGACAGGTGTAAAAAGCCATCCTTCAATAATAACCATAATAGAGCCCAGTGGAGCAGCAGCAGCAGCAGCAGCAGCAGCAGTGATGTGCTGATGCCCTCTCCCTTCTTGGCATCTGTCTTCACTGCCAACAGCTTCACCGTTGTTGAGAATGTCCTGTTAACGCAGATAAATGAAATTGGAGACAACTGACATGTCTTTTCTGACTCTGGAGTAAATGGCAGCTCTAACCTCTGCAGCCTGACAGTTCTCATCTCTGCTCCGGTGAAGTGTTTTTCTAACACAAAACAAATAGAGACCCAGCTTCCAGAAGAGTTGGGGTAATAATTCCCTGCTATAAAACTAGAATCTTTCATTGGTTGCAGATCCCGGTTTGACCGTTCTGCGTGGAGTTTGCATGTTCTCCAGGGTTTCCTTCGCGTTCAAAAACCAGTGTTGTTACAGTTAAGGAAAACGGAAAAAATAACGAGAACTAGAGTTGAAAAAAAAACATCTGAAATAAACAAATTAAAACAAACTGAGTGAAAATGTGCCTCGTTCTCGTCTTTTGTCAATTTATTTCATACATGGAGCTTTTCGGTTCATACCAAACACATGAAATGCATTTATTTTTTCTCTACCACAGCCACTAACTCTCACTAACACAATGGCAACAGCAAACGCTGGCAGAAAGCGTCACAGTCCCATTTAGGATTTCTTAGAGTGTGACTGTATAAAAGACAGAAATAAATGTCTTGTAGTGGAAGCGAGGGACAAAATATGTGGAACATTTCTCAAAGGGGAAAAACCCAAGAATCTAAAAGTTCATTTGAAGAGCATGAACAAGAAGACTAACCTAGAATACGTGAACAAAGTAGCCTCTCTTCCCACTCTCCCCCCATTTTGCACTTTTGACTACTAACGTATCCACCAGTTGATTCATAGATGGTTGTTCACCTTTTCTAAAAAACATCTTTGAAGATGGCATCTTTTTGTTGGGTTTTTAATGAGACAGTATTATAACCTTATTATAATTTATTATAACCTTTCTGAATCTTGCAAAAACTAAAACTAATAAAAACTAAACCAAGTATTTACAAAAAAAAAGTCAAAACAAATTCTGAAAATGGGCATAAAATGAGCATCTAGTCTTTGGAGACAGGGGCTCGGTGCTAAAGTGAGTCGTCTTTCAACTGGAGAAATGCGGGTTTGATTCCCGGCTCTACATACCAATGTGTCCTTGGGCAAAACAGTGAACCCCACGTTGCTCCCGGCGCCTGTGCCAGCAGCGTGTGAAAGATGCGTGCTAGAAAAACTCACTGTATATAGTGAACAGGTGAGTGGCAAAATTGTAGCGTAATCCAACAACGAGTTTACATGCAAAGTCAATGCACGGACGCGTTTTTCGCATGACGTAATGATACGAAAACACGTCAGTGACTAAAGGTCACGTCCGTGACGCGATGTCATGTTTGGTCTGGCAGTGAGACAGACTTAGTCGGTTCACGATGAAGGGAAAACCTAAACTCTATGCGTCTTCACACTAATGACACTAGACTTTTTAGACTATGGAGATCATTTAAAAACAGAAAAAGCTTGGAATAAAGTCAGCAAGGAAGCTGGTTTATCGCCTTTACTCTTGCAATTAATGGGAACAGAAAGAAAATGTGGCATGCTGCATTCGTGTTTGTTGTGGCTGCAGCATTAAGCAGCTTTGATTGGTCAACCCCTGGAAAGAATTGTCAGTCAGGTCAAAGACAATTTTGTTTTCGTCTCAAGGTTGTAAACAATATAAAGTCTTTCACCAAGTACAATATCATGGAATTATGAAGAGGCTCTGGCGCTGTGCGTAAAAGGCCACGGAGAGAAACTGCTGCTGAATGTGGGTGAAACCCTCAGGCGGTTTTACATGAGGAACCATCACATATATATGTATATATATATATATATATATATATGTATATATATACATACAAATGATGTATTGTAATGTATATATATACATATATATATATATACTTACAGGTTTCCAAATGATGTATTGTAAAATAACATAAAAATACGCTGACAGTTGGCAGATACCTATGGTTTCAGGTATTTTAGTGGCTCCATTCAGTTTGTCAGCACTTATATGACTCTTTATATCTACAGTTATCTTCCACCACACTGAGCCACTGTTGATGTCTTTGACACCGCGGAGGTTTTTTCCCCCTCCACATTGTGCCCAAAGCAAAAACATCTCTTACAAAAAAAAAAAACACCATGAATTTCCCTGAACTGAACTTGTTTTGAAAGAGCCTGCGGTGAAACTGATGGAATATTTTAAAATACCACATGCTGAATTTATAAGACAGTAAAGTGTAGGTTTGTCTCTCGTCCTCTCTCTGTCCCTGTTAGGCTTTAACTTATTCATTTGAGCTGCACACACTTTAAAAACCACTTGGTCAGTCCCAGTGAGGACACTCATAGACATAGCATTCCCTGTCCCTTTACCTTAACCGTCAGAACACTGAAAAAAATGCATTTTAAGGGGAAACAGAAAGTGAGGACCAGCCAAAATGTCCTCACTCTAAGTTTTTTTTTGGTCCAAGATATCCATACAAGATCACACACACTAGTTTCCATGACTACAGAGGACATTTACATTGACTTCCATTCATTTCCTGGAGACTTACTCTAACCTTAACCATAACTACTAGTGTCCTAACCCTAACCCTAACCCTAACCTTAACCTTAACCTTAACCTAACCCTAACCTCAGCCTAACTTTAAAACATGTCTTCACTTTAAAATGGAGTCATTTACGTTATGGGGACTTGATTTTTGTCCCCATAAGGAAGACAAGTCCCCATAAAGGTCCCCACAACATTAAGAATATCAGCCACACACACACACAAATGAGAGCTTTACATTCTTTGTGTGGACCGTCATAGACGTAATGCATTCCCTAACCCTAGAACCAGGTCTTAACCCCGAAACAGCCCTTTAAACTCATGGGGACCAGGCAAAATGTCCCCACAAAGATATCTTATGTTTGGACGTTCTTTGTTCTCCATGAGAACTGAAACACACACACAAATGTTTGTGTAGCATTCATACTGAGGACCCTCATAGACATAATACATTCTCTAGCCCCTTACCCTAACCTTAACCATCACAACGAGATGCCTAACCCTAACCCGAACCTCAACCCAATCCTAACCCTAACCCTAAAACCAGGTCTTAACCCTGAAAAAGCCATTTTAAGGGGTGAAAAAAAAGTGAGGACCAGACAAAATGTCCTCACTTTGTCAAAATGTCCTCACTTTGTCAAAATGTCCTCACTCTGCAGCAAGTACAAGAACACCCACACACACGCACACACACACACACACGCACACACACACACACACACTTCTGCCTCAAAGACAGTAGTGGGGATGAAAACCATTCAGACAATGGAGGAGTGTGAAAAAACGACGTGTGTGAATGAGGCATTGAAATACCTGCTCCAGTCTACAGGGGGCAGTGCTGAGTAGGCTCTTTCACACACACACACACATCCAGGTCCCCACTTGGCAAAAATTAAAAAAATTCACCAGAGTGTCTGAGACATCATTTTAGCATGTTTTAAAGCATGACCAAGAGGGGACCTAAAAAATGTCCCCTGTTGGCAGGTAGGTCCCCTCTTGGTGGATGTGTAATGACTCCAAAGTCCCCTGTGGGATAGGTTGATGAGTACACACACACGCGCGCACACACACCCCACAGCACCTTGTTATAACACAAACCTGGTTTCCCCTTAAAATCTAACCGGACTTTTAAAGCTGCAGTACGTAACTTGTATTGAAATATTACAAACATGGGGGAAAAAAAAGTCAAAACAAAAAAACCCGTTCAGAACGACTACGATCCCGTCAAACTGCTGAACGAGCTTACACATGCCAGGCCTGCATGTGGCGCTGTAACACAGAGAAACACCAAAAATGGATGCCTGTGAGGACGGCGACCGTGTGAAGGCATTTTCTACCCGAAATAATATTTTATGTTCTCAATAAACTATTTGATTATAATGATTTATTTAAGTTTGAGAATTGCAGTTTTGTATATGTCCATTTGGAAAATGTGCATAAATCATGCTGTCGTCCCGTCCTGTCAGAGTTAGCACACTCCAAATTCTGATATTTTTTTTTTATTCATCCATTTATTTATTCATTCATTTTCAGGGATAGCCGGATGTTTAAACCAGTGGGAGACTTTGTCAAGATCAAATTTAATCAACGCTGACAGAATAACATCTACTTTACACGGCGTTTCACTGGACTGAGTTTCTGAAAACACACACACAGACACAAAAAACAAAACCCCGAGCGTTTTATTCACCAAACAACATTAAAGCGAGATGGAGATTCAACATGAACACAGTTATTGTCTGTGTTTTAGTCATTTACACTGAGACTGAAGCGCTTCCTCTTACAAAGACACACACCGGGTGGTTCCCTGTGTGAGCGAACTCACAAAACCCCCCAGAGAGAATTTATTTATTTAACAACACTGTTTTATTGTCGGCAGCGCCGCACGTCGTCCTCGTCCAAACCAAGAATCCTAAATTCTCTTTTTTTTAAGATACTGAGGGAGGTGAAGACTGAAACAGGGTCTTTTTAAGCCACAGTTTAAACAGCCTCATTTACAGTAATAGTAACCCACAGCCTTCATGAATTAACCTCATACAATATTCTTAATGCGGCCTCGGAGATTAAGTAAACAATCAAGTAAAACTAGGTCAATATGGGAAGAAGTCACAGTGCATTTTCTATGACATCAATCGATATCGATATATATCACAATATTAATCAAATCCATAAAAAAAAAAAAAATATGACCGACTGTTTATCATCTGCAAAAATACATTTATTATTACCTTTCTTTTTAGATAAAATCTGCTTTATTTCTTTAAATGAAGGATATTTACCTGTGTTAAAAACAGTAACATTGACTATAAATATGGTCAAATTCTGCTATAATACAAATAATTACACTTAAAAGTGTAAGTGACTTTTTTTCAAATATAATTTTGACGATTCCATGTATTCTCTAACCAATATATGCATAATTTTTAGTGCATTTCACTCATTTAGTCAGTATAATAAATATGATAATTAACGCAAGAGCCTTTAAAACCACAAAAAGTCACCACAGATACTTTATTATGATGTGACGATATTCAAATCTAAGACCAGAACGTGTCTCGTGTCACAATATAGACATAATATCCATATATTGCTTATTTGTTTTCAGTATTTTTTAAACAAAAAAAAAAAACAAGCATATGTATTTTCATATGTGTTGGTTTTAGCTAGAGTTGCACAAGTATTCACAAAATGAAGTGCAATATTCAAGCATGACGATGAATTTCTGCAGGAATTCAGACGCAGTTCAGATGAAAAATACACCTTTTTATGAAAATGTCAGTAAAGACGCAAAAAAATGACCAACTATGAATGTTGTTTTCAGTTTTTCCCGACCACATAAATCCCACATTGAGTTAATATTTGCTGGTTTTAGCTAAAAAGGTAAAATATGGATCAAAACAGCAGCATGATGTAATTCTGCAGAGAGGCAACACATGAAAATGTGAACTGAAGTTTTGGTAAAGAGCTGCAGTCACTCTTCTTCTCCTCCTCCTCCCTCTTCTTCGTTGCTGCTACAGTTGAGGATTATAATTTCTAAATTTCAGCTCATCAGTGACCTCACTCGGTTCCATGGTTGTTTACTCAGATGGTAGCTGGGCCCCAAAACTCGCAGCCTCTCGGAGAAGCGTCTGCACCAAAGCCTTGTCCTTCTGCCGCACCATCAAGGATACGCTATTGATCTCAGGGAGCGGGAGGAGCTTTGTTGCCACGGCAACTCTGGCGTACAAAAGTCGGCCCTTTGGCACTGCATGAAGACGAGGCTGAGCCGCGCGACAAGCCGAGTGTCGACTCCGACGGTCGGCGAGAAGGAAGGACATAAACACATGAGCGAATGAGCGAGTGGGTCAAAAAAAACACCTCACTTCTGTGTTTGTGTTTCAGTGTTGTGTATTAGTGTTGACCACAGAAGAAGGAGCACGAGGTGAAGCGGAGTTTAGGTTTGCGTTTGTGTGTCCAGTCGAGCCGGAGCCTGTTTATGGATTATTTTAGACACTCTAATATGTTTTTCAGTCGATATGTTTTAAAAAAAAAAAGTCCACGTTGCACAGAGGTAACATGACACACACTGTGTGGCTCTGACTGGATTAAAAAGCTAAATAGAGCAGGCAACTAACAAACCAAATAAATAAATAACTAATTAAACAAATTGTCAGTGATTATCCACAATGTTTGAAACCAATGTTTTTTTGAAACATTTACTTTGGAACACATTTGTAAAGGTCCAGTGTGTAACATTTAGGATGAATGATTTCAACTAAACAGAAATTAAATGTTTTTTAAGAGTGTACATGTATCTACATATAAAACTTGAGGCCAAAATGTTGGATCCCCATGTTTTTAATGGACAAACCTGGACAAGATGGTCTCAGCCTGGACATGGTGGTCTCAGCCTGGACATGGTGGTGGTCTCAGCCTGGACATGGTGGTCTCGGCCTGGACATGATGGTCTCGGCCTGGACATGATGGTCTCGGCCTGGACATGATGGTCTCGGCCTGGACATGATGGTCTCGGCCTGGACATGATGGTCTCGGCCTGGACATGATGGTCTCGGCCTGGACAGTTGTCTCAGCCTGGACATGGTGGACTCAGCCTGGACATGATGGTCTCGGCCTGGACATGGTTGTCTCAGCCTGGACATGATGGTCTCGGCCTGGACATGGTTGTCTCAGCCTGGACATGATGGTCTCAGTCTGGACATGATGGTCTCAGCCTGGACATGATGGTCTCAGCCTGGACATGGTGGTCTCAGCCTGGACATGGTTGTCTCAGCCTGGACATGATGGTCTCAGCCTGGACATGGTGGTCTCAGCCTGGACATGGTTTATAGCTTGTCAGCCTGGACAAGCTATAAATCGGCTATAAATCCAAGCATCTTCTTATCATTATCAGATAAATCGCTCCTTTTTTGTTTCTCGGCGTAGCCTTGTTGTTCAAACTGTAAATGTTCATATACTCAACACTGACAAATGACCATCAGGAGAAGAGCATTTTCATTTCCTGAAATCCAAATGTCCCACACAACTGTTTGTAAGCGCGGTCCAAAAATGAAGTGTGAACATGAATCGACCCAAGGTTAACTGTAACACTGCTACAAATTAAAACCGGAATAGGAATGAATCGGAACAAAATACAGGTACGAAAGGATCCTTTACCCATAATGACACCAGGTCTGAGCACAGACCAGACCGTTACTGTATGTCCTTGTGTTCGTCACAGGTAAGAACACAGTGCTCGTGTTTGCACACAGTACAGGCATATTTATGCACCAAGCTCGTACATTACACTGGAGTACATCCTAACTCAGTCGCCCACACGCACAACGTGTTATCTACACAAACAAACCCAACCGTGAACAAAAGAAGAGAAAAGCAGTGGCACCAACAGAGGAGAAAACAGATTAGCACGTCAGAGTGTTAAGTAGTTCTTACACAAATGCTGGGAAAAAAATCAAATAAATAAACGTCTTTGCCTCTTGGTAGTGACGCGTAAATTCACATTACATGTAGGTTTGTTCCGAGGGACACGAGCGCACGTGCTGACGGAGAAGGAACGGAATGAAAATGGACCGATGCTTGTCTTTGTTTGTGTCTTTGCTCCTGCTTTAGATATTAAAGAGCAGAGACGAGCGGAAAGTCAGTTTATACTTAAACGGATTAATGGAAGAAAAGGAAAATGAAAACACCAATAGTTTTCTTTTTTTCACCTGCGGTTTCACTCAGAGACCGCGGTGTAAATAAGGTTTCTGCGGATTCTCCAGAAGATGGACCAACTCGGATTCTCCTCATAAATAAATAAGAATATGCTCAGAAATGAACTCAGTTCACAGAAAAATGTAAAATACGAACTTCGCTTCGGACAATGTCTAATTATTGTCGTCCGTGAGAATCATGTGTCATTAAAATGACTTGAAAATGAAATTGTGGTTCCAGTGTAACATGATATGATCATAACAAGGCGACAACAACAGGTTCTTTTGAGAAAAACAAACACAAATAATCTCAGGTTCATTCATTTCCTGTTCATTTCAGCTGTAGTTTAATCTCAGACAGAGACTCAGACAGAGACTCAATGAGCTCAGTAGCCAATCAGCAGGCAGCTTCCCAAGCCCCGCCCATGTTTCAGAATCAGAGTACAAACGCAAAAGTGAAACTCGGGTCATTTTCAAACAATAATTTTGAATGATTACATTTTTGTGTATTACAAATTTGTATATTTTATGTAATTTTGTGGTTCATTTCCGTTTGCTCAAGTGTTGTGGAGTAACATTGACACACATAACTGTAAAGGCTTAATCACTCCACTGTTCATGTGTTGACCTGGCCACGTCGAGTAAAAGCTGGTTGATCCACTACAAAGTTCTGCTGTGCTCGCCAACAGGTAAAGGTTCACTTAAAAAGGCTGTTTAGGGCTTTCTATTTCTGACGTTTGTCGCAACAAGACGTCAAACAAAGTGTTTGCCTCGACTTCCATGGAAATGGCGGTTTTCTGTCGCCCAATCAGCTGACTCTGACCGTACCAACCGCAAGAGAAGGGTGGCAAAGAATAGAACGCCTGGGGCTGGTTGTTTTGATATTTTATAACTACGTACTGTACTGTACCAAACCAAACCGTTCCATTCCTTGGAGACACGGTTAATGACTCCAGTGCATCGTTTAAACACGACTAAATAATCCTAAACAGAAGAAATAACAGTTTTCACTCTTTACTCCACTGTTGTAAAGAATAGAAGGCTTGGGGCTGGTTATTTTGATATTTTATAACTATGTACCATACTGTACCAAACCAAACCAAACCAAACCGTTCCATTCGTTGGAGACATGGCTTATGACTCCAGTGCATCGTTTAAACACGACTAAATAATCCTAAACAGAAGAAATAACAGTTTTCACTCTTTTCTCTACTGTTGTAAAGAATAGAACGCTTGGGGCTGGTTATTTTGATATTTTATTTTATTTTACGTACCATACTGTACCAAACCAAACCAAACCAAACCGTTCCATTCGCTGGAGACACGGTTAATGACTCCAGTGCATCGTTTAAACACGACTAAATAATCCTGAACAGAAGAAATAACAGTTTTCTCCACTGTTGTAAGCGGTGACATTGAATATGACATTGGAACCAATCAACAAACAATGCCAGAGTTTGTCCTTACTCCAGGAAAACATCTGCCCGGAGCAGGTGCTCTCTAACGATATTTCCCGGACATGACATTGTCAGCTGAAGCTGTAAATGCCAATTAGACGGTGCAGGCGATGAACTGCTAACCTGCCCTCGCGTGACTCTTGTCAGGAAGCGGGAATAATTATTGACAGGCCGAGTTCAGGGGAGTCAGCGGCGTCTCCAGCAGTGGACGACGAAACCGAGGCTCAGCGTCCTGGGGGATTTTCTATGGCAGCATATCATCATCATGGAGGACTGTGTGTGTGTGCATGTATGTATGTGTGTGTGTGGGTGGGTGGGGGGGGGCATCGTCGTAAACAGCCGGAGCATTTGCATACTATAATTATGTCTGCACGCAAAGACGCTCTTCTCAATTACATCCCATTTAAAACTTTCAACGAAGAAGAAATGAGAAGCGCCAACTATTGCAGCTCCATAAACTTTAATTGTAAGAGCTTCTCTAAACAAGATTACATTAAAGCCGTGCTTCTCACACACACGCGCACACACACGCGCACACGTGTCACCTGGGCGACTGTTTACCTGCATGACTCTGTAAACAAACACTCAACAACACAATCCAACTGCCTCAATAACTGCTGTACAAGACAACATGATTCATACAGCAGTTAATTATGAAAACTGGCAAACTTTATGTTTTGTATTCAGTTAAAAATGACAGCACGTTACACTGACAGGCGGCGGATTAGACGCGTAGCATTAGATTGAAAATATAAACACTGTTTCACATTTCACGTCTAAGACAGCTCGATTAGAAATCAGCCAAATATTCTTAAATTCATGTATGGAATTGTCTTGTTTAAAGAAGAAGCTAATGTGTACAACATGTGTATGTCAGAGTATTTACATTTTAATGTAGTGCTATATGTCTAATCTGCCAAATATCAAATACACAATTCATACCTTGAAAATGTCTAATATTTGCACATACGCGACAATAAGTCAAATATTGCAAACACTGATGTAAATTTTCTCATTTTAAACAGAAAAACTGAATAAATTTGTCAGAAATGTTTGGTTATCGCAAAGAAATTCTGTCATGTACGAAATGTTTACTTCCAGTGAGTCGGAATTTTCTTGATAAAGCTGAATTTAAGAATCCATACCTTAGAATTTCTAATGTCCACAAACACACACTCACACCAATCTGTGATAGTGAATTTTACTTCTGTTTGTAACACATGATTAATACAAACCAGCAGTGAACACACAAACCAGGAGCAGTTGGCATTTTGTGCAAACCCATGTTTTTGTTTGTTACCGGTAACTGAAGCTTTAAATTAGCTCTAATATCTAAATTTGTCTTAATAATTTTTTATAGTGTAAAAGTAGCTTTTTTTTTTTAGGCAAAAACAAATTGCCAGAAACAAGGCTCATGTTGCTTTCTTGAAAATCTATTTTTACAGTGTACAACACACCTATTTTATGTCGAACACATTACCAGCTTTACTCTCACGGCAGTTAAATCAGAGGTTCGGCCTTCTCTTTTCTCCTGGTTGCACTTTTCACCGACACGTTTTCCTGAAGTTCACTCAACAAACAAACAGACAAACAAACAAACAAACAAACAAACCAGAGCTGCGAGCAAACACCACTGGGTCCGACAGTGATTCTGAACGACAACACGCTCCATTTCAGGGGATTTTTCTATTTCTGGTCTTGGATATTTTTTTTAAATCCAGCAAGTGTCGGTGACAAGAATTTCTCATTACAGAGTGTAGCAGCGCGATTGTCTCCTCTGTACGTGGCGTCTGTGTGAATTCCCATACAGGTGCTGACGGTTTTGTTACGCCCTGACTGACACTGGTGCATGCTTATTCGTCCTCTATCACTTTATCCATGGTTTCATGTTATTCTCAGCTCCTTCTTCCTGAGCATCTGAGCTGAACAGACACGTGAGTGCCACTCTGTGTTACAGTCATGCTAAGGAATCCTCTCCTGCACTGATCCTGCTCTGTGTCTATGTCAGTAACCCTGGCAGGTTATTATGTATTCCTGTTATGTGCATCACTGCCACTGCAGACTCCAGTGACGAGCAGAGTCACAGTGTGGAGGGAACGTGTATCAAACGGCTGAATTTAAAAGCCACTGAAGATGGACGACTGACCAGTTCATTTAAAGGAACCTAAATAGGCCCTTTTTCCACCATAGGAACTACTCGGGTAAATATTACCGTGACCCTTCTAACCCTAACCCTAACCCTAAAACCAGGTCTTAACCCTGAAAAAGTCATTTAACCTTGTGGCGATCAGGCAAAATGTCCACACAAGGATGGGCTTGGACGTGTCTGTATGTGGCACTGCAGTGCTGTCACAGAAGCAAACCTAGAAGACAACGTTAAACAAGCGCCTACGTCATTTAATGAGTAATCATTACAATGTATGCAATCACAGAAACAGAGAGACAATGGAGAGAAGTCAGGACGACTGGGGAAAGAAAATGAAGGTTAACGTAAAGAGAAAAAGACCAGACAAACTCCAAACTCAAGAAGACGACGATGAAGATAAACGCCGCTGAATGCAACTGCAGAGAGGTGGAATTATGACATCATCGTTTTCCCAAAGTAGCGTTTCATCCATAAAGGTCCAGAGTGGGACGGTCACTCTTTATGTGAAACACGTTCTCTGTTCAAACTCAAACCTTGAAGGTGCAGAGAGTCAACGTTATCAACATCGTATCGAGGTGATCCATAACTTGTGAAGGAAAGTTCTCTCTCTCTGGTTAAATACTGATGAGTCCACACAGATAACTTTAAATTAAAGGGCTAAATTCGTCACACTTATTTTCACACAGAGTTCCAGCAAGATAATTAGATGCAGAAACAATCGATCTATTCAGGTTAAACAGTAGTGGAGCCGTGAGAACAGATCATTCCAGGTTCTACTGAAAAATGTTCAGGTCGTAGACTTTAGATAACCAAATGTATCAGTGCAAAAGCAGAATATATGTAGAATAATATAAGAAGTAGAAGCAGATGATTTATAATATATACAGTATATTAGTTTAGTCTTCTCCTTCCTCTTCTTGTTTCCTTGACATCATAATCTGGTTCCACCAACAGGTGAGAATTCTCCCTGATCCTCTAACATTATTCTGTGTCTAATATCAAATTGCGCAGATGAATTTATTGCCCGTGGCTAAACTGCGTCCACGTGATTACAATAGCACCTGGCTCAAAGCGACAGTGTGCAGAACTAATGTCTGCTTCGCTGTAAACTCGTGTCAAACGTGTTCTCTGTTCTAGGAACAGCTACATTCGACGGTGAAGTGAAAAGCCCGTTGGCGAGGCGCGCACGTTTTAGGACAGTCGCTAATCGAACACATTCATCATGTTGTACCTGCGTGTTCAACAAGAAAAGTGAAGGGACACCATGTGTTTAATATGTACACAGCCGCCTGAGGGACTCACAGTCGTTATAAGAACACTGCAGACGATGCAAATCAAACTGCATGTGACTGTGACTCGGCTCCACTTGTAAAACCAAGACTTTTGTTTTTGCATCTTGACTAAAACCTCAGAAAAACAGAGATTTCTTGAGCTGAATTGACGTTCACAGGTCCTTTTGTGACTAAAAACTCCCGTCAGACATGTGGACTGTTGAAATGTTCGTGGTCATCCATTTTCAAAACAATCTAGTGTTGTGAAGCTCCAAAAAAAAACAGTTGTGATTTGACTTGTGCCTTGTCAGTACTGGAAACCAGGCGTTTCATATGTTGTGTTTCATCGTCTATTTTCCTCAAAATGAAAACATAGCTTACAACTTAATATAATATTCCATTGATGGTAGACATGAAACTAGCAATGGGGACCATTAACTCAATGGGAAGGATGTTTTCTGACAATCAAGAGAAATATTGAAGCTTATTGTCCCTGAAAACAACGTTCTTTTTGTTTACAGTCAATGGACAATAAGCAAAATTTTTTTTTCTTGTTTTTGAATTTTCATTCAAAAACAAGAGCTGCTAACAGCATCAGCCCCATTAATGCTAGTGCTAACATCTGAAGAACTAGATTAAGTTAGATTAGACCAGGGAAATTCATTTGTTACAGGAAACGATGCTTTTGCTTTTTTCCGAACGAGTGTGTGACCTTTTCAATCAACAATGACCTCAGCTTGGGAGGATAACGCGAGTGTACTTTAATGTCCCACATAATTTTTCACTTCAGCTAATATATGCTCCCCCCCCCCCAAAAAAAATGTACCGTCTTCTTTGGCAACTTGGACAACAGGAAGTGGGTGTATTCTCTATGTAAGATAAACTACCAGTTTGGTTTTGGCTACCAGTGTTATCGTCCCAAATTTTATCGCAGTCCCATTTGTTCCCCACCAGTCCTCACTCGCTCACTCATCACCTAGTGCTTAACACTCCACATGAGGGGCATGGAGGTCACTGGACATCCTGGACGGGTCAACAGTCCATCGCAGAGACACACGGAGACAAACAACCATCCACTGTCCCACCTACGGTCAACTTAGCTTGCCAAACCTCCACAAACCACTACACCAACCGTGTGGCCTCCAATCAGTCCTATGCAGCATTAACGTTCACTATACAATGTACAATGTGTAAAATATAATAGTGAAGAGCTTTGGCAACATGTTGAGGCCTGTAAAGCTACTTTATATAAAGTATTTGTATTTGAATAACTGAAGCAGAAGAGGAATTTCACCACAATAACAATAAGTCGCTCTGTCAGAATCCCTTTATGTTTCCAGACAGACCAAACCCAACAGAGATGACCCCATTCATCATTTTGTGAGTCAAACACAAATATCCAACATACAGTATATCGTCTTCTTTGTGATTAGAGTATTGTTTAATTAGGAAAATCTACTGAGATTTATTACAGACGGGATCCACGTAAATAAATCTACTGTAGAAATAATGAAAACTTCATACAGCTCTAATTGATACAGAGGGCACCGGTCCAAATCCACTCAAGGCTGTGTGAGGCAGCTACAAATATATGTGATTCACGGGAATAATGGGCCGAAAAACTCTAATTTGTCACACTTCACAGGAGGCACTGCAAAAAAAAGAGCAAGTTATGGCAGAACTTTTGTTACAGTTTATTCAAAGAATTACATTAAAAATGTACCACAGGGCGTCTTAGACTCGCTAATCCGGTCTCTGGGTCAAATAAAGCCCCATGCAGAGGGGATGCATTCACAGTTCACATGACAGTGAAGCAGTAAATACACATGGGATGTGGATTTAACAAGACCAAACCATGTGCCAGTTTTTCGAAATTAAGTCTGACTACTAAAATACACAATCGTCTGTAGCAGTTGCTTTTGTACAACTGTTAAAGCTTGGCTTTAATTTGCATATGTGCATTTTTTTTTTCTGGATCTTGAGTATGGAAACTACTCTGAAGAGGAAATATAATGTACTTTTTACTATAATTATAGTGGAAATCCAGAATGAAGCACCAAAAGACCTACAGACCCAGAAGCGGGGGGGTCATACCTCTGCATGTGCAAAGTACGACCCCACGATTACATTTCACCCTTTTCCACCACAGGAACTTTTTAAATAAACCTCGGCACGTTTTCACCAAAAATTACCCGGGTAAAAATTTTCCCTCAACCCCAAACTTACTCCCAACAAGGGACTTTTAAGATTACCAGAAACTTTAGAGGGGCGGGGCTGTGTGCAGGAAGACGCTGATTGGTGGAACACATTTTGCCATTTTTCCATGTTGCCAGCTTAGCGACTTGTTTGCTATATTTAGCGATTATTCAGATCCCTCTAGTGACAAGCGACAAATTTAGTGTCTTTTTCCGGCAATTTATAAGACAATGATAAATGAACAAAGAAAATTCTAAGGAGGAATTTTCTGTGTTCATAACACGATAATCTGAAGACATAATCTTAAATTCACTGGTCAACAAAAAAGGTTTCCTTGGTTACGATCTTGTTTTGTTGTCTCTTTCAAAGAAGACAGGAGCGCGTCGGTGTGTAGACGGAATCAAACTGGACTCGAATCGAATTTTTCTGTGTAACACACACTGGGCGAGAGATAACACAGATGCAGGGAAGACGAAACAGACAAAGTCCAGTGCAAAATCCAACCACTTCAACCCAGCAAAAGTCCTACACAGAAGGAAGGAAGTCTAAACCAGGCAAAAAAAAAAAAAAAAAAAAGGACAAAAGTAAAAGATACCGAAATTTACGTCACCCAGACTCTGACAGTACGACCTGACCCAAACTGATCAACCTCTGGGTTCATGTTCATGTTCATGTTCAAGAAGGACTGATATGCATAATTTTCTGAATGGATTAGACACTCATCTGCCATTTATATCTCCACTTTGTTATTTGGGGAAATGAGGTCAGTGCCTTTATACCATGACATCTCTGTATGCTTAGTTAATTATACCAATGAACAGTTTTGAAGCGACTGCAGACAAACTCAGGTTGCGCTTTGTGAGCCTCTAATGACAAACCTGTCAGGCCTGTTATTTGAGACTAAAGGACAGATTAAGCTCTCTCTATTTGTCACATAATTATTCTTATCTATAATTTTCAGAGCTGTGCAAATAACACGGGATTAAATTGAGTGAATAAAACAGTCAGTGTTACTACCATGGAAAGTGCTGTGAAAAAGGCCCCTATGCCTCAAAATTCTTATTCTTAGATATCTAAGATTCAGGTGAAATTGTATACAGTGAAAATACGTACTACGTATGTTCAACTGCAATATACTAACAAAAAAATAAATAAAATACTAAACTATAGTTATAAAGAAATCTTAGGGAAAAAAGAAAAAGTCACCTGTTTTTAGAAACACACAAAATAATCGTACTGGCGTTTGAAACATGTAGTAATGAGAGGAACTTCATTATCACTGCGCTTGTTTAGTTTCTGTCTCTAGTTAATGACAAAATTTGATAAATTAGCTGCACTGAACTAAATTGCTGCCTAAAAGCAATCAAGTCAGAAAAAGAAAATCAAGCCTGAAAAATTAAGACATCGAAGGAGGTTGAGTGTGATTGTGCTGAGTGCTTCCTCTTTTGTTTTTCCTCCCTCTTAAAAGTGTGAATCAAGCACTTTGTACAATGTTCAGTGTCTCTCACAGGCCACTGTTTCAGAGCAGAAAACTGTTTCATAAATAAAACCAGAGCTGCTTTGGATCTGAATACATTCTTGAGGATTTTAGGATCAGGTCCTGGGTTTGGTGTTTGATCTGGGCAGAGAGCTTTTTGATTTTGCTTTTCAGTTTCATCCTCAGTTCTGGTCCTTTATCCTGCAAAGACTTTGTTTATTTTCCAACTGTTTGTGTGGGTATTCTCCAGGCGAGCAATCTTTCATCTTAATGAATCACAAAGAAATAAATACTTTACTTACTAATTAGTGGAATATGTAACAAAGGGTATAATTTACATAAACCCCATAAACCATACTTTCAAACCTGACAGTATGATAGAACATGGTCATCTTCCAGTTTGCTCGCTGAGGACAAACCAGACGTAAGAATATTGTGATTAGCCACCAGTGGGCGACTCTGTTGGGAGCAAAATCAACTCAGCTGGAATCAAAGTCAAAGGGAAAATGAGCTTCTAACTCTCACTTGATTTATAACATCAATAAACATTTTCCTGTGGAGTTAATGGTCCCAATCAAAAGTTTCAGCTCTCCTATAAAATATGATGTCAGTTTTGTAAATTGAGTTCACACTTAGAGGAAATATGTGCGATAAAGTACGACGCACATGGGTGGACACCAGTGCACAGTATCAACCAATAGGAGCAAAGCAGTCTACAAAACCAACCGACCGACCGACCGACACCAACAACAACCAACCCAAACCAATCAATCTTTGTACAGCACTTTTCATAGTTAAAATGTAACATAAAATGATTTACATTACAATGGACAGTACTATACAACTAAGAAATTAAAACTAAAAATAGCTTTTAACTTTCATTTGATTTATAATGTCAGTAAAGATTTTCCTGCAGAGTTAATGGTCTAAATCACCAGTTTCAGCTCTTCTTTAATAGAACATGATGTCACTTTTGTGAATTACGTTCACAGATGATAGAGGAAAACAGACGATAAAGTGGAGCACATACAATATACAGCATGTTCAGGTTTTATTTTTAATTATAATAGTATTATATTTTATATTCTGTTTCAGTAGTTATTCTTAGAAAATAAAATATGTGTTTTGTTATACTTTGTCTTAGTAGTGTAACCAACTTCCTGTGTAAAACTTTACACGTGGCAATAAAATAGCTTATAGCTGTCATCATTATTAAAAAAAATGCATGCATTTATGATATTTCATTCTGTTAGTTAACTCCATAAATAAAAGACACCTTTTAAGTTATTTTTAATTTTAGTTGACTGGGCAGGAAAATAGCCACACCAATTAACCAACCAACCAACAGCAACATCAACCAACCAGAAAACACCAACCAACCAACAGCAACCAGCGAATCAACACCAACCAACTGACCAATCAACACCAACCATCACAAACCAACCAAACAACCAACAAACAACCAACACCAATCAACCAACCAACCAAGAGCAACATCAACCAACCAGAAAACACCAACCAACAACCAACAAACAATCAACACCAACCAACACCAATCAACCAACCAACAGCAACATCAACCAACCAGAAAACACCAACCAACCAACAGCAAACAGCAAATCAACACCAAGCAACTGTCCAATCAACACCAACCATCACAAACCAACCAACCAACCAACCAACCATCAACCAACCAACCAGAAAACACCAATCACCAACCAACCAACAGCAACATCAACCAACCAGAAAACACCAACCACCAACCAACAGCAACCAACTGACCAATCAACACCAACCATCACAAACCAACCAACCAACAAACAACCAATCAACCAACCAGAAAGCACCGACCAACCAGCCAGGCTACAGCAACCAACTGACCAACTAACACCAACCAGGGAATCAACAGCAACATCACAACCAGCCAACCAATCTTTAATTTTTGTACAGCACTTTTCATACAGTTAAACTGCAACACAAGGTGCTTTACTTCAAAATATACAGCATTTTACGATAAAGAAATTAAAGCCACAGTCAATCGTACATGTAAAATCAAGTGGAAAAGGAGCTAATTAAAGCTGTTAGTGTGATTTTATTGTGTGGTGTCAAGAAAACCATGAAACCATGTGTGGCTTTTCCTCATACCATCCAAATCCTTGCATCCCAGCATCTAACAGGTGCAACGCAGCTGCGAAACATTCAGCAGACTGAGTCTTACCAGGAGAACGTTCTGTAATTTACTCAGAACATAATCCTGGACAGCTGGAGAACCTGCCTGGCGTCATTACTGCACTTTAATGTCGGTCTGTCTTGGCCGTTTAGGCCATAACACACGAGGAAGAAGCTCATTGAGTTGCCAGCTCCACTTACAACTTCCCTGCCTTCAACTCCTCACTCTTCTCTGATGACGAGCCAGCGCAAATTACAGTAGCAGCTTGGACGTGAGTAGAATCTCGAGTGGTGCGAGCTGGACGCTGTGGTGAGGCGAGCGGGCAGATGGAAGCGCCGGCTCTGCCAGGCCTCTTTAGTAGCTCCCACTCTTTTTCCGGCACGCGAGACAATGGAGGAGTGGTGGCTCATAACCAGCTCCTCGTCTGCCACTATCATGCAGCCTCACTCCAGAGCCTTGTATTTGGTAAATGATATGAAAGAAAGAAGGCTGTTGTCCCGGCACAGCAGGTGGTAAAGGCCTTAGCCTTGAGCTACGGTAGAGGTTTATAAATAGCCCTTTAAATAAAACACCCTTTATTTGCATAAATAAATCATAATAATCACAAGGCAATGGGAGTTATTCTTATACCTCCACATTGGGAGGAAAAGCTTTGATTCCCATTGAAAAGGCACCATATATTATTCATTAATGTGACTCCAGTGAGTGCAACGCTACTTCCACAACGGTACTCATGTGTCTGAGCGTATGACAGCCATACAATATTCACACAATACACACAACAAAGCATAATTTACTCGAAACTAGTTTAAATACGCTGATGGTTTTGTTAGCCTCAGGGAAAACGGTGTCATTTCAGTCATGATATAGCTCATTTTCGCCAGAATGAGTCGCTGTGTGTATCATTACTGAACTTTTATCCACTATCTGAAAAGCCAAATCCACTCTTTTGTTGATTTTTTTGTTGTTGTTGTTGTTGTTTTTGATGTTATTTTTCCCACTTCAGTTTGGTCTTTGCGAACAGAAATTCGTTTTCTTTGTCGTTCATCTGAAAACAGGCTGTGTCAAGCAAAACAATCTTTCATCACCTTTTCATTGTCTGTCAATTTTGCCACAAACAAACAACATCCTCTTCCTGTTTCAAAGTAAAAGCACTCTTATGATTCCATCCATCCATTATGTTTTCCACAAATCCTGAATTATGAATTATTTGCAGAAGTAATGGATGTGTGGCTTCATACTGAGGAGTCCTTGCATTTAGTGAAATAGAGGAGAGTTTTTAAAGTATTTAAATGTGTGATTTAAGATAAATTTAAACACAGCAGCAGCTTTACAGTGAGTCACAGGAGAAACCGAGCTATGAAACCTAGAGAAATGTAAGCAGAAAAGCTTTTTGGTGGTTATGGATGCCTTTTCAGGTTAAAAGCTTCAGACTTGGGCTTCAAGCGTTGCAGTAAAAGTTGCATTGCCGTGTAAGTGCACCTCTTATTTTGAATGTACGTCTTCCAGGGACAATGATTTGAATCTAATGGACCATTTTTTAAATAAAAAAAAAGTTATGTACTACAGTTAAAAAAAATAGACATTGAAAACAATCTTTCGCCACCTTTTCATTGTCCATCCGTCAAATATGCCACAAATACAACACACCCTGTTCCTGTTTCAAAGTAAAAGCACTCTTATGTTTCACTTCCCTGAATCCATCCATTCATTTTTCAACAGACACATGGCTTCATACTGAGGAGTCTGAATTTAGATGAACAGAGAGTGTTTTAGGTATTTAAAGGGTTATTTTCAGATAAATTTCAAGGTAAAAGCCTGTGTTAAACATAGCAGTAGCTTTATAACTAGCCACAGGAGAAACCTAGAGAAATGTAAGTAGAAAAAGCTTTTTGGTGGCTGTAGATGCCTTTTCAGGTTAAAAGCTTGACCCTTGGCTTCAAGCACTGCAGTAAAAGTTGCATTACTGTGTAAGTGCATGTCTTATTTTGAATGTTTGACTTTCAGAGACAATGGTTTGAATGTAATAGACACTTCATGTAACACTCAAAAGTCACATTGATTAGAGGGGCCATATGACCTACATCTCCATTTTTGCCTATTGCGTCTCCTAATTTCATTGTCCAGCTGTCAGATTTGCCACAGACACAACACATCCTGTTCCTGTTTCAAAGCAAAAGCACTCTCACACTCACATGAAGTATTTAAATGTAAATTTCAAGGTAAAGGCCTGTGTTAAACACAGCAGCAGCTTCACAGGGAGTCACGGGAGAAACCGACCTACAAAACCTAGAGAAATGTAAGCAGAAAAGCTTTTTGGTGGTTACGGATGCCTGTTCAGGCTAAACACTTGTCCCTTTGGCCTCAAATTTGCATTAAAATGTAATTGCACCTCTTATTTTGAATGTTTGACCTCCAGGCTTTACAACAGCACAACAACACCACGGATGAGAGAGTTCCCTGATTTGCAAAGAAATCGACTTTTTTTTTTTTGGCTTCCAAACACTGACGGTGTTATTCTTGGCCATTAGTGTGAACTGAGCCTTAAATTCCTCGTAACTAATGAGGATGTTAATGGAATGAGGTTGCACCTCCAAATGCCGCCGAACAATCCTGCGAACATGACGCGGCACAGACGTGTGTCGGAGAAGTTCAGCCGAACCTTTCCTCGCTTCCTTCCCTTGCCTGCCCTTCCTTCCTCTCACATCACAACAACAAACAGCACAAAAGAATCTGATTTATGGAGAAATCGACTGACTGTGAGTCAGCTGTGTGTCGAGATGAGGCTGTTTAAGTGAGTCACTCTTCAGTGTCGTGCCAACCCCGAGTGCATCTGCACTTACAAAAACATATCTCAGCATGAGGAAGGGAAAAAAAACCGAGACACCGCTCACGAACTCCCCCGGAGCAAAGCAGCCGTTGTGTTTGAATTGTCCTTAAACGCAAGCAGGTGTGTTTCATTTCTGCCTCATTTTTCCCTTCACCATTGTTGACAAAAGCTTGGGCAAATAAAAAGCGACACCGTTCGGCGAGCGACGTGGATGATCTTGAGCGCGTGCGGCTTAATTTCTGCTGCTAATTAGAGCCGCAGTGATGATAGTCAGGCGTGGCAACATGTGACGTAAGGCTCGCGAAGACGCCTGTGCTTGGTATTCCAGGAAACACTGAGTGCAAGACGCGGATTACTTTGACAAGAGGAAGTCGACCACAAACCGCAGGAAGAGGGAGGAGAGGGAGAGCGTGCTCAGTGCCGCTGCAGGAATTCTGAATATGTGAGGGTAATAACCTGACCTCCTCCTCACGCGGAACGCACTACACAACAAATTAATATTCTGGAGACGAGAAAATTTCCTCAAGCAAAGGTCTGGAACATCATAACGCCTAACAAGTGTTATGGTTAAGTGCAATACACTGTATATTTTTAAATATTTATATCAGTGCCTGTGTGTGGTCAACAGCTGAATTCCATTTTACACAAAGTATAATGAAATACTCAATTTATTGCCAATTTTCACACTGAAACGAGGCAATTATTCAGGTGAAAATAAAAAGCTTTACAAAATAATGTGCTTAACATGCACATGTTTTGAACTAAAGTGCCTAACCTTTATGCAATAAAGATTAAGTGAATTAAATGTATTAAATTAAATCATCTACTGTATTTGCCCTTGTTTTGATTAAATCTCTTTTGCCGTTTATGTTTCTCCTCTCAGATCTTATTCTTCAATGATTGTTCATTCCTCTTGAGTGTCTCACTCACTGACCTGAGTGGCGGATTGGTGTCATGCGATGATTTACGGCCTACGTTTTGTTCCACATTTCTTCTGGTGCAGTAAAGGTTAGGAAATGCGTGCAAGTTTGTGTCAATTTGACACTAGCCTCGTCACTGGTCAATACCCAACTTTCAATGAGCATCTGAAAAGACAATATTGCTATGATATGTCGTGTTAACGCTTTAAAACTTTGCTTTAAAACAGAGGGGGAATTCTAGTTAACACTTTGGACTAGGAACTCGAAAATCCTGGAACGTACCAATTTGCAACTCTACATAATATGGTGATAGGGATATTCCCTCTATTACAATTCATTTTCCAAACCAATCCACTTTATTTATACAGCACATTTAAAAAAACAACACACAAAGTGCTGTACAATAACATTAAAATGCCATAAAACACAAGTAAAATAAATACTAAGTAAAATACATTAAAAAAATATAAATCAGATGAAACTCGGAAATCGGCTCATGCTGTGTCAAAGGTCAAGGAGAAGAAGTGTGTCTTAAGACGAGCTTTAAAAACCAGAAGCTATGGCTGCAAAGGCCCGGTTCCCTCTGAGCTTCAGTCTAGCTTTAGGTCCAGTCAGAAGCGGCTGATCAGCAGATCAGCAGCGGACAGGTATGGTGGAGGTAAGGACATGCAGACATTTGAAAGCAAACAAAAGGATTTTAAAATGAATTCGATAATAAACAGAGAGCCAGCGAAGTGTCCGTGTGGACTGGGTTAACAGGAGAGCAGCAGCATTCAGAAGCAGCTGCAGGCGGGAAGGAGAAGCCTGGCTAAACCCAACATTTAGGGCGTTACAGTAACCAAGATGAACTGTGATGAAGACATGAATGACTCTCTCAAAACACCTGCCGCGACAAAACAGGCCTAATATTTGCTAACTGTCTCAAATGAAAGAAGCTCTGAAGAAGTTTTACCAAGATTTGTTACGATGTTTCTGTGAAAATGTGCCAAGGAACTTCAAACTCCGAACAACATAAGCTCCGTCTTTTTCCTCAATGAAGTTAAGAAAGTAAAAATGCCTTAAATGGCTTCACTGAATCAACATTTTTCCCCCCTTTAGAGGAACATAAACTTGTCCGTCACCAGCGTAGCAATGAAAAGATATGCCACACTTTTAAATGGACGTGTGCAAATAAACAGAAGCTACAATGTACAGTATGAGCTAAATAATCCCAGAGTCAGTTTAAGCCAGGGAACATGCACAGCCCGTTCAAAACAGTAGAGTCCACTGGTTTGAACCGAAAAGCTCGCCCTCCGGTGTTCAGCACACCTGTGCTCAGGCGTCTTTCACAACCAAATTATGGGATTAACTATCAGTTGCTATGTTTTCGCATGCAAAATGTGTTCATAAGAGATTTGCTCCAATTGGAACTTAGTAGGATTCCGTTTTCAATGGACCCGATTGTGGTGTGCGTACACATGCATCAAGCGTTCAGCGGGAATGGACTATTTTGACATGTGCGGGTTTGCACGTCCCCTCGCTGTCAACTGTCCGTCTCATTTTCTTACTCATCTGCATCTGTGGATTTTGTGTCTGTTCGTTATTTATTTATTTATCCTTCATTTAGCCGGGAAGGTCCCACTGAGATACAAGATCTCTTCTTCCAGGGAGACCTGGTCCTGGTACAGTCATCACTTTTCTTTATGTCCCATGTCCCATTTACGTGGACCGGACACGTGATCTGAACGACCACTCCATCGATTTCTATGAGTGACCTGTGGTAAACACTACTTAACTCGCTAAGCACCATGTTTTTCACTTGTAGTGCCATCGTTTTGTAAAATGAAGGGTTCTGTGAATCCTGCTGCTGCGTCTCTTATCATACTCAAACTCCACGACTGAGATTGAGCAACACTTGAAATAACAGCTGGGCAAAAGATGCTGAGAGAATACATACGGGTTAAAATTGCTGTACTTTCCCAGCACAAATTGCTTTTTATTTGATGAGATGGGTGAATTCAGCTCTCTGAGAAAGGATTAGATTAACTATGGGAATTTATTTTTTCTTCTTTGGGAGGGAAAAACAGAGCAGTGTGACTCATGGCGTAGAAAAATATGCAAAGTTATTCAGGGTGCACGACTGGAGTCGACGCTGCTTGTTAAGCGCACAATGGGGGGGGGGGGGGGGGGGGGGGGGGGGGGGGGGGAACACTGAAGAGAACAGAAGTTGTGTTCAACACAGTAGCACAAGCTGGCTAATTAGCATTGCCCTGCCGTTCCCTTTGAAAACACAAAGGACAAGTGGGAGCCGTCATATTTCTCTGTTCTCAGAAATGTGCGATTCCCCTGCTGAGTGGAGAAAACCGCGTTGAGGTCAGAGGTCGGCAAAATAATCCCGCCTCCCCAGGCCCGTCCGTACTGAACTCCTCCACCAGAGTCACCAAAACCCGTCCTCTGAAAAACCCCAGCAACGTACAGCTCCAACACGATGGCTCAGATACAACACTTAGACGTAGAGTGGTGACATTTTCAGGAAAGCAAACCTACTCCAACTGCACAAGACAGATGTTAAGGGGAAACAGGTGCCTACTGAACACAATTATTCTCGGCTGACTGCTCTCGGAAGACGCACCACACATCATTAACTCTGTCCTCTCGTGTACCTGTGTTTTTAATTAATAGTTTTATACTATACAATGTACAACCGGAACATGAACCCGTGTTTATGAAGTGCTGGAGATAGTTTTATGGCCCCTTCCAGGTTAGTTAAAGATGCAGTCAGTAACACTACGACTCCAGGTAGAACGTTTTTGTATCACACATGGGTCACATCATTTTGAAATACTTGGCAAAGTTGGTTAATTGTGTTAAGTGTGAGAGTAATTATTCATGCTGTTATCTCACACTTTTGGCTTACGGGGAAACCCCAAACAACAGACCCAAACTGTCCAACCTCCAGGGACGACGTCACACACTTTCCATCGCGCGCCACTAAATCCAAAACGACGCCATTTTGAGTGGAAGTGACACTGTTTACATCCACAGACATGTACATCCATATGTCAGACAAGTCAGGGACAAGTTAACAGGAGAATATTTTACCGGATTATCAAAGATCCTGAGAGACTTCAGAGGCGGATCATTGTCATAAAACACACACTAAGTGAGCAGAGAAAATGGTGTGATTAGTATTTTGTCTATTTTACGTGCTTTTTTTGCGACGTCCAAGCGTTACTTCTCCAGAGGAGGATGAGGAAAAGTTTGTCACAAAGTTGAAGGTCCACTCCAGCTGTTCTGTATTCGTGAAAAACATCCGAACAAGGATAAGAAATATTCCGTCTGTCGGGTTCAGTGATATATTACTCGATCTCCAGGGAATTAAAATGCATACTGAACTCAGAAGGCTTGACAGCGGCCCTTTTTTTTTGCTGCCGTTTTCCTGCCTTCATGGCATCACATAATGTCTGGAGCTACAACAGTAACCTTTAACGTTTCTTGTTCAGTTGCTTATAGACATATTATTGAATAAATGATAGGATTGCACGCCATTGAAACACTGAATAGACATTATGATTTGATGAAATTTTCTTTATCTGGATTTCTCTGGTTTTCAAATCAAAATTGCAGGTGGAGACAACACAGTGAGCAGATGATAAAGTTTGTGCTTTAACTGTTCTATTTTAGCTGTTCTACATTCCAGGTAAACTAGTATTATTTGTATCATGACACTTTGTTATGCTCCGTTTTGTTAAAAATCCATAAAACTGCAAACACTAACCTGAAGCTTTACTTAAAGACATATATCGCAAATGAAATCACACTTACAAAGTCTGTCAGATAAATTGCAGTTTAAGATTTTACCCTAATTGCATGCTATCTACCTACTTTCTACGTGTATGCAGCCTTGCATGTCTTTCATTCACTACATTTGTTGACTGAACACCAACATCCGCCTCTCACCCACACGCCGAATTCCCTCTCGGCAGAACATAAACCAATGAAGCTAATTATGATTTAACAAACTCCGCCCACATGACAGTTTAAACTGTGTAAAACAACAGCAGCTGGGAAACAAAAGGAGGCAGCATTTGTGAATTTGACCCACTTGTGTTCTGCATCTGTAGTTTCTCTGTCTTTGCTCTAATGAATTCCCTCAGGTGAGCTGCACAGTCTTCAGTCTGCTCATGCATCACTGCCAACACAACACTCGCTCACAGCGTCCTCGAAAAGTACAGCAAAGGTACAACTCACCAGATATCAAGTCCTGCTCGCCATCGCTGGTTTCACATCAGCATTCTGATCCATCCCAGGGAAACACCACCTACAGGGCAAAGAATACGGAAAACACGCTCATTAACATAAACTCGCACTTCCAAATGAGGTGTGTTAGCATCACGACATTTGCACAAGTGTGGCGGTTTTAACACATTTCCTGAATTCCTGTCCTCTGTTCCGACGAAGGAGGACACATTCCTCCACAGAGGCAGTCATACGTTCACAATCTCATTTCCACTTGGCAGCTATTGGGTGAGATATGAGCGCTGATCTGATTATGAAACAACAAGAAAGAAGCACAAGGGGAAGGAAGAAGCAGCGCGGGAGACGCCAACAAGTATGAATGTGTGTCCCCACGTTAATATTTCACTCCGTCATTGCAGCTAAAGAAGAAGAACAAGGTGTAAAGGGGAGTGTAATGAAAAATTAATCACGTTTTGACACAGCTTTGGAATTTATCTGCGCAAAACAAAGAATGCGTGATTCTTCCGCTCGCGTTGACGAAAAATAATGTGGTAATAAACGTGTCCACGTAATCACTATACAATTAAACGTGAGGTTTTTGTAAATATGAAAGAGACGTTTTGGCGCTTTTCCATTATAAAGTTCTTGCACTACTCGGATCTACTCGGTATCAGGTATGAAGTTTTCCATTACTATAGGTCCTCCTCAACGTGGGCGGGGTCGTCATAGAAACAGCCGTGACGACACAAACACGTGACGGTCACAGCAGTTGTTTTTTTTTTTGCAGTGAATCCTTTTCCTCACTTTTATAAACATATGAGTTCACTGAATGGTTCAGTACTTCCTGCATGAGCGGAGCACAGACTCCGTCTGACACAGTCGCTGAAGTGAAATACGGCTGAACGGCTTGTGATTGGGCTCACCATCTCCGTCTTTCAGCAGTGCTGTCGCTAAATACACCAGACTCCTCTGTTAAATATGGACATTTTACAAATGTCCTTGTTAAATGTTGCAGATTAACGCATGTTTTCAGGATTTTCAAGTCTTTTTAACTGATCTACAGTTCAACATTGTTCGCTTTGATTCTCGTGTCGGACTTTGTCGCGCTCGTGACTCTTCCGGTGACGACGGTCTCTGACCAATCAGTGGCCGGCAGTCTGTCCACGTCACATTTTAGTATCGGCTCGGCTCGACTGGAACCTCCACAGAGCAGGTATGAAAAAGGTACCAGGTACTATTTCTAGTGGAAAAGCAAAAAAAAAGAAGTAGAGTCAAGTAGAGACGAGCCAAGCCGTGCTAGAACTATATAATCAACAGGACCATGTGATTGTCATACTGAGGTGACTGTCAAGGTCATTCACCCTCAGTTTCTGCCTTGTCCCTAAAATAAAAAAACAAGCTCATTGACATTGACAGCTGTTTTCCGTCCAAGAGGGACATTACTATACCACTCACATTTGTCTGCAGAGAGAGTTCATACGTTCTTCCTCTCTGCAAAACTGTACGTCCATTTGTATTCAGAGAGGGACTTAAGGCTTGTCACCTTCAGCTATTCATGCAGCCAATGAAGTATTAATGATGCCAGTGTTTTTTTTTTGTTTTTTTTTTGATGCGTCGCTTCAGTTGTCCCGGCCTGGAGCTGCAGCCGTCAATTCAGAGTTAAAGAAACGAAGGAGTGAAACAAAGTAAGATTGTCGGCATCAGAGAATTTCACGCCTGATCGTTTCAAGCTTTTTACTCGTGTATATGGTGTCGCCACAGCCCGGCCTGACAGTCGGAGTGACAGCGAGCCGCGCTGCTGAAATGTGAAACCGATCAGACATGACCAGGTACAAAGCATTTACGTGTTTAATTTTTTTTTTTTTCCCAAACAAAGCGTTTTACGTATCCACAAGTATCTAGGGTGAAAGAAAGGGGGGGCAAAATGGTAATTGGTTATGAAGATACAAATACACCAACTACTGTATAAATATCAAGGCTCTAAGCAATTGATGGTATGTGTAAATTAAATAATAATTCAGGTCAGTGGAAAGGGAAGCTGGCCTGTAACTGGAAGGTTGTTGGATCAAGTCCCTACCAGGTCAAGGGCTGGGGTACCCCTGAGCAACATACCCAATCCCCATTGCTCATTGTTAATTGGACACTCTAAACTGATACCAGTGGGTTGCATCAGGAAGGGCAAATTATCTTATTTGGAATAAATCTGCCTCCTATGAAAAGGCTGTATTTTGATTTTTTTTTTTAACACCACTGTATTTAAACGCTGGTGATAATGGTGTTACTTTGAGAGCTCAACATTTTCTCAGGTGGTCTAAAGCAATTTTCCTAAGACTCATTCTTTCCAGTTTGCTCACAAGTGCAGTGAGTATCTAGGAGCTAGCTTCTTAGCAACTAGCATCTAGCCTGTTACAACTTGCATCTATCTTCCTATAAACTAGAAGCTTCTTGATTTGCTGTTACTTCCTCACTGCTTCTTCAAACTCTCGTAAAAGACTCTCATGAGGTTTGTTTTCCTGTCAGTGAGTAACTCGCAGATGGCTTCTTAGCTAACTGTCTAACTAGCAGCTACTTTCTTCACAACTAGCATCCAGCTTCTTATCAACTTGCACCTAGCTTCTCATCAACTAGCATATAGCTTCTTAGCAGCTAGCAGCTACTTTCTTCACAACTAGCATCCAGCTTCTTATCAACTTGCACCTAGCTTCTCATCAACTAGCATATAGCTTCTTAGCAGCCAGCAGCTAGTTTCTTAACAACCCTGCTGGAAAAACCTGTCTATGCTGGGTTTTCTAGCAAATAACTAGCAATTAGCTTCTGACCAACTCCCATCTAGCTTAGCTTCTCGGAGAGAATTAAACACATAGCGTGTAATTACTGCTTTGGAGCGTCTCTTGTTTAAAACAATAAAAAAGAGCTAGCCTGGAGATGTCGGGAAGCAGCGTTGGATCATGGGAATAATTATGTTATTGTCTGAAGAAATGATCTGTTAACTTAAATAAAAGTTTAGTTATATGGATTTTTGTGTTGGATTTTTTTTTTTTTTTTGAGTGTTGGAAATGCCTTGACTAATTAAACAGACAAAATATGAGTGTTTCACTTTACACTTATAATGTCACAACTGCTTGTTCACACGGGCCCACGGGTGTAGTGGTTAGCACTCTTGCCTTTGCAGCAAGAGGTCCCGGGTTCACAACCCGGTTGGGCCTTCTGCAAGGAGTTTGCATGTTCTCCCCGTGGTGCGTGGGTTCTCACCGGGTTCTCCGGCTTCCTCCCACAGTCCAAAAACATGCAGATTTGGGGATTAGGTTAATTGGACACTCTAAATTGTCCATAGGTGTGAATGTGAGAGTGAATGGTTGTCTGTCTCTATGTGGCCCTGTGATGGACTGGCGACCTGTCCAGGGTGTGACCCCGCCTCTCACCCTATGTCAGCTGGAGATAGGCACCAGCGCCCCCTGTGACCCCTAGTGGATAAAGCAGTAGAAAATGAGTGAGTGAATGAGTGCGTGCTTGTTCACACATCAATCCTTGAGTTTTTATAAGTTTACTTGAACCTAAATAAACACATTAACATTCTCTAATGAGTCATATAAAACTCTGGTTTTCAATGTTTTGCATCTAATTGAATGCAACGAATCATATTTTGCCCGTAATAAAAAGTATCTTCCCCGAATCACATTTCAGTCCAAGTCGGATACATAACAAATTGTCCTCTAAGACAGAGCTGCACATCTGTTCTAGCAGCTGATCTTTCTTCTGTTCTTATCTTCATCCTCAAGCCCCAAATCATCACCTGCTGGCCCAGTGTGATAACTCCTGTGTCAGACTAGGACAAGCTGCTCTCACTTAATCTTAAACATGGCTCCTGTTCACTGTATCAAACATTCTACCTCCCAAACTCAATTTTCCTCCCGCAGCCACAAGACTTTGTCTCTCCATTTCTCTTTCAGTTTTCTCTCCAGGTCTAATTTGAAGTGAAAAGACAGAAACAAAACCAACTCAGTGCCAGGCAACCTTGGCCAAAGGACACACTCCGTCAAGTCATTATCCATCACTGTGATTCCTTCCTATCTGAGGAAGACAAAAGGCAGTTGTTAGGGAGACACTCGGCCTCATGTGCTGCAGCCGGCTTTGTTATTTGGGAAGCTCCGGTTTGACAATGGTGGTGGCTCAGACTCAGCTCACTTATTTTCTGCCTGTCAATCCACACAGAGACGTCTGCAGATACGGATGGCACCGAGAAAGAGAAGCACAAGGTCATTTGGGTCACAGGAATAATGAAAAACTCAAGCTCTTTCAATTAGAAAACAACCTTAACCTTGGAATGCAACCTCACAATCAACAACTCAATAGAGAAGCAACACAGCATCACTACATATTTTATAGACTGACTAATATGCCTGCAATCTGTCCATGAAGCCAAGGCAGAAACCACACAATTTAAAAAATAGCAAAGTCAGAAATCAATACAGAGGTAGAAAAAAAAACCAATCACAGTCAATGTCAAATAGTTAGTGGAAATTTAAAGTTTAGATTAAAATTGTTAAAAGGCACAACATGAATAAGAAAGAAATATTAAAAGCACACAGAAGCAGCGATAGAAGAATCAAGTTAAACTGAAAAATTGAGTTGGGTTTAAAATATTAGTTGAATAAAACAGAGGGATGTGGTAAAATTAATACGAGATATTAAAAAAAATAAAATCTTTGGCGAATATAAAACTAAAATGCAAAGAGTTTAAAAAAAGTTGAAATGTTTGGATAAAATCACTCTCACACAATAAGATTTTTAAAATAAAAATAATGCTTTTGTGCCTAAAAACTTCTGTCCATGAAAACTTTTAGAAGTGAATTTTAATTTTTTTAAAAATCCCAGTTGATTAGCTGTTTCTTGGGATTAGCCCTTGTCGCCCCCGCCCACCGCTGCCCTGCTGCTGTATACACACAAACACACCCTCAGTCAGGTCTGATAGTTTGCTTGACAGAACTAATAAAGAACAAATGAAGTCATGCATAATGTAATGTAACGTGAGACGTTCCGTGACGTGGACAAGTTTTAAGTATCAAAATAGGGTCGTGAATATTTGAAACAACGTCAGAGTCACGTGTCAGAGTCATGTGGAGGATGAAAAAGGAAAAACCCTTTGCACATCTCATTACATCCGATCCTGCTGACCATTCAGAGAGACAAATGCAAGCCCTCCAGCTTCAATCACTTAGAGATTTGAAGGAATGCATTCATATTGAGGAGAGTCACCTTTTTCTCTGCGCTCCATCCCTGTGATATCGACAGAAGTGACAGAGATTCCTGGGATTACTGTCAGGTGAGCAAAGGCCCTCGACGCGCAGCAGAGATGTGGCACATTCGTTCTCCGGCAGCCACGGGAGCAAATTTTTGTGTTTTATTATTTTCAAATTACCTGACTGCTCTGGAATTTAATTCTTCAGCGAGTCTCTTCTTTTTTTTGTAAAAACAAAAACCAAAAAAAGAAAAGACAAGCAGAAATCACGTTGCCAGAAATGAAGACGAGCAATAAGAAGCGGATTAAAGGACAAAGTCGGTGTCATCATGACTCAGCGGGACTGACAGAGCCACTCGCTGAGGAAACGACGATCGCGTTCACAAGAGAAGAGAAGCCTGATCGCGGTCATGACTGTAAGTTTAAGCCGATCCGTGAAACTCGACAGCAGGCCACTTCCCTTTTCCCCTGCCTTTACAGTCATTTACGCCTCACGTCAGCTCTCTGATTAACGACTTTATTTACGCACAGGATTACGTACGCCGCACGGCAACATATCAATCACAGCTCTTTACACACTCATCGGGTTTCAGCCACTGTGTTGCCACAGTTCAGGACTAATTACACCTAAACAAGAGTCGAGCATGAACAGCAAAGAACAGACTTCATGTTTAGACTAAAGGCCCGTTTACACTCAATGTCCATGTTTTACATCCATCTGTCTCAAACCTTATCTCCGGCACTACCCTACATACCTCTGTGTTTCTTTTGCATTGTCATCTACTTCCTCTAGAGGGCAGTGCCAAGTTTCAAGGGCATCAACAGAAATCGTGACCTGATTTGCGCTTGATCCAAAATAGACGTGGCAGTGGAACGTGAGACAACTGGGTCCTTTGTTTGTCACGGTGCCCTGGACAAGCAACGTCATATAGATAGTTATATTTCCACACAATCTTGCAGAGACGCTCTTTGAAACTTTCTGCCAATTTTAAAAGCCTGTATATACTGTACGCTCTTCTTATTGGATGACTGACTCTGTACTGCATCGACAATTTCCTGTGGTATTGCTGCGTTCCACCGGTCATCATAAGTTCCCCTGTGAGGCCCTTTGTCCGTATCAGTCTCCGTTATTTGCGTAGAGTATAAATGGGCCTTTAGTGCCTGCTAAGTGATAGTTCTGGTTTTTGAAGGGTGGTCGTGTCAATTATTGAAACAGCCAGTGCGGACTAAGTTGTTCGACCCCATGTTAACAACATGTTCACGTCTTTTTCCAACAGGAAATTGAAGTTTGTAAACCACTCGCTCTCCCACACCAAAGTCCATAGAGAAAATCAGTGATTTTAGCTCACAGGGACACAGGAGCTGCTGGCCTACTGCTGCCTCGTGTGGTCAGTTTTGGTCATTGATTTAAATCTAAATGATGGATTTTGAATGCCGAATTGACAAATAAGACATTTGAACTTACTGATAGAGACAGCAGTGAATCAATAACTCCTGTTTGCTGTGATGTTAAATTGCTGGTTTTCTCTATGGGCTTTGGTGTGGGAGAGTGAGAGGTTTAAAAAACAACACAAAATTCTGTGTTATTTTGGAAAAGGCTGTTTAACAGGGCTATAACATGAACAAGAACACGTTCTTAAGATATGGTAGGTTTTAGTTGACATATTAGGTCATTGACTTTATTATGTGGCAAAAAAAATAAATCAGCTTTTCCTTGTGTCCCCACTGACAGCCATAGGGAGAGCAACCATGTTTGCATGTTACTACCTCATACAACCCTCATACGAGCCTGAGAGGGTCAAAAACCCTCTCAGGGTCAACTGGGGACAACCAAAATAAATAAATAAATAACAAAAAAAACAAACGTGATGAGTTTTAAGGACCAGCATCTGTTTTCAGTCTGAGCCATTTGTGCTAATCTAAATTACCATCAGACACTAATGAACGCTGCCATCCCAGCGGCCCGACTCCCAACTGAGCCCAGCTCCTAAGACGAGACAACAGTTTCAGGGAAAATTGGTTGTAGAAGTAGTTTGATTAAATAATTAGCTTTTTTATTAACTTTTACAAACCTTTGGCATGTGAGGTCAAAAATTAATGAATGGTGTGTGTGTGTGTGTGTGCGTGTGTGTGTCAGACAACCAATGCTGAAGAATCTGCTGCCGCTCGAGGGCAAGGTTACCAAGGTGAGGAACTAAAGGACCAGGCCAGACTGAGAGAAAAACCTGCTCTCAGCGATAATTAAAGCCCAATCATGGTTAGAATGGAGCAGAGAAGACTAGTGGATCAGGACAGAACTGGCTCAAGGCATAAGTGAGATAAGTGGCTGCTTGGGGCCCTGAACACCAGATGGGCCCCAATAATGAGCGGAGAAAAACCTCACCAGTCCCTGCTCTGTGGAGGTTCCAGTCGAGCCGAGCCGATACTAAAATGTGACATGGACAGACTGCCGGCCGCTGATTGGTCAGAGAGCGTCGTCACTGGAAGAGTCACGAGTGCGACGTCCGACACGAGAATCAAAGCGAACGATGCCAAACTGTAGATCAGTTAAAAAGACTTAAAAATCCTGAAAACATGCGTTAATCTGCAACATTTAACAAGGACATTTGTAAAATGTCCATATTTAACAGAGGAGTCTGGTGTATTTAGCGACAGCACTGCTGAAAGACGGAGATGGTGAGCCCAATCACAAGCCGTTCGGCCGTATTTCACTTCAGTGACTGTGTCAGACGGAGTCTGTGCTCCGCTCATGCAGGAAGTACTGAACCATTCAGTGAACTCATCTGTTTATAACACTGAGGAAAATGATTCGCGACAAAGGAAACAACTGCTTTGACCGTCACGTGTTTGTGTGTTTGTGTCGTCACGGCTGTTTCTATGACGACCCCGCCCACATTTAGGAGGAACTATAGTCATGGAAAACGACACGTCTGATACCAAACCAAGTATCAAAACCAAACCGAGCCGTGCCATGCCAAGTTGTGCTGAAACTGTGTAGTGGACAAGCGCCCAAAAGTGTGGTCATTCAGTCACCACACTCAGTGCTTCACATTAAACACAAAACTAATATTAATACCAGGTCACTTATGTGATTTTACTGCCCTCTAATGTTAAAGCAACAAGAGTGACACTGGTGTGGCGTAAATAACGCAAGTACACTTCATTCAAATCAGCTAAGGGCCCAGAAAGGTGACATCGCTGCAACATATATCTACAAACGCAAGGAAAATCTCTCTCCGACGGTTCACTTGACAGACTCCAGTGTGTGCAGCACCAACCTTTGGATAAGAAATACAAGAAATATCCGTAGAAACGCACCGGATATATCACTAAACGAGCCGCTTCTGTGACAAATTTATGAATGCGTTTCATCCTCGATACAGAGTGCAAATCACCTGACAATCCTGTCAGTTTATCAATAAATATTTTGGTTAATTATTATTCAGTTACTTTTTTAACCCTGTTACCCAGTTTTTTATTTGTAATTTTATTTATTTTATGCTTTTGAGAAAATCTGATCGACTGTACTACTTTTAAATATCTCTGTATAGCAGCTTGGATCTACCCTTGTCTATGAGAAGTGCCTTTGTAAATACAGCTGCACTGCATCGCCTCCATCCATCACCTAAAGAGAAGCATTCAAACGCTCCATAAGTGGTTTATAAAACACAATATCATAATATTATGATCTACTTTTGCCCATTATGTTCATTAATCCTTTGTCAACCTTTATAAATGTCCAACAAATTATCCGTAAATGCTGCGGCAACAGACCATAAATGGTGGATAAGACAGTAAAACACGGCTGAAGTCGTGATAAATGATTGATGATGACACGTAAAAACATATCATATTGATTATTTACACACACACACACACATACATGGGAAGTTTTCACTGATCTATGAACATGTTTAAAACTCATGAACAAATGCTGAGTTTTTTTTTTTTCATTTTTGGACCTTGGAGCAAAATATAATGACAAAATTCTTTACTCAAGGTCGTCAATCTAGTTCTCGGTCACATCCCGTGGCCTTCACTAGTAAACAGTTTACACTGTTGTCATGGTGACAGAAGAGACTTAGTTCAGAGTTGATTATTAACTGTAGCCTTGAAGCAAATCCTTTTCTAAGCCTCTGCAAAAGCAATAATCCAATAATCATTATTTATGAAATATGTTTCATGTCATGATCCACACACACACACACACAGGCTTGGGCTGCTATTCTTCCCAGGACTCTGCACTGACTTCTGAAAGGCGGAACGAAGCTTTATCACTAACCTTAACCATAACCAGTGAGCAGGGGCGTCAAACTCGGTTACAGAGGGGGACGAAATTATAAACTGTGTCCAATTTGAGGGTCAGACGAGGTCAAATAACATAAAATAGAGCAAACCAAGCTTATAGGTTAAGATATTTTAGGACTGTTCCAAATCTAATTATATACAAATCAGCTGGAGTACATACATGTTCAAGAACTGTAATTATTGTTTAAATTCGTGAATGTTTTTCCATTGGAATCAGCGGTATAGTAATTCCCTCTGCTGTATCCCAGTAGAAAAGCAAACACAGGCCTGTGGTCACGTGTCGTAGGTGACATGAGAGGCAAAAAAAAAAGTCCGTGTTTAAATTGTTTACTTCTTTCATGGGCGACCTAACTCGATGTGTGGTACCAATAAGTGTGTGAGTGGAGGATCTCGTGGGCCGAATATAATAGCCTGGCGAGCCGGATGTGGCCCCCGGGCCTCGAGTTTGACACATGCAAGTTTAAGCTTAAGCCTAACCTTAGCTGAATTCACATTTCAAATCTTAGCCCTTAACCTTAAACTTCACTTAAAATCACTTCACAGATGTCACCTGTCATTGGACGATACCAGCTGTCGGTCACACTGGTGTCCACTCACGTGTGTTGTATTTTATTGTCTGTTTTCCTCTGAATGTGGTTCATTTAAGCTAAATATTGAACTTTGCCAAACGTTCCAGGGCAGAATCCCTAATCCTCCGTCCCCCCTGTGGTCATCTGAGGAATTACCACAACACTTTGGTCCCCAGACCCCCTCTACTCATGTATATACTATATGGACAAAAGTATTGGGACACTGTCCATTACACCAACAGTGACTGTAATGACATTTACAAATACATTTACAGGACTTTAATATGGAGTTGGTCCCTTTTGCCGCTATAACAGCTTCCACTCTTCTTAGAAGACTTTCAATGGGAATGTGTGCCCATTCATTCTGTAGAGCATTGATGAGGTCAGAGACTGATGTGGGACCAGAAGGTCTGGCTCAAGATCTCTGTTCCAGTTCATCCCAAAGGTGCTGGATGGGGCGGGTGAACCGCGGGTGAACCGCAAATTTTAATGAAATGGGTAAAAATTTTGTGCTGTGTCGGCTAGGGGTCCGGGTCGGGTCGGACGCAGGAGAGCGCAGGTCTAATTTGCGGTTTACATTAGGCTACAAAACAATACGTGGCAACAAAAAAATAGGGCTTCATTTCAGTGAATGTGCCGTTTCCATTATTTTAGTTTCACTAACTTATTATTAGGCTGCCGCTGTTAAGCAACGTTTTCATTTGGCTTTGCCTTCAACCGAAGTTGCACACGTCACTGTTCGATTGTCGCGCCAATAAACGTTTGTATTTAATTTTGGCTATCTGACTGACTTTCTTTCCGGTTCGGTTCGGATATCGGGTTTATTTATAGCGGGTTGGTTCGGGTGCGGAATTTTATTTTAATTCTGTTGGTTTGATGCGGGTTTAAATATGACGGGTACGGGCGGTTGCGGTTTGTCAAAATCAGAACCGTGCAGGACTCTGGGTTGAGGTTCTTCCACAACAAACTCAAAGTCAAACCATGTCTTTATTGTCCTTGCTTTGTCCACTGGGAGCATAGCATTGTCCAGAATGTCTTGGTATGCTGAAGAGACAAGATTGTCCTTCAGTGGAGACAAAGGGGCGAAGACCAAAATCTGACTGACACACCTGA
The DNA here is from genome assembly GCA_016785285.1 of Brachirus orientalis. Lineage (NCBI taxonomy): Eukaryota > Metazoa > Chordata > Actinopteri > Pleuronectiformes > Soleidae > Brachirus > Brachirus orientalis. The sequence goes on from JAFBJR010000118.1 coordinate 1,263,994, forward strand.
ATTCAAATACTTTTGTCCATAGAGTGTACACACCGTGACCTACTGTACACGTGACTTGTCTCGCTTTCCTCACGCTGACTGCTTGCTTCTTCCACCTCGCCTATTCTGTTGTGACGTACAGTATATCATGTCGTCTCCACGGACATGGAAACAAACAAAACGAAAAATGCTATTTTACTGTAGCTGTGACAGAAAAAAAAAAAAAGTTGTTACGCTGTTACAATAAACTTTCATAAACAACTTTATGATAAACTTTATTACCCCCCAATGGTGAAATTGGTTTTTGGTGTGAGAGGTGTCGGCTACAACACAATCAGTAAATACAAGCTATACATATCACAGGTAATAATTAATAATTAAATAAAAACAAAGAAAATGAACATAAATTGTATAATTACCTAGCTACCAGCATCGCACATCACCATATACTACATTTATTTGGCCATCATATTGCACTCCAGATGGTACGGCGCAAAAATTAACAAAAAAGCACAGACAGATATTTTCGTCTATATATTTAAAAATGGTCATATTTTATATTAAGAATTGTGCCGTGTTGATTCGGCATCTTTGAAAAGTAAGTATGAAGCGGTATCGTACACTTGTTTTGTAAAATAACCATGATTAATCAGCATCTCTGTTCTGTTTTGTATCAAATATCAGACTGTATTTTCCATCCGTATGAGGAAATTACTCACTAGGATTTAAGGTCTATTCCCCCAGGACTGCTTTGCAATGTGGTTCCACCAATTACACTCATAATCCCCCCACAGACAGTTGTGAACGTCTTAATGCGGCGTGCACAGTTTTTGGCTCCATCACCACCAGACAACACATCAGGGGTTTGTGGAAAACTTCCAGGTTTGGACTCGTGTTAACGGGAGGATGTATGACACGAGCCGAGGAGGATGAAGAGTAGCAGAGTCTTCATGAGGCTGCGGGCAGACGTGAGGACATGAAACCCATATGAACGACACAAACGACTCTCACTGCTCCACCGGCTCTTATTAAAACCTCCCGCGAAAAACAACAAACAATCTCAAGTTTTCTTTGATTATTTCCACTCGGCCGTGCTCTGGCCGTGCTCGAGCGACCATCCAACTTCATTAACTCGGCAAAATGTTGTAAACAAAAACAGAAAGCAGCATATGATGACGGATGAGTTGAAAATTGCATCGCCCTCCGATGGTTTAAAAACAGTATGAGGTGGTTTTCATTTGCCGTCTGCGCGTCTTGTGCCATTAGCGCGGGTGCGTCGTGTGCGAGTAATGACACTCGGATCATTTTGTGCGACTATAATGAGAGACGACAGGTCTGATAGAGCAAATGAAGGTTTTACAACCACCTCCCTCTGCCCCATTGAGCTTTAACCTGAAAATGCAAATCGACTTCATGGAGACCAAGTGATTTCACGGTTCAGCGAACGTCACATCGACTGCAGTCTTCGGGAAAAACATTTTATTACAGGAGGGGGTTTCACATCCGAGACATGCTTTAATCCTAATAATGTGGTACATTCAGGCCAAACAATAAATTATTTTCAAATTAAAATTTCAACTTGGAAAAAAGAAAAAGTACAATCAGCAAATCACAAAGGCTCCAGTTGGAGTGTTCGTTGGTTTACTGTGGGTGCTGCAACAGCTAATCAAATATTAACAGATTAACGGATTACTACGCCAAGTACCAACTATTTTAACAATGGATTAATTGGATGAGGTGGGGTTTTCACAAAATTTTCAGCTTTTATTTTACATGTATCAACAAATAAAATACCAAACAAATCCATCAATCATGTTTAGAGTACAGGGGTTAATATTTTTTGTGGTAATGTGCCATCACTTTTTTAAATCTATAAGAATTTGGCTTTGGCTTTACATGTAGCAAATCTAATATATAATGTCAATTAGAAAATTAGCAAATGAGGTATTTCACCCTTATTGTTTGTCTCTTCTGAAGGTCACCACTGAAACTTTAACCGAGTTTTTTAAAGATTTGTCTGAGAAAATGCTCGTTAATCTGTGTTTTCATCAGCTGCCGTAAAGACAAATATTGGGAGTCAGTTCACTGAGAGAGGCAGCAGGTGGCGCAAAGGTCTCACCACAGCGGGATAACAATGGTGTGTTCCGGTTGTCGTTAGAAATTGGAATTTCCAAGATGGAAAGTCGGAGCAAATTCACAAACCATGACATCGGATTCCAAGATGGCTGCTTTTAAGGCCAACTGCACTTCAGCCATATTTGTTTTACAGTGAATAAGTCATACACATAGTAGTGTTCATCGACTAGTTCGGCTAACAATGGCTAACCAATGTTTTTCCTCCAGAACGCGGTCAAATCAGACGCCCGATGTTTGCAGCACAAGACCGAGCGTGAAGACCGTTGACGTATGCTTGCGTTTCACGGCTACTTCATTGCATTGTCGTCGTAACGTTAGCCTCTGCAGCCGCCGTTTTTGCATTCCGGTCATGTCACCGTCCTCTTTTATTCACTGAATCCGTTTCCATTTCACTCAATTCACACCAAGTACCTTTGCTCCGTTCACCCACTTCTCCCTCAAGCATAAAAACTTTAATGTGATATTTTTTTCCCCAAATGTCAAAATGTTCCATTCATGACATTTTTTATGCACAAATGAAAAATGTGAGTAAAAAAGGCTGATGGAAACACGCATACCTAAGTTTCTTTGGGATCATTTAAAAACTCAGGGGAATTTAAGCGACTTTTTCCCCCAGTACATCATTTTTAACAGCATGTCGGGGGGGAAAAAAATCCATGGTTTTCTGTTCGCAAATTCAAGCATGAAGATTACAACGGCTTAGCACGACAAGTCTTAGCATATCCTGTTACATATAAGCCTCCAAAGCAGGAAAAAGAGAGCAAAATGGAGCTGCTGGAAATTATGTACAATTAATTGAATACTAAAAATAATATTTTTAACCTCTAAAAACATAGAGATCAATGATTGTGAGGAATGCATCAAATTTGAAGGAGAGAGAGGAAAAAAATAAAAAAAAATAAGAATGCTTCATCATTATTTTTACACTCTCCTTCCCTCAAGGACAAAACCGTGTCATAAAGCTCCAAACATGAGCCTAATTTGCTAAATAAATGTGACAACTTGTTCGTAAACAAGAGCACAAGAGTCTAAATATGAATCATATTTGCTAGCCAGGTAATTTTTTTCCCCTCTCCCTTATTTACCTTCAGTAAATAATGTCAATGTTATAATGCCTGGGTGCCGCCAGCGATGTCACACTGACAGGCTGTGGAGGTGGAGGTGGAGGTGCAGGTGCAGGTGGAGGCGATGCAGCAGTCATCAACACAAACAGGAGTAAAAAAAAAAACAAGTTCTCCTCTATTTCCTTTCCCCCATGAAAACATCAGGATTCTCTCCAGGCTGGTAAATACTCAGGCTTTTCTCTAATTTGTGTTTCAATCTCAAATCTGTCTGTCAGCGTGTGTTTGTGGATGAAGGGACCGAACAGGAAACGAGAGGCTTCATTATTAATCTCTTTCCAAAACGTGGAGAGGAAGATTACAAGGAGCACATCAGTTTTCTTGGGTTTAAATTTATCTGGTGCTGATTCACCCCAAAATGACTTTTCTTATTGTTTTGCCGTGAAACAAATCCAATTAACTATGTAGTATGAAAACTGTGATGACAGACGCGCTAAGTTAAAGTACATGTTGAGTTGCTGTTGAAAAACAACTCCACTATCAGCGTTTCAGTCCACTTCCCTTTGTGCTTCTCTTTTACTATGCAATTCTGCGCCGGGACGAAGCCTCGCGGGAAATTAAAAGCTCATAGGAAACGTGTCTGTCACCGTGCAGCGACGTCTTGTGCAGCAGCTTCTCCTGAGGTCGGGTTAATGGCGGTTGGTGGAACAAACGCAGTTATAGTGGAAAGAGGCAGGTCATTGGAGAAGACAAAGGAGGAGTGATAGAAATTCCCTCAGTGGAGGGGAAGCCATCATTCAGTTGGTTTTATTTCTGCCTGAACAAAAAGGCCGCAGAAACCACGTCCTCACAGTGAGCGGCGTCTTTGTGGAATTGACATCAGGAGATTGAGTTTCTTTTGTTTTCATACAAGTCCATGTCTTGTTCCTGAGATTGTTTCCCGTTTGTTTGATTGATTGATTGATTTATTTATTCTCCGTGTTCTGACATGACACTAAAGCAGCAGCACCAGTGAAAGGGAAGCCCTGACTTTACTCTCTGTTTCTGAGTCCACGAGCACGACCCTAAACTCTTAACAGATAATCCAGGACAAGGTGATACCTGGATTAAGATAGGTGTGTTTCCATTAGCCTGTTTTTATATGAAATTAAATTCAAATGAGGTTTGCTGAAAAAACGTGAATGAAAATACAGAAAATCAAGGTAGACCAATGTTTAATTATCAGCCATAATTTTTTTAATTAAATTAACTGGCTAAATGATTACTTATTTTCCTAACTTTATACATTTTTACCCACTGAAAATGTCAGAAAAAGTAAATAATACACAAGTTACTATCTCTAATCATAAAGCACAACTCAAAAATGAGGTTCTGCATCTTTAGGACCAGGTTTTGGTCTCCATGAAGACTACTGGCCCTGTGACACATTTGAGTTAGTGACAAATCCATGAACATCTTTTATGTTTTTATTTATTTTGTACAAATGTGCAACAACAGCCTTGTGTATGAACCCAATGAGGATTAAAGTTATGAACATACAGCGTGTGGTGAGATTAACGAGCATAAGCTTAGCAACTTATCACATGGTACGTCACCTGTTGTTATATTTAGGTCACAAATGTAACTGTGAATATAAATTAGTCTCATTTTCTCACTTGGACGTCGGTTCATAAGAGGGTGTGGGTGAGCTTCATTACATTCACTAAAGGAAATGTGCTAAAAACATTTCTGTGTTAAACTTTTTTGGGAAATAGCCTCCAGTCCGTTTTTGCTTGGTTTGTCACAGATGTAACAGCACAGACGAAATGAAACTGACCTTAAAATGAAACGCTGGACTTTGTAAAAGTTTCTACAAAGTCTATACTGAAAACCTTGGAAGTGGAAAAAAATCCTTAAAACACTTATTGTGGAAGCAGCAGCTTCCAAACACAAGTCATTAATCCCACATGAAGCTGAAGGTGGTTAAAAGTGGAGAGAAAAGGCACGAAACACCTCAGTGAACTGTGTGGTTTTAAAGTACAGACCTTTACTGTCCATGCCAGAGACGGACCTGAAGAGGCAGCAAATACAAGAACGCACACGCACGTGCGCACGCACACGCATGTGCACACACACACACACGCACACGGTCTCTCCTGGACAAAGAAGAGACAAAGATAATGGAGAGAAAAGAAGACAAACAAAAGTAAACAGAGCACAAGGGAAAAAAATGAAAGAAAACAGAAGGATGATGAAGAAGAACAAGAAGAGCCAGAAATAGAGGGAAAAGGAGAAGAAAATGAGGCAAAGAAAAGAGGGAAGTGATGAAGAGGGGAAAGAAAGGAGAGGGATAAAGAAGAGCCAAAGAAAAGAGTGGAAAAAAAGACGAACAAAAGTAAACAGAGCAAAAAGAAAACTAAGGTAAGAAAAGAGAAGGATAAAGAAGAAGAAGAGCCAAAAAAGGGAAAGAAAAAAGTGAAGAGACAAAGAAAAGAGAGGGAAAAGATGAAATGATTTACAGCAGTTTTGACAGTCGTATAACAGGAAACAGGAAGTAGCTGAACTCTTGCACATTTGCACACTTTTATGGACTTTATAGTGACAGAGGTGATGGAGAGAGTGAAGAGGCAAGAGAGGAAGAAGAGGAAGAAGAAAAAGAAGAAGAAGAAGAAGAGGAAGAAGGAGAAGAAGAGGAAGAAGGAGAAGAAGGCAATGCAACATTATGGATGCTAAATGGCGAAAAAACACCCGAAACAATCAATTCAAAAGAAAGTGACAATTGAATCAGAATTTTACTGAGGAAAAATGAATATTTAAAGAACTTTTTCATTGAAGCTCTGTCAAGGATTCTCTGTCCTTTCTGCTCTCATTTTACTTTAATTACTTTAATTTTACTCATTTTAATTTATAGTTAGCTTCACCAAGGACTTTCTGTTTCTGTCCATATTTGTTTTTTTCTGTTTGGCAGTGACAGTTTTTAGCAGTGTAGGTTATTTTCCTGCTGATGCGGATCTGTATCTAACTACATTCAAGATGAAATAAAACAAACGGCTAATCTTACAAGATTCTGGGTGTGGATTTTCATAATGTATGAGGCCCAAACTTTTCATATTTTAACTACGTTATTACTATGAGTTAAAAAAAAAAAAAGTGTAAATATTTAATCTGCTTTGTGCATAATTTAGAAATTAACTGAAGGCATGTTCATTCCAGCGCCTTTACTGCTTGATTCTACACTCCTGTGAGCATTTGCATGTATTATTGATTTACATAAAGCCTTCAGAGGATCTTTGGGATCCATCCACTTCAGATGGAGAGATGTTTTTCCAGGATTCAGTGATTCCTTGCGGTGCATTCAACAGCTGTAAACATATGTACACAGCTGTCCTGGCTGAGCCGCACATCTATTATAGATACGGAGTTGTGTGTGTGAGAGATAGTAAGACGTCATAAAATGTTAAAATGTCCACGTACACTGTCCTTCAGAGGTTTTAGGGCTCATCTGCCTCAAGATGCGAGACAGATGTTACAGACGTCTGTGAGGGTAAAGAGAAAGACATTAAAGTGAAACCGTCTTGGCGGACTCGCGTGAACACGCGCGGTCCACCTCCACAACTCTGTAAAAGCGTCGGCTGTTTGTCCGGGGGGAAAGAAAACTTGTCGTCGTTTTCCTCCAAAAGATTTCTTCAAGGAAACGGAACGCAAAAGACCCGAAGGAAGCCGGTTGGCCAAAGATCCGTTTATTCGGGCAAACGAACAAAACAGCATGAATGCACAATGTGTCGACGGTCCTCAAATAAAATGGCAACTGGAGAGTTTTACTTGCAAGACGTTTTTCTTGTCTGATTCTCCTTCGGACAAAACTCTGACCGCTATGAAATGGAATAGCGGTGATTTCTGTGAGGCTATGTCAGGAGGTGTAACCAGTTGGAGAAGGTCTGTAGGTGTGGTTAGGGGGAAGACTAACAATTTGAAGGTGGGTGAAGGACAAAGGATATGTATATTCTACGTAGCTGAGTACAGCCAGTGAGCAGCAGGAGGTTGGACGTGTGCTGATGGATGTTTAGATCCTGGCAGACACCAAAAATATTGAAAACTACCAAAATCTACCAATTGTGACCACATTTATGTTGAGTTAATGCAGTGCTTCTCAGTTATTTTCTGTAACGCCCCCCCCCCCCCCCCCCCCCCCCCCCCCCCCGCTTACTTTGAACGCCCCCCCCCCCCCCCCACTCTCCACTGCGACTATGAATAGTAACATTTGTCTATAAAATTGTACACTTCTGCATAACATTGTATCCTTGTTAACATTAAAGAAAACGAAGAAAGAAAGTTTGTCTTTGAGTTCATCTACCCGCTGTTCTTGAAGGTCGTTAGCAATGTCATTTATACGTCTGGCGACAGTGTCACTGGACAGAGGTCAACCAGCATGACAGCGTCACCATGTCTAATGTTGGTTTACTGAGGTAGCATTCACGAAGCGGGATGATTGTTGGCAATGTTTGGCACGTTTTCGCTGAAAAAAACTCCAGCGGCTTATCAGCGTGATTTGGGGTGTGATGTCTTTAAGTGGTGCCCTAATTTATTTGGCTTCCTGCCGTCCGCTGGCAGCATTTTTGGACACAGTAAACACACCGGCCTTTTCTTCATCTCCCACCGCGCCCCACTATTTGAGAAGTACTGAGCTAATGTAACAGCTGAGCAGAGGCAGTCCAGAACAATGTGTGTCTGCTGAACTTTATCTGTTGTTTACAGCCCAGTACGAGGTGAACGTCATCAATGACGAGTCCTAACATTCCCAAATGTTTGACAACTTTAAAAATGTATGATACCACCACTGTGGGGCAGTAGAGCTAAACACGGCAGAGTTGTATTTTTTTGTTTAATAAGTGCACATCCTGCTTCAGCTCCTTCCTCTTTAGGGGTTTACCACATACTATTTTATCCTGAATGGCCTTCCTGATGCAACCCTCCCATTTATCTGGATTTAGTTCCGGCACTAGGACTGGCCAAGTTCCCACAGGTCCTTGAAATCCTTGAAAGTTTTTCCAAATTGCCCTAAATAGACATGGCTCATTGAAAGTGCTGGAATTTTGTGCAAGAAAGAAGTTAAGTTGATATTTAGGTAAATGTCTCCCTTGTTTGTTACAACGCCACCTACTGTTTCAAGCTCTGCATTGCTTGATGTACGTAGACAAACATGGAGTCCTAATTACTAGCCGTGTTGTGGACACTGTCCACTGTCTCTCTCTGCCGTTGACGTGAGATTCCATGCAGAACAATGAGCGAGTAACGTTAAGCGAGAAATTATGTGATGCCTGGGAAATGAGAATTCCAAGATAATCCAAGATAATTCCAAATGACAAAGACTGACTTGACCAAGACCCCGAGGACAATCACTTGTCCAGATGCAGAGCGTCCTGCTAATCAATAAAAGTGGACATTACCATGGACGAAGACGCTCCTCTCATCTTAAGCCGTGTCAACACATTCAGTCCTTGAATGTGAGGGAATTAGTCCTTGAAAAGTTCTTGAATTCAATGTCAACCAATGGGTAAGAACCCTGATGAGTAACTATAAATAAAACATGAATTTAAATAACAACTGTAATGTGTGTTATACTGATTGTGATTGATATTACCTAACTGAATAATGATTTCCTATAACTATTGCATTGACCATCTGCTGTTAGAGAAGAAGCCACATGAGCAGAGTTTTCCAGCACACTCTGTTTTTTTGTTTTCTCCCGTGTCGAGTTAATGGAAGGAATTGATTAGAAAAAAACTCAACAACATTGTTTTCCGAAAGTGCTGTTTCCTCAAATGGCTATTTTCCCAGAATAATAATGTGCTCAAAGGTTCAGAGTCTTGAGATTCCAAGGCCAAAAACTTGGCGTTTCCTTCAGTGCGTCTTGTTTGGGCTCAGATTTGCTCCACTGTGTTTCAACTGAATCTGACTGAAGCCGTCGACACCACAGATCAGTCCATTCTGCTTAAAAGCCTCAGAAAAGGGTTTATGTCACGGTCATAACCCTTGGAAATGGTTCGAACCATTACTCGTCAATAGATCATTTCCTGGTATTGACGTTAGCGCGTCATGTCGACTGTATTTCACGGGTTCAGGCATTGATTTCAGCTTCGCTCTTGATTAAACGCTCATTACAAACAGATCTTTTCATCAGTTGTGAAAAACACGTTCTCCGTAACGTTCTTCCTGTAATTGAATAATTCAAAAGGAATCTCCTGTCGATACAAAGTGCTATATAACACTCGGAACAAAGAGACCAAACCATTCGGCTGGATTTTCCTCCAGCCTCTGAATTTCTTTTCCACCATATTAAATCTACACTCTCCGGTACACTTAACTCTGCCTGCATGACACATCATTTGCCAAAACAAGTTATCAATTTCCCCAGCGAGCAGCCAAAAGCTGAAGCATTTAAGATGTGGAGATAAAATGTTTGGGAAAACATCTGCAATTAAAACGCGGTTCATATTGAGTCTGTAATGGAATGATTAGAAGTGAATCCTCTGTCAAATTATGGCAGAGGATTCCTTAATGAGTTGCTTCCAGACAGAGTGAAATCCCCAAACTGCCAGTTACTGATAATGAATCTAGTGTTTCTAAAATTCACCCACTCACTTCTATTAATCTGATTAAAAATCGGTATTTTATCACTCCACATCAGAATCTATGGAACTTTTCTTTAACACTGTTCAAAACACCCACATGTGTCTTTCTACTCCTCCACAAATACATCTGTATTATACTTTAGTCATTACTGTATCAGTTAAATACTGTACATATGTGAAATAAGTATGTGCAGTTTTCCTACTATTTTAGTGTTTTTTATACGTAACTTTATTGTATATAACACTTTCACTTATATGTTATATTCTTGTTTCATCCACTTTTACAGATTATGTTGTATTTACATATTATTACCTTTAATTAGGTTTTTTTTTTTAGTTTATTCTATTCACATTTTGTACAAAGTCAGACAATCAAATTGAATCCAATGTAATAGTAGCTAATACATTCCCATCTAACCCAATCCAGCCGGACTAATCTTATCAAATCACCTAATCGAATATAATATAATCTGAACTAACCATTTTTAATCTAAACTAATCTAAGCAACCTAATCCGATAAATATAAGTTTTTTTCATTTTGTGCTTTTATTTCTAATGGTCATCACTACCACATAATAAAATATTATTTTATGTAAAGCAAATGTATCTAATCTGATCGAATCCCATCTAATTTAATCCAATGTAATCCAATCCAAACTGACAAATTTTTATCTAATCTAACCTAACCTAACCTAACCCAATCTAATCTAATCTAATCTAATCTAATCTAATCTAATCTAATCTAATCTAATCTAATCTAATCCAGGCTATCTCAATACACAATAAGTGTTCTGTGTTGCGGCCTCGTCTGAGAATACTTAAATAATAAAAACATTTTTCATTCTTGAAAAAGTTACGTGTTCTTTTATTTAATGTAATTTGCATCTCGGTGACTCTAAAACTCAGATTAACATCAGATTAACATCTGCGTTTCCTCTAAATGACTGATGTCAGTCTTTCTACTGACACGGCATCATTTTAAATTGTCCCTCGGAGGCTCTTTGACTTTTTAAATATGAAGATGTTATGACTGAACAATTAGAAGCACCACTGAAAAAAACCCCAAACACATTTATATTATTTATTTTTTAGACGGACGTCGCGTTGGTAATTAGCTTCTGCTTCATCCTGACCTTCTTGTTAGACATTTTAATTCCTGCCTAATTACTTTTATTGATTTTGTCTGGCTCCTCACTGACCTGCACAGATGATGATTTTCTTTTTTATGTTTGTTTTGTTTCATCATTATTTTCTACGGGGAATAACGGTCATTTTTTAAAAATGGCCGTTACTTTTAATTAAATTTTGCTCAGTACATAAAATGTCAGAATGAGTTTTGCTTTAAAACCCTAAAATATGTATGTGGCAAGAATAAAAAAGTGAAAAACATTTTTTTGTGCTTTATTGTTGGTTACCATGACTACATGACTTTTTCATATTAAAATAAGGGTAATAACTGCCATAATGGGAGAATTCCTAACAACAAAGATGACCCACAACTTGTACCTTACACTTCCCTTACACTCTTACAGTGACTTTTGTGAAGCTTTAATTAAGATAAAACACAAAAGTTTTGAAAGTGTGCACATATCAGACGGAAATTTTAATCCGTAGCAGAAAATCTTTCAAAGCTGGCAGGTACCAAAAATAAAAATCCAAGTGAAAGTGTGAGAAATGAAACATTTTTTCGTCAAGAAGGAAAACAATATTGTGCGGTATGAACATGTGATTTCACTCGATGGACGTACTTTTCCACATTGAAAAGTGAAGCCTATGGAGGGAAAAGGCAGTTAGCCACCAGGGGGCGACTCCAGTATGCTCCACTGTTTCACTCAGGCATGAGTGTTGCAGAGCAGAGCTTCAGTGTAGCTGGATTTCCATTAAAATGCATCAAAAATTCTAAACAAACAAGAAAACGCACATTTGTGTTTACATTCAAGGTGATACCTGTAGGAAATGTAGTAGATTAAGACATAAAACGACCATGCCGTGTCAGCAGAGATTAGAGATTAAAACATGTTAAACTGAAATACTGGCTTCACAGATAAACAGTATATTCACAAAAATTCATTTGCAGAACAAAAACTGTTGCTCTGCACTGCAAAACAGTGATTTTCCAGAATGTAAAATAAGCATAATTTCTGGAAAATTGTGCTCAATTCTACCTAAAAGGGGAAATAATCTTGGCTGTTTTTGTAGTGCACTAACACAGATTGGTGTGTGTGTGCAAATATAACAAATTTTAAAGAATATATTTTTAATTCTGCTGAATAAAGGGACGGAAGATTCATATTAAGCAAATGTTTCTTACATGAGAGAATTTCTTTACTCATGATAAGTACAACTTTCTTAAATTTCGACCAGTTTTGTCTCGTTTTTAGCCTGTTTTACCTCATTTTAAGGACCATTGCAGCCTGAAAGTGACTGTAGATTTACAATCTAGTTTTAAGTTTTCTAGCCAAGGAAAATTAACCCATTGGCGGATTCTTTTGCTTTAAAATAGTAGTCAATTCTAGAATATCTAGGGCTATTTTTGCAGTGCACAGTTGCAGATTAGTGTGTTCAAATATAATTTTAAGGTATAAATTCTTCTAGTCAGCTTAATAAGGAAAATTAAGGCTTGTTTTAATTTAAGAAAACATTTCTTAAAAGACGTCATTTGTCAAATTGTGGCCAATTCTTCCTCTTTTAGAGACAAAATTTCACTGATCTAGTAGAAGTGGGAGAAATCATATGTTTTCTGAAGCACTGTGATTATGAATTAATTATGAAAAAGCCCTACTCGGAAATATAAATGAAGAAAAACGTAGCATTTTAACACTTGAACCAACTGAATTCCAGTTAAACTGCATAAATGTGTGCGTCACTTCATAAGTTTAGCAAAGTTGGGTGAGTGAGAGCTATTACCGACCAACATAATCTGGATTAGAAGCTGACCTGTGGGAAAAATGTAGCAAATGATGACGAATCTTCCACAAAATGGAGAAAACACGAAGCTATTTTCACTGAAAAGAATTTTGATTTTTGTTTCTTTCCTCAGTTTCCTGTGAAATATGTTGGGTTTTTTTTATGTAAACAAGTGACAATGGTAGATAAATACATTTAAATACACAGTTTTACTAAAAAATATGGAATTATATCATCACTTAAGCCTCCGTACTTCTCTCAGAAATGTCTCGACCAGAGGAAAAGAAAAACGAGGGTCTGAAGTTCAATGAGTTTGACATGTCAGTGGCTGAGAAAAGGAGAGGAAGTAAATAAAGGACCCAGAGCATATTGTTTTTCTACGCACAAATCAAAACTGTGCATAAATCTGCCTATAAAAGCAGAGCAGACAACGATCATCCAGTGGAATCACGTCGGAAAGTGATGCCTCCGAGCGACGGCGAGATGCAGCGAAGCGTCGCGGACACGTGACCCGCTGTAATGACATTCGCTTGATTAATTGGAGCTAACGCGTCTGTTTCTGGAGGCTCACACATTCGAGTTTCTGATTCTGATATCTGATTAAAGGTCAGCTCGCTCCAATTTATTCCCCCCCCCAAAAAAGGGAGAGGACACAGCGGAGCGGGTGCAGGCCGCGAGTTTAATCAAGAGTGCCACCCCGATGCTGAGAGCTGGTTCTGCTCTGCAAACATGCTGCTTCACAATGACACGCACGTCCTAAAAACAGGGAAATGGCCTGCGACTAATGATCAGTGACTGAGACAAACTCCAGTCGTAACATGATGACACGTTTGTAGACAAACACCTGCTTTGGAAGGCGAATAAAGTTGAGATGAGCTAATTCTCCTTTTGCTGTAATAACATGTTTCAGTGTTGAAGGGCATGAATGTCAAATATGTACAACAGTGACCTTTAACATTTTAAACTGCTGTTGTAGAACATGGCTGAGGTACTGACACCACAGTGGATCAGTGGGAGTCCCAGATGCCTTTCAAGTGAGAGGTTGAGCATTCAATAATCTTAAAAACACTGCTTTTCCATCAGTGATAGTACCTGGTATATTTTTTTAGTCCCTGCTCTGTGGAGATTCCAGTCGAGCCGAGCCGATACTAAAATGTGACGTGGACAGACTGCCGGCCTCTGATTGGTCAGAGAGTGTTGTCACCGGAAGAGTCACGAGCGCGACAAAGTCCGACACGAGAATCAAAGCGAACGATGGCGAACTGTAGATCAGTTAAAAATGCTTGAAAATCCTGAAAACATGCGTTAATCTGCAACATTTAACAAGGACATTTGTAAAATGTCCATATTTAACAGAGGAGTCTGGTGTATTTAGCGACAGCACTGCTGAAAGACGGAGATGGTGAGCCCAATCACAAGCCGTTCAGCCGTATTTCAGTTCACTGACTGTGTCAGACGGAGTCTGTGCTCCGCTCATGCAGGAAGTACTGAACCATTCAGTGAACTCATCTGTTTATAAAACTGAGGAAAATGATTCACTGCAAAGAAAACAACGGCTTTGACCGTCACGTGTTTACGTCGCGTATAAAACCGCGACATGGCAGTTGCTATGACGACCCCACCCACATCGAGGAGGAACTATGATGTCACAGAAATCTCTCATACCAAACCGAGTCGAATTGAGTAGTGCCAGAACTGTATTGCAAAAGGAAGGAAGGAAAAGTACCATAAACTACAAGTGTCTCCTGACACTTATGAAAGTTGATGAGCTGAATGAATGGGGGTGAATGGAAAAAATGGTTCACCTTTAAATCAAGGGTCGGCAAATCACTGTATTTTCTGAGCATCTGAAAACTGGGCCAAAACATCAGAACTTCATCGGGAAAACTGTTCTTTTTTCTACTGACCTCCTTTCATTCTAATCTAAACTCTTGTACAAAAAAAAGGAATTTAAATTTGTCATAAAACTGCTTTTTGACTTTAAAGAAAAAAAAAAACAAAAAAAAAAAAAAAACAGGCTGGATATAAATGTTGGCAGACCAGTTTGACCAGTGGTGCACCACAGGAAACCATCTGCCTCCATCTTGTCCTCTCCCGTGTGTCCTCATGTCCTCCTGAACCTTCTCTGTGGTCTTCAACATCATTTGTCCAACATAATCCTTGTGCCTCCTCTACCTTCTCTGAGCTGTCCCTGGAATATTTCTAATCCTGTCCATCCCGGCCACTTCCAACCAAAATCCCAGCATCTTCAGCTCCGGCGCCCCCTGTCTTTTAGACAGTGACACTGTCTCCACACGACAGCACGGAAAACATGATCCAATGTCACAGAAAGAGAAGTAAATGTATTCTGTTGCTTTCCTAATCCCGTATTTCCTTTCCTAATCCCGTATCAGAAGAAAGAATTGTCCATTTCTCATTCATGGTACGACAGAGAGATTTTTTTTTTAACAGAATCATAATTATTGGTCCATTCATTTTGGCAGCAGCTCGTTAAAAATGAACGGGCCTGACCTTGGACTTGTGTCTGTGCGAGTCCTGACGACTGCACTCAGAGAACAATGAAATCCACAACAATGTTCCAGTCTGTGTGTTAGAGTGCTGCACGTATTTAATAGGCTCCAACTTGCAAGTGTAGTGTATATAAATGACTTATATTGTGAAATATTACAGTCTGTTTATAGTGGGGGCAGTAATTGTTTTTTTTTGTTGTTGTTGTTGTTTTATCAGAGATTGTATTCCTGAGTCTGTCTTTTATATTCTGTGATATTACAACGCTGATAAAAAAAAAAAAAAACCAAGTGAATTTAAACGAGGGGAGTTTTTGCATTTAAAAACAGTTCCATCACAGACTCTCCACTGCAACTAAATGAGATTTACTACGGTGCATTCCATATCCTGTACTGTGCAGCATTTTTAAGAGAAAAGCCTCAGGTTTTTTTTTGTTTTTTTTACTGTTCTATATCCAGGATATACTTTTTAATGAACTGCCTCAGTTGGTTCTGTGAGAAAAGCTCCTTCACAACAAAAGCCCCTCTGCCTTTCCCTGTTTAATGGAGAAGCTGAAGAATTAAATTTGCACAGCTCTAACGCTCTGTAACAAATGTGACCATGTAGGAAACACTCAGGCTGGTATCAGTGAAATCAAACGCCGCGTCGCTTTCTCGTTGAACTCCGCAGCCTATGACAAACGACGTCGTTTGTCAGCGTCCTCGGGGGAATCAAACCCACAAGTGTTCTCTGATCCGACGTCTCTATCAGAAGGACGCCTGCGATAACGTTTATCTTTTGCCTGCTGAAAAATGGATCGGTTTTGTGACGTGACAACAAGGATCGTGGTGGAGTTTTCAGTTTGGCTCAAGAGACAAACGGGTCCTCCTGCAGGAATTCACTGCTGCGCAACACGGCAAGGTTATCGTCTTCTTGACAACAGTAGGAGAATATGTGCTGTATTGGCTGGACCACAGTTTCCACTGGATGAACCCGCCACATCCTCTACACAACACCGTTATGATTACCAGCTAAAGTTACAGTTATTGCAACCATCTGTCCCTCTATTAGCTTCTGTTACATTCTACATTTTCACATTCTGTACGTCCCACTGCACCTCTGGACGGACACCCTCTATCCTTAGACCCTCACATCGAGTGAGGGTCTAAGGATAGAGGGTGTCACTTGCTGTACAGACTGTGAAAGCCCTTCGAGGCAAATTGTGTTTGTGATGTTGGGCCATAGAAATAAAATTGACTCCACTTTCCTGTTTCCTGTTTCTCCCTGGAGTTAAATCAGTTCTATAATATACTGGGTCCGATGGTAAAGCAACACTCAGAATGGTTTTGGGCTTGAATCCACGAATTTGGGCTTGAATCCACCATCAATACGGTTGTAGCTTCCGGGCGTGTGCGTGTGCTGTGTCCAATCTGTTTACGATTCCTCCGGTGAACTTGGCACTTTTCATGGTACCGACAAACTTATGTAAGTACCTGGGAATATTGAATCCAAAAGTACCCAAAGCGTCGTCTAAGTGAAGAGAACCATGTGAACTCAGAGCAGCTCTAGCTCTCAGCTCTACATTATTAAAGGGTAACTAAACCTAGACTAACTAGTTGGATAACTAGCCACTACCACTTTGTGGGGTTTTCAATGGTAGAGAGAGATTTAAAAGGGGAGGAGTCGACTTCCGATGTAAATTGTAACACGCCGTTCAGTGAGCTAATACTGTGGCATTTTGTGGGATTAACTCATAAAAGTTCTCCTTTTTTATTTTTCCAAAAATGGCACATTTAATTATTTTACTCAATAAACCCCACACTTGCACTACATATTTATTATTGTTGCTGTTTCCTATCTACAGTAGTTGCATTCTAATATATTATATCCCTTATTTCTTGTATCACTGTAGTGTATGTCCTTACATTTTTAATGTAAAATTGTCTCCTTTATTTGTCTCTGTTTATATCGCTTCCAGTATATTATCTTACATTTAATATTTTTCTGTTACGTGTAATTTTTTTTTGCATTAATCTTATATATTATATTGCTTATATTTTAAGAGTTGTAAACTTTGCTGTTGTAACACAGACATTTCTCAGTTTTGGGATCAATAAAGCAAGTCTATCTGTCTTGCAAACTGATTTCGCTTATACTTTCACTGACGGGTCGAACTGTCCTGCTGTCACAGTGACGGCAGCAGCAGCAGCAGCGGCGGCAGCAGCGGCAGCAGCAGCAGCAGCAGCAGCAGCAGAAAACCTTCACCCTGACACTGAAGACATCACCACCTCGCCAAAGAGTCAACGAGTGTCACGGGGCGGTGGCAGCTCCATTATGTGCGGGTGATAAAATATGACAGGCAGGACGTTTAGGGAGTGGAAGCATATTAATATCTTGTGTAGCCTACAGTGTTTTAAATAGGTCCTAAATAAATGTTCTAAACGTTAACAGTGAGAAGCGTGGACTCGTTTTTCTCAACTTTACCGACATTTGTTGTTACAGAAACAGTAAGTTTGGCACCAGATTCAAGATACAGATACTACAATGGCTTAAGGGCCTGTACACAAGAACAAGCTGAGGAGATTAGTTTTTAATCCCAAAAATCCACAAGCCCCGAAACGCTGTTTTTGGAAAACCAAGCCATAAATTTAGTATGAGACTCCTGGTTTGTTATTCTCTGTCTTTTACGCAGCGGCAGGACAAGGACTTTATAAGATGACGTGACTTCTACACAAACAGGTGTTGATATAAGAAGTGGCGTTTGATGGAACAGGAATGTTTTGATCATCGGCTGCAAATAAGATGAGAATGTGCATGCGAGCGAAACACGCTGTGGCCGAAAGCCGTAAATTTGAGACGGCTACAGAAGATCGTCCGGTAGCAGAGAGTGTTCACACCAGGGGTGTCAAACTCAGTTCAGTTCAGGGGCCACATAGAGTGCAATCTCAACATAATAACCCTTAAACAACAAGAACTCCAAATGTTTCCATTTGTTTTACATTTAATGAACAATAATTTTAATGAGAAACCTGAAATTTGTTAGGAAAATAAGTGTAATATTATACCTGTGTATTATTTACACATGTGCATTACAACTTTCAGATCACAGTGGATCCACAAAGGCTAAAAAATGTATCTAATCAGTATGTGAAACTTTCACTAATTCATTCTGTGGGCCGGATTGGACCCTCTGGTGGGCCGGTTCTGGCCTGCGGGCCGCATGTTTGACACCCCTGGTTTACACGATCAAACGCCAGTAAAACGTCACCATTATGATCAAGTGTTGTTATTGTCTGAGTTGGTGACACAGTTGATATAGTTGTGTCAATAAAAGTGGATTATATTGCCAAATGTATTAACTTATTATTTTATTTCATTCAAAAATAACCATCCATATATGTTATATGAGGTCACTTCTTCATGTCATTTCCATTTGTTACTGATAGTTTTGAGTGTTTGTACGACATTTTTAAGAAAGAAAACTCGCTCTACTCACAAATACCAGGAAAAAAAGAGTCCGAGTCTTAGTTACTTCTGCATTACAAAATAAGGTCAAAGCATCAACTTTTGCTTAAAACCAGAAAATCTATATTAACATAAGAATATTTAGCTTATTTTTAACAGAGCTGTGCCCACGGAAATAACAGTTTTTGAAAACTTTTGAATAAATGCTGACAACGGATAGATTGTTAAACTTCTGCTTGAACAGCAAATTTTGGGGATTTTGCTTTCAGGGATTCTTAAGTTTTGATGTAGAACCCAAATTCCTTTTTAAACGCCTCTGGTGACATGAGCATCCATTTGCAACAAGTGGACTGAACTGAATGGACAGTTAAGATGTGGAGACATGATTGTTAAGAGAGAATAAAGCAGTGCAGTCCACCATCGTCTCTCATTTCCTGACTGTAGTCTCACTACAGCAAACCTCACGCCAGCACACGTGGAGCCGTCTGGACAGAGAGATGTCCGTCATGGGCTACGGTACAGCAAATGGATTTAATTCCTCTCTCAACTCCTTCCTTGTTTCCGTAGTTCACCCTGTTTCTTACTAAGGCTGCGACGATTCCTCGAGTAACTTGAATAACTCGAACCTCGAAGCCTCGTTTGATGTAATTTAAAGCTCACGTTTCGCACGGATTCTTTTTAGTGTGACACAACGTGCTTGCGCCACAGGCTATGTGTAACGGGTTTAGTACCTCCACTTTGTTGAGTGTAGTGTAATGGTGCTCTGCGCCTTTAAGAAAATAGCTGTTCTGCTCTTCCCAGTTTGCTTTGGCCGCGCGAGTGGTAGGTTATGGGTTTAACACACTGGAGGAAAAACTTGATATTTTAATCATTTTATTTGCATACTTATTCCTTGTTTCAATCTATATGTACCTAGAATTTGATAAGTGAGAACAGAATTGTGTGTTTAGGGCATCTGTCCACTAAGTATAAACTGTTAGCTCGTAAAGTCTATGTTCTGTGTATGCTAACATAAGCGTTTCTATACTTTTAGTGGCAGCATTGCCAGATTGGACCGTGTGACGCAACTTCTTTAGTCTATCTATCTATCTTCAGAATAAAACCATTGACTGGGGGTTTGTGTCTGCTGCTCACAACACAACGCATAACATCTCTGTTACATCTGCGTCCCCAACAAAGCGGAAGAAGACGGAAGCGGGCTTTGGGTAACGCGCGTGGACAGTTTAGCTCACAGACGACGGGACCGAAAACAGCGAATACAGCGAAAATTAGCAAACGCAGCAAACGCCAAAGTAGCAGGAGGAACAGGATAAAAGTATGTTTTATCCGATTATTCAATGAATCGAGGGAATATTCGACAGAATACTCGATTACCAAAATATTCGATAGCTGCGGCCCTGCTTCTTACATACTGTACATCAGGACTAATCCTGCCTCGTTCCTCCCCCTTCACATTTATTTTGATATTCTGCAGTATTTACGACTTGGGTCACGCCCCCAATAAGGCAGAGAGGGCTAATGAATAAATGAAGCGGTGGAGTGAAGGCACTCGGAGGTCACGCGCATCAAGCTGCCATTTTAAAACGGGCAGATCGCGGCAGAAGAACACGTCCGGTCAGAAGCCGGTGCAGCAGAGGCTGCAAATGGGCAGCCATCAGGGAGCGGCTGAATTATTTATGACCGCTCTTGTTGTGCTGCACAATCAAGCAAGATTTATTCTGAACAAAGGGAACATGATGCCTGATATGATTTTCTCTTGTGCTCCGTGCCACGCTGTCATTCTCCACGCTCCTCACTTTCACGCGTTTCCTATTCTGCCGCATTGGATCTCGCAAAAACACCGATGCAGTTGTTTTGGTGTACAAATGCAAAGTACACGCAAAAGAGCTGGAGCCGCCATGAGCCCTGTTGTTTTAGCAACAGTTAAACCTGGTTCTTACAGATTCTGCAGTTGAATCAAAAACTTTAACTTCATTTGGAATTAAATTTTGACCTGTTCAAAAAACAAGTTGATACATGTGACTTTTTTTCCTTCAGTTTAGGATGAATCAACCTGAAAGTTTTGTGATGTAGGTGGGCGATCACCCAAGTTTGGTAAGAATCTACCCACTGATGTGGGTCACAAAAAAATAATTATCAAATTTTTAAGAAATCCTTTTCTCTCCGGTGAAAGATTATTTTATGGAGCATTTATGGAAAGATTATTTTACAGAAATTTAAAAAAAAATCAGTCACCCGTGGAGTGGACAGGATTGTACAAAAACCATCCAATCATAATGAACGGCCCAAACAGAACAATTGGCTCGTGATGCATCAATCAAACTGCCGTCTCCACCTCCCCCTCTTCGTGCACTAATCGTTTTGCATTCCTGACGTGTTGGCTCACTGCGAACCATCCGGACCACGACGGTCGTCTGGCTCAGGTTTGCTCTGTGTCCCCAGAACCAGGACCAAACATGGGGGAAGCTGCTTTCAGCTTTTATGCCCCACATACCTGGAACAAACTCCAGCAAGAGTGCAGATCTGCTACATCAATTCATTCTTTTAAATCCAGCCTGAAAACCTACGCGTTTGCCACTGAGTTTAAATACAAGTAAAATCACCATATCAGTCGTCACTGCAACTCTTTTCTCTTTCTTTTACCTCACTATTTAAATGTTTTATTATGCCTTTTATATCTGTAATACTGCTGCTGTACTTCTCTTTCTTTTTATTGTAAAGCACATTGAAATCCCTTGATGTTGGAATGTGCTATATAAATAAAGTTGCCTTGCCTTGCCAGAGCTCACACTAGCTTGTAGAGGTTAGAACCTCTGCCCGAGCCTGAACCGAGACCAGACAGATTCCCTGCCACCCGGGCCGGGCTCTGAACGGTGGCGACAAGTGAAAGTCCAGAAAGGACTACAAAGTGATGCCACTGTGGTCCCGTTTCTACTGGACTGTTTATGTGTTTGTGATCTTTTGAGAGGATTCGTTGTTTTGCGGCATTATGTTGTCATTGCCCACGTCATCTCACCGCTCTCAACAACTGGAGCACGTGCCCGTGGTCTGGAGGCGTGGCTTCAGAGGGAAGTCTGAGGAAAAAGGGGCTGGGACTTTTGAATTCAATACAGCCGGCTTGATCAGTTTTTTTTCCCACCTTATTTTAATGGACCAAATTTTAAAAAAACATATCTCTAACAAAATCCGTCAAATTTAAATGGAATTAGGTCTGTGTTTACAGGATCAGACACTATAATCAAACTTAATTCATGCAGGTTAAATCCAGATTATGGATTTGGCGACGGTTCAGTCCCATTGAACAAGTTCGGATGTTTATAACTCGGGGGCATCTTAACAGATCAGGACGGATTTTGTCATGTTTATGTTAAGATGGTAACAGCCATAAGCAGGTAAAGTTCTATACAGACCCAAAAAGTTCTTCTGGATCCAGTGGATGAAAGTGTAAACATTTCAGTTGCTGGTTTGTAAAACACAGGTGAAAAAGTGTTGATGGAGGTCTGTGCTCTCTCAATATCTTTATTAGAAAATCAAAATCAGGAAATACTTGAATATAATCAAAAAATACAAACACTATGTTTACAGTGTTAAAAAAAAGGTCCATAAAATCCAGTACCAACAGATTCAGAAATAGCTTCTTCCCAAATGCAATAATGTCACTAAACAAACATAAATCCAGTCACTCACCGCCACTTTTTTGCACATCAGTTCCTGCGCTTTATTATTTTTTTACGTATGTATTTATAAATTGTATTTACTGTATAAACCAGTGGAGAAGGGCGTGTTATTTTGCTGAATTGTTTAAAGTACAATGACATTAAAGGCATTCAATTCAATTCAAACAGAGAGGTCAATGATATATATATGCATCTGAAATTGTTAAATTCAGTTGGACTGAACCATGTTCAAATTTAAAGTGCATGAAATTCGGTCTGATGGCAGAGTGTCTGATCCTGCATTGAATTTCATTCAACTTCACTGATTTTTGCTTCTGTCGAAAAATTCAGACTGCTCCGTCAACGGCTGTAGACAGGAAGTTGCTAACAGAAGGACAAACCCACAGATAAACCCTCGCTGATGAAAAACCAGAAGCACAGCACTGAACACGTGTGAACCAGAAAGCTGTATGTACCGTATGTGAGCCCGATATTAACGTGTTAACTCGTCTCCCTGCAGACTGGGACGTCCCACCGCTTCAGTCTCCAGAGACGCCAGGTCTCACTGAGGCACTTCTCCAGAAACATTCACAGCATGAGCCGCTAAACGTGGCAGCCTCCAAAATATTTCATACTGAGAGAGAGAGAGACTGTTCGCCTTTTCTTACCAAAAATCCACCAGCACGGCTGAACATTTTCACTCTCACGTCTGCGGTAAATCTGCCAGATCAGATCTCAGTGGAGTAACAGAGACCAGGTCTGAGGCTGATCTGACCTCAGTGAACATGAAGCATCCTCATGGTATTTCACACGACCACCATCTTCATCCCCTGCCTCATCATCGGCTCTGATTAGGGATGGGAACCAGATCCTGGAACTAAACAGGGCCCTGGGGCTGAATTCTGAGCTGCTGTAGTATCATTTACAGTCGTGCCGATGGTGCCGCTAACAGGTGAACTCACTCTGAGAACTTTCTCGTTATAAGGGGAAAACTCTCAGATATCCTTTTTCTCCCCCCGTGGCAGTTCTACACTTTGGTGCTCAAACTCTTTTTTTACTGGATTTTCTTATTTAAGAAAAAAAAAAAGGCAGTGTGTTTGGACGCAGCGGCACAGCACTCTGCAAACAGATCCGCTTTCTACTTTTTGTACATTTGCCGCATCTCAACACGGTACCTCAGCGGCACGGCAGCCGACAGGAAGGAACTCCAGCACACCAAGTACCGTCGGGACTCAACGCCGAATTCTGGAGGAAATTCATGCCTCGGGAGACGTTACAGACCCTCCATTTCTGCAGAGCTGTGGCTGCTCTAACCCAAAAAACAACCAGCCTCGTACGACCAACCACCACTGACCCTGTACATATCGATATATAGATAATGTCACTTCCATACGCTGCTTTGTGAGTAGTATTTATTTATTCTAAGGACATTTCACCACAGAACACTACACTCAACTATGCAAATGATTGTACAGCATTTAAACAGAATATGCAACTGGGATGGCGCTGCACATTTGTAATTTATAATTATTTGTCTATTTTTGAGCGGGTGGAGACGAGCGTCAGGGACAAAGACAGAAGACAGTAGCAAATGTAAAATGGAGTGTAAGTAAGAAAGTCACGGTGGAGACGGTTTGGTCACAAGCAGAGGAGGGACAGTGATTATATTGGACAAAGGATGCTGGAGCTGCAAGGTTCATGTGTGTTGTGAAGGAGGACGTGAGGACAGTTGGTGTAAAAGAAGAGGACACAAGGGAGAGGACAAGATGGAGGCACGTGATCTGCTGTAGTGACCGCTACGGGAGAAACCAGAAGAGACTGAGCTCTTCTATTCATCATATGTGTGTATATATATATATACATCATATGTGTGTACACACACACACATATATATATATATATATATATATATATACATATATACAGTCTGCCAAATAATGGGCTTATTTTTGTATCCACCAACAGACTGGCTGCCAAATGGTGAGCTAAGAAGGTTTCCTTATTTATTTTAGCATTTTTAAAAATTTTTAAATAATTTTTGCACAAGCATCTTAAAAGAGCTGCAGAACCTCATCTCTTCACTGTACATGATGTGTTGCAATGACAAAAAGTCCGTTCTCAAATGCTGTGGAAAAAGTACTATATCTCTAGAGAAAACACAAATTGACTGTGAAAACACACTTTTTCTTGCTCTTTCTTCCAAGAAAAACTACCTACAATCCCGGCACTGAGTCCCTCCACATCCGGGCCAGATCACACTGTCGCTCAGTTCCAGGACATTTCCTGCTCCAGCTGAACGGATCTTACCAGCACATGCATGTGACAAATGTACCAGCACTAAGACTGAAAAGGAAATGGGACACGGAATGAGAAAGGAGGAAATAATGGAGCCTCTGATAAGGGATAATGCTCATTAGTCGTATTTATGTGACCACATTCATCGCCGTGTAAAAACACACAAGTGAAGCAGCACGAGAGAAACACTTTAAATCAGGAAGCTGAGCAGATTTCCTGTTGTCCTTCCAACATTCGTCAGAGAAACTGAAAGATTTAAGCGACCATGATGATGAAAATGCCTTACTGTGGTTTTCAGGATCAGAGTTATGTCGTTATGTCTTTATGTGGTGGAGAAAAAAAATGGGTGAAATAATTAATATGGATGTGACTGAAGACAAACACGTCAGTGCTCCTGTTTTTTTCCTCCTGACAACAACAACAGTGACACAATAATGTCCTTTCAGGATGTATGTAACTCTATACATTCAGTCAAAAACGGTGCATGAATTTAAGTCAGTCATTTTTGCTACATCACAGCAACAATAAAGTTTTGCGTATACAATTTAAATAGCAGAGGATAATTAAGGTTCTGCTGAAGGTCTGGCCCACTTACATGTAGACTGAGAAAAATCTACATGTTTATCTGTTTAGATTTTTTTGTCTGCTCTCCTGTAGACCTTGTTTTGAAGGTGGAAGTAATTCAAGGCCGACTGTCTGTTTATAATAATTTAGTTATATGTAATCAGATGGAGGGAAAACATAAAATCGGCTAAATATATGGGCCTAAAATAGAAAGAAAGGGGCACCAGTTAATGACTATTAGCAACTACAGGCTAAAGAAGAAATTAGAAGTTACACTACATTCTCCAATGGTAGAACTGCAACTAATGCTTCTTCCGAATATCAACTAATCTATAAAATGCCAGGAAATGGCTCGAACAATTACAATTCTAACATCTCCTGGTTTTGCTGGATGGTTGTCAGTGTGGTTTCTAATTTAGATGGTAGACAAAAGTGGACGTAGTCTACTTCTTCTAATAAAATAATAATTTTCGGTAGGCTGTAGTGCAACAGTCGTCTGGTGGCAGAACAATCTCCTCTTGAGAATCCTCCTGATGCCATGTCAGTTTTTGCAATCCGGAATTCCTGGAAAATCCCAGAGTCAAAAACATTACAGATTGAGAATTGAACACTCTAAATTGTCCATAGGTGTCCAGGATTCGGTCCCGCCTTTCATCCTTTGTCAGCTGGGATTGACTCCAGCTCTGCCAGTGACCCTCATGTGGACGACGGAGCGGTAAAAATAGATGGACGCACGTCATGTTCCATTGAAAAAGAGCTGAAACCAGCGAGTGAACCGTAAATAATCTTTATTTACGTTGCACATTTCTTGTCTTGATGACCTCTGCAAGCTGCTTTACACCCCACTACAGCTTTGCCTTTCATCCATTCACACCTGTTCACTCACACATTCATACAGAGGTGCATGCAGCACTTTTTCTATTACACATCTCCCATAGCAATTCATACACAGCCATCGGGAGCAACTTGGGGTTAAGTATCTTAACCAGGGCGTACACTCGACTAGAGGAACTGGGAATTGAACCCCTTAACCTTCCGTTTGAAAGACAACTCACTCTACCACTGAGCCCCCATTTCTGCTCGGGTTTTTATGTACAGTCTGTGCTTTGGAGGCCGAGGAGGCTCAGGTAATATCACGGAAACACCGAGCAGAGCCGCAGCAAACTCATCCGGGGTTAAGCTCTTAAGTCGGAGAACGCAGTGGAAATTTTTATGTCCGAGTTCCTCGTGTCCCACGGCTGCAATAACAGTCGAGCTGCAAGAGGCTGCTGATAATTCAGAGACACACCCGTCGACTTTCTGTGGAACATCAGTGCGTGCACAGAGCCTATACAGTACCATAAATAATACATTTTATGTAAATTAATTATGCTAATTCATTCATTTTCATTACATTAATTTAATGATTTCTGGACTTTATATTGACGCACTGCTGCTGTATTATTTTTTTTTTAACAAAGATCTAAGAGGATTATGTCCCACTCGCAGCTTGTCTTTGATTTCAGGCAGTAATTTGCCGCTGGGTGAGACGCTCCTCCGTCTCGCTGCTCTGCACGTGTGTGAGCAGAGAATGAGGAGTGTGTTTGCTCCCCTCTCCATCATAATCTCTAGTTCATCAAAGAGATCTATTTTCTGCCCTCTTTGTACCTTTTCACTGGACTGCAAACTCTGTCAAAGTGCCCCAGTCTGTAATGATGATACATGAGAGTAATCCTGGGGATGTTGTCAGATTAGAGAAGGTGCCGCGAGTGTAAACCTGGGTAGAGTGTAAACAAAAAAAAAAAAAACAATACATTCTTTTTCACCTTGATCCAAAGTCCTGTGATGGAGTGTGTTCTTAATATGTCAGGAAACGATACAAACAAGGTCAACGTTATTTAGTCCTGCTGAATTTATCAGAATGTCCAGATACTGATAACTAATCTGTTATCGAACGGAACATGAAACAACACGTGAAAATAATCCTGGCGTACCACATGGCTCAGTCTTAGGACCCCTGGTATTTAGTCTTTACATAAACAGTCTCTCAAGTTGCTGCTGTTCTGTTTGTACACGCAGGACACAAAAATTAAGCTGCACAACATCTCACACCGGACACATGGCTGGATCACTCTGTACGTTTTGTGACACGATGGGAGCGATTTTCTAAACAGAAGTAACGAGCGTTTCTTTTCACCGTCAAACAGATCATTGATACTCTCACCGTTCAGAGAAGAAACCGCCGCCATGTGTGGTTTCACAACACCATCCATGGCCGGACACAACTTGGCGAGTTGTGTTCACTTCAGGAACACCGTATGGATGCGAAGTGTTTCCAGCGATACTTTCGCATGACGATCAGACGCTCAAAGGCCACGACGAAATGCCTGTAGTTGGTATCTCTCTGTCCTGGTCGATAGCAAGCAAGTCGTCAGATTAGCTGCTCGTAATGCGAAAGTGTTGCTGGAAGCAGTTCTCATCCATACCGAGCTCCCGACGTAAACTCCAGCTCTGTCCAGCTCTGTATGGTGTTGTGAAACCACAAAAGACGGCGGCTTCTTTTGTGCAAAATGTTTCTGCAAGAGAAAGAGCACTTGTGTCCACACACAAAAATTAGACCTTTCCCCTCCATTATGAGCGGAGTCTCGAGTGACGGTCGCTCATCTCGGCTGACGCGAAAATCGGATCTGTGCATTGGCTTTGTATGTAAACTTGTCTCACGACAAATATTTGTTGCGTCTGGTGTGAACACAGCATAACACCGGGCACGAGTAATGCGTGTTCCCATCTTCACCTCAATGTGACTGTTTATATGTATTTTACAAAAAAGGGCAAACACTGGTACGAAGCCCAACATTCAGATGCAGGTGCATTTCACAATTCTTTTTACTTTTTTTGCTTTTAACTATACATACTTGCTCGTAAAAGTGAGATTTTGTGCGACTTCCTGATTCTGAGGACTCTGAGGATCTTGCAATGCTGGTTTTTCTCTAACAGACAGCAGGGGGCAGTGTAGACAGCCTTCAATCTCCCCGCAACAAGACATTTAACCATCACAATGACTCTGAAGCTGTTAAATGAGGGTAAAGATCCTGCAGAACGTGTGGTAATTCCATCTATCCTGTTTACTGAAATAATTGATTGGGGACGGGTGCCTGCGTGTTAAACCTTTCAAATAAGAGAAGCAGCTTTAAATTCTTAAAAGGTGAGGAAGTGATAGTTTCAGGCAGCAGTGATGATGAAACCCAAGTGACTTTCTGTCAAACACAGCGATGGCAACTTTAAAATGTGATTCCATCAGTTTAGGAGCTGAGGCCCCTTAAAGTGAAAATACTCCAAATGAGAATGTGGTGCAGAGCTTTCGAGCAAATTTGCCTCAACCTGATTTTTGGAGGTTTTTCAGGCGCCTGCGTCGCTGCCCTAATGAAACTTCATTCAAGAGTCCTCCTAAAAATGGGATTCCACTGTGTGTGAAATGTAGCTGTTGTTCCACTGAGCTTTTCTATTACGCAGTGCACACACAGCAGCCATTCTTCAAACTGACATGGAATAAAGTAGGGTTGCGGCCTCCTCCTGTTTAATTATAGCACCGTGAGAAAAGCAGCAGACGCCAAACAAAAGATGCCAAAACAGACATTTGGATGAATTTCATAAATCTGTATTTTGGTGTAGTGGCATTTTGTAAATGTGATGAGGAAAGGGGTTAATCTCACTTTCACTTTTGCAAAATACCAGACTTACAGTGTATGTGTTGATTTTGCTTTTTCTTGTTATATGCTAACGAGAAAAATAAAATAAAACAAATACTCTAGGAGTTGCAAGTCAGCAGAAGAACCACTGCAGGACTGAAATCAATTTAGAGTTTAATAAAAAGTAATAAATGTTAAAGTGATTTTTACAGTTTACCCCCACATATAAACACAAACACATCCTCTCCACTGCTGGTTATAATCAATTATTTATAAAATACCTTCCTCCTGGCTTCTTAATTATTTCTAAGCATTATGGTGATTATGAATGATTTTATTCTACACACAAAAAAACACTTATTTACACCTATTTTCATAACCCGAGGTGATGCTAATGAGGCCTTTTTAAAACTTAAGGGAAGGAGAACTTTAAGTAAGCATTTTATCAGAATATTAAATTACATATTCATGTATTTGCTTGCATATCATTATGAACAAATGGTCTGCTTCACCATCTGCCTATGAATGAATCACATTCCCTGCTTTTGAAATTGAATTCAAATGTTAAATATGTAAGATAACATTTATAACATTGTGCTTGTAAAATTATGTCATTAGATTCAATGTTGTTAACAAATAAGTAAGTAAGTGGCTACGTACATAGTAGCTGAATATGTACAGTATCAGTGTAGCTGGGAAGGTATGTACGTATCTTCTGTACGTAGGTAGGCGGGTAGGTGGACATGTAAGCAGCTACGTATGTATCTGAGCAGGCACGCACACAGACCTGGTCGGCATTGTTCAACTTAACAACCTTCTGAACCGGTATCAGCCTCAGAGGTTCAATACCTACCTTTTGCCACGTACTCAGAACTGAAGACGACTCTTAGACGAGAGGTGAAACATCTTCAACCCAAATCAAGCAAGCCCAGTCGGCAATGGCTACGGTCTACTACTGATGAAGACTATGACCTGGATGAGAACTTTTGTACGGAGGCAGATACAGTACTGTGCATAAGTCTTAGGCCACCAGCAGCTTTGTTGTTTTTATGTCACTTTTGTGATCGTTGGCGTTTTAGATTGAAAAGATGTGACTAAAAGTCAGTCTTCTACTATATGATCAACCTGTCAGTGAGTTGAACTTGTGCAACATGTGTATGTAATGCTCCAACATGTCTGGAGTAAACCAGGTATAATAGACCTTTTTCACAGCAGCTATTTGTTGGCATGAAATAGTAGGAGAAACACAGGTTTGACCAATAACATTAGGGTTCCATTCCAGGTTTTAAAGAGCCATGGTTGTGTTATTGTTCAAGTGGAAATGTAGGTCACACGAAATATTTGATATTATAGAAGCATTTTTGTTGTTTGTTGTTTCTGAAAAAGATGTTATTTTCAAATATGTGTTTCTCCATATTTTCAGGATGTGTTCCAATAGAGTGATTGAGAAATAATTGTACACTATGGTCATTATAGCATTGCTGAAACAACAAATCTAATGGTGGCCTAAGACTTAAGACTAGGACTGTAGGTGGGTACGTACTTATGTAGACAGGCATGAGACAGGCACTGTGAGAAAGTACATACAGTATATGTGTATGTAAGTAGATATGTGGGTATGTATATACAGTATGTAGTTAGGTAGGAATGCAAGTAGGTAGATAAGCAGATAAATAGGCATGTACATGTATGTGGAAGTATGTACTTGTGTAAGGAGGAAGATACACTTGTACATGTACATGAATATGTAGGTGTACAGGTCGGAAAGTGAGTACTTAGGTAGCTTGGATGGTAAGAAGGTACTGCAGATATGTAGGTATGTAAGTAGGCCAGTGGACAGGAAGGTATGCATATCAGTTATTAGGTATGTAAGTCTGTAGGTAAGTGTTTAGAGTCACTGGATTTCAGATTTTAGTTGTGAGCAGTCTGTTGTTTTTGTTCACCTAAAGACATTAACTCCAAACTGCACACCAATGTGTGTTTAGTGCATTTACATGGTCTCTCTTTACAGTATCTTGTGTCTCCGTCAAGCTCAGGTCCTCTACCAGAGTCCTGGGAGCTTGAGGGTTCTGCTCAGTATCTTGGCTGTTCCTAGGACTGTACTCTTCTGGACAGAGATCTCAGTTGTTGTTCCTGGAATCTGTTGGAATCAGTTTCACAGCTCCTAGTGTTCCTATCACCACCGGGACCACAGTTGCTTTTACTCCCCCACATCTTCTCTAGCTCTTCTCTCAGCCCTTGGTATTTCTCAAGCTTCTCATGTTCCTTCTTCTTGATGTTGCTGTCACTTGGGATTGCCACATCTACCACTATTGCTCTCTTCTGCTTATCGACTCCCATGATGTCCGGTTGGTCAGCCATCACCAGTTTGTCTGTCTGGACCTGGAAGTCCCACAGGGTCTTAGCCCTGTCGTTCTCAACCACCTTTGTAGCTGTCTTCCATCTTGATCCTGGGATCTCCAGTCCAAACTCGGTGCAGATGTTCCTGTACACTATTCCAGCCTCTTGGCGGTGGCGTTCCATGTCTGCCTTCCCAGCCAGCATCTCACACCCTGCTGTGATGTGCTGAACTGTCTCAGGAGCATCTTTACACAGTCTACACCTTGGGTCCTGCCTGGTGTGGTAGACTGTGCAGCCATGATCAGTGCCTCTGTGCTGTCTTTAAGTCCAGCATTCTGCGGCCATTGGTATGTTTTACCGATATAAGCCACTTCTTTAATTTGACGATGGAGCATGCCATGTAGGGGGCTTCTCCTTCCGTGTTTGCCCCTCTGGCTCCTCCTCTCTGCTGGGTTTTCTCTCACTGGCTTCAGCCGGAGGCATTTACTTTGCTATGTACAGTGTGTATATATATATATATATATATATATATATATATGTCCTGAGAGCCTGGATCTGGATTATTTATATCACACATCACACAATAACAGTCTTCCTCTTCTTTTGTGCGTTTTTGTTTAAGACTACAGTTGACTGGGGTCACTCACAGTTACACTGAACATGTTTTGACATCTGAATCGACACTGACATCTTTGATTCTGTAATAACAATAACCGCATTCATTTTCAATGGGTTTTTTTTTTTTTTTTTTGGAGCCTTGTGCAACTTACTCTCTTCTGTTTTTAATTTCTCCTCCAGCTAAAAAAAAAACAACAACAACCAATTAACAATGTTCTAACTCCACGGTTCTGACTCGGCATAAACTCAGTCCCTTTTGAAATGTTCACAAACAGTATTTAAAGATGTGTGGTGCATCTTTGTGGCACTTTTTTCCCCCCATTAAAAACAGCTCCATAGCTCCATTTATACTGAAGACAAGGATATACGGAACGGAGTAAACAACAAATGCATCTCCGATGATGAATGGCTGTTGCACTCAGTCTCTCTATACAGAACTGCTTTCAGAGTGCAGACTAATGGATGTATTGTTGAACGTGTAATAAAATGTCAAAGCTGTCAAACTCATTACCTGCACTCAATTCTTCATGGACAAAAGGAGCAGAATTCTCTCCCTAAAGAAAACAGGGATGATTATTATTAACCTCATCATCTTGTATGAAATATTCTTTGACACATATTTGCCAAAGAAGCATAATGAAGATATTACCTTAATCATACTCAACATAAACCACGCTAAGTGTATTTTGTTAATTTCAGTGAAACGCAAAAATGATGCGTAACTCTCATGTATGTACACGTATGTATGTGTATGCCATTTGTGAAAAAATCCCGGAGGGGGGATGATTTGAAACTGGATTACTCCAAAAGTACACAGTAAAAGTACTTGATATTACTTGTGTATAGAGTATAGGAGTCCAAATCAAATCATAAACTACTCATAAAATTTATGTATTTTAATGCCACACGGGGATATTTGCAGAGTTACAGCAGCCAAAACCATAACAATTTAGAGGTAGAAGAAAAATAGAAATAAAGTAAATAAATAAAAATATAGCTCCACTACATACAATACATTTTACTAATGTTTTATTTGACATCGTTATTTCACATTTAATCAAAATGATAATATATAATTGTTTTCACATATAAATTTTTAGTATGTTGTGTTCATTTTAGATAGGATTTTATTTTGAAAACCTTGAAACAGGACTGGATTCGGACCGTTTCACTAGGTGTACCGTAAAGGCCAGAATATGGGCGCACTTCACATTTAGGAGCGGCTGATTTGACCACGGAAAGACAAATGACGGCTGGTTTGACCGCAGTTAATCTAGACAGGTGTCACCTCCGAGTGCAGGCGCTGGCAGAGAAGTCCATTTCTGATTTTCATGTTGTATTTTTATGCGTTTTTCATAGTCTATTAGGGACGAGGGACAAAAATAATTCAGCAGAGGCAGGAAGAAATAGACCAGAGCGGGGGGATAATCCCCACCATCCTCCCCAGAAAATCACACCCAGCATGTATGGATTACATACATGTGTATGTATGTCAGTAGGTAACATGTATGTGCCTACTGTAAGTATGTAAATAGCCAGGTATGTACGTTCATACTTGGGCAACACTTGACAACAGGGTTAACTAATTAGATTATGATCACTTGATGATTTACCATTAATGTTAACAAATGCTTACTTAGCACTTATTTATGTACCTTGCTGTAAATTGTTTCCAATATATGTCTCCTACCAAGATTGAGAAAAAAAAAATCCTACATGTACATTCATAGTGGTTTTTAATTTAAATATGGTGGGTTTTTTTTTGTTTTTTTTGTTCATACTATGAATTATTCCCTTCATATTTCTAATATGAAGGGAATCGTCCAGTGATCTGATGGTTTCCACTTGGTTGAGCAGTGTTGAAGCCCGACACTGGCCGTGTGCACACAAGCGTCTTGCAGGACTAATAGTTGAAAGCAGGAAAAATCAATGTTCTCTCTGACGGTGCCACATTGTGTAAACTCCAGCCACCTGGAAACGATCGGTTTCAATATCTGCAACGTTTAGCTGCCATTTCTGGTAGCTCTTTCATACAAATGGTGTCAGTGCAGGACCGGTGTTTTTCATACTTGTTTCCATTTGTGGGTGAAACAAAATTTATGAGTCTTCTTTTTTCCTTTCTGCAATTGTTAGCACTCAGCGACACCAGTCATCAGTAATCAATACTACAACTATCATCCAATTACTAAACGATTCAAAACGTTTCTGTTTCAGAAACGTTTTTATAATCTCTGATTTTCCAGCTTCTTAAACGTAAACATTTTTGGTTCCAATTCTCCAGATGACAAAGAAATCCGTGCATTTTCTACAGCTTTATCCACACGGGGCTGCTGGTGCGAATCCCAGCTGACATAGGGTGAAAGGCAGGGTCACAACCCGGACACGACGCCAGTCCATCACAGGGACAACAGAGGCAACCGTTCACTCTCATATTCACACCCATGGTGACGTTAGTGTCCTGTCGACCTCTGTGTGTCTTTGGATGGAACCCAAACAGAACCCATGCTCACACAGGAGAACATGTAAACTCCATGCAGAAAGGGCCGGGAACCTGCGAGGCAACAGCGGTAACCGCTACAAAACCATGTGGCCCTGGTTTGTGGACGAAACATCATTCCCAGGTGTGGCAGACGCTAATCGACATCTCAAATAAAGAACAGATGAATCAGTTATAAAAAATAACAGTGGGGCTGTGTAGAGGCCGTTCATAAACTCATTATTTTAAATGTTCACAAATGCCAGGATGCTTAGACACTGCTACGTCACACTCAATATCTCAACTATATACATGCTGCGCTGTCTTGCTTTTGATTATTTTTCTGAGTTCAATTAATTCGGAGAAGCCGCAGCAACTGCAGTCGTCTCAACAGCTCACAGGTTCTGGTTGCTTAGTAACGACGCATTTTTTTTTTTATTATTTATTTTAATTACTTTTTAAATAAAATAAATCAAACTTTTTTAACCACCAGTGGCTTCATTACATTTCATAACTGCACTCTACTGTGAGATACTGTGAGAGAAGTGATAAAACATCTAGGCCGAGTCTGTGTTAAGAAAAATGCAAAGCAATATCAGACCTACTAATACCAACTTTATAAATAGTTTTATTTACATTTATTTTTACAGTGCGGCATTGTTGTCTTGTACCTGTAACATCTTCCTGCATCACTGCTTCAAAGATCGTGAAACATTAATGACGGTAATAAATAATAATAAATAACGTGTGCATGCGTGTGCGTGTGCGTGTGCTGCGTACAGTGAGCACAGCCCGACATGGTGATTACTGTAAAACACAAGAAAACTAATTCAGTCGGGGTTATATCGGGTTACATAACTTCTTTGTGCTCACATAATAACTCTTGTTTTAGGGCCTGGGAAAGCTGACACACAATTACCTCTGTAGTGGCTTTGTGTGACATTGATGAAGCTGCTGGTGAAAGGCTGCAAAAGCCACAACAAGTCAAATCTTTGTGCTCCACTACGGATCCCGACTTCCACACAAATGCAGCAAACAAGGAAATTTGCCCGTCGTCAAAACAATAAAGCAAATGAGAAAACAATAAGGTTGGGGGGGGGAGGGTACCCACAGTAATGAAAGTATATTTTCTTTTAATATGCAGCGTGACAGTTTGATTTTATTTGTCGGCGGTTTCTAATTTTAGTTGTGTCTCTCTCCTCACACTTTGGAGGAGTTATGTCGGTCACAGATGGAGTTTGTAAACATTTAAACTCCATCAAACTTCACAAAGAAATCAGACTTAGAATCTGAATGATCCGATTTCTTACTTAAGAACCAGGTCAACACAAAATCTTAAATTCAAAACCGAAAAATAATAGATTGCAGAAGCACAGAACTGCAATGCAAAAAAAACATTTCAGGTTTTTAAAGTTTGTGAACTGCTGCTGGTTGGTTAGTCAGTCCATTCCAGTCAGTTGTAAATCCAGTCTGGATGAGCAACAGCCGAGTGGAGCGTATTTTGAGATGATTCGGGAAAGACAGGGTTAAACAGGGATAAAGTCGTGGTGGATTATTGGCATTCTGAGGGATTAACTCTCACTCTCCTGCTGTCTTACTCTCCTGCCGTCTCACTCACCTGCCGTCTCACTCTCCTGCTGTCTTACTCTCCTGCTGTCTCACTCACCTGCTGTCTCACTCCCCTGCCGTCTCACTCACCTGCTCTCATTCTCCTGCCGTCTCACTCTCCTGCTCTCACTCTCCCGCTGTCTCATTCTCCTGCCGTCTCACTCTCCTGCTTTCACCCTCGTGCTGTCTCACTCTCCTGCCGTCTCACTCTCCTGCCGTCTCACTCTCCCGCTGTCTCACTCCCCTGCCGTCTCACTCACCTGCTCTCACTCTCCTGCTCTCACTCTCCTGCCGTCTCACTCACCTGCCGTCTCACTCTCCTGCTCTCACTCACCTGCTGTCTCACTCTCCTGCTCTCACTCTCCTGCTCTCACTCTCCTGCTCTCACTCTCCTGTGCCGTCTCACTCTCCTGCTGTCTCACTCGCCTGCCGTCTCACTCACCTGCTCTCATTCTCCTGCCGTCTCACTCTCCTGCTCTCACTCTCCCGCTGTCTCATTCTCCTGCCGTCTCACTCTCCTGCTCTCACTCTCCCGCTGTCTCATTCTCCTGCCGTCTCACTCTCCTGCTCTCACTCTCCCGCTGTCTCATTCTCCTGCCGTCTCACTCTCCTGCTCTCACTCTCCCGCTGTCTCATTCTCCTGCCGTCTCACTCTCCTGCTCTCACTCTCCCGCTGTCTCATTCTCCTGCCGTCTCACTCTCCTGCTCTCACTCTCCCGCTGTCTCATTCTCCTGCCGTCTCACTCTCCTGCTCTCACTCTCCCGCTGTCTCATTCTCCTGCCGTCTCACTCTCCTGCTCTCACTCTCCCGCTGTCTCATTCTCCTGCCGTCTCACTCTCCTGCTCTCACTCACCTGCTGTCTCACTCTCCTGCTCTCACTCTCCTGCCGTCTCACTCACCTGCTCTCATTCTCCTGCCGTCTCACTCTCCTGCTCTCACTCACCTGCCGTCTCACTCACCTGCTGTCTCACTCTCCTGCTCTCACTCTCCTGCCGTCTCACTCACCTGCTCTCATTCTCCTGCCGTCTCACTCTCCTGCTCTCACTCACCTGCCGTCTCACTCACCTGCTGTCTCACTCTCCTGCTCTCACTCTCCTGCCGTCTCACTCACCTGCCGTCTCACTCTCCTGCTGTCTTGGGAATGGGAAACACTGTACTATTGTGTCTAATGAAGTGAAATTATGGTCTGTGTTTCTACACCACTCAAAGCTGCTTTACCCCGCAGCAGGGGTCGACAAGAAAATGTGGTCTATTGTACAAAAATGAAACATTGTAACGGGATATGTTGCTTTAAAAACACTTGAATTTCCAAATTCTGCACGACTTTGTGTTTTTGTGAAGAAAAGCAAACAATTTAACAATTTAAAAAAACTGTTTTAAAGTTGCTGACCCCAGTGTTCTACATCCACCAACCGACCAGGTCACTAAAATCTTATATTTCCTTTTTAGAGTTGAAATTAAATGAGCTGTAGTA
Organism: Brachirus orientalis; assembly: GCA_016785285.1. Taxonomy (NCBI): domain Eukaryota; kingdom Metazoa; phylum Chordata; class Actinopteri; order Pleuronectiformes; family Soleidae; genus Brachirus; species Brachirus orientalis. The sequence continues at coordinate 1,301,341 of JAFBJR010000118.1, forward strand.
TAATAATCCTGTGGTTTCCCTGAGGAGTTTGAGGAAATTAAATTCCTTTGTATTATTATTATTTGTTTTAAGAAGCACTGGACAGGGAGAAGGTTTGTGTAGGAAAGGACAGATGTGGTTGTGTCAGTGAAGAAAACGTGGTGAGGCAGTGGGAGATGGAAGAGAAGGGTCAACACTATCACTTCTGCAAGAAATAAGTGGCTTTCAATTGAAGTTAAAGAGAAAGGATGAAGGTTGTCCGCCCTGGACTGAGATTAGGGCACTGTGGATTAGCCAGCTATCTAAAAAAATGTACGTTAACACCCAAATGGTCTGAGCCCTTTGTGGAAATACTGAGACAATTAAACAAGCTTTATCTTCATGTCAATTCAGTTTATTTATTGAACTGACTGACCTGAGGCTTTCGTGTTTTTCCGTAAAAATCAATGATAGGAAAACACTCAGATGGTCTGTAGTGTTGGCTGTTGTGGTTTAAAGCCATGAAAATAGAAAAGAATAGAACTTTATTGTCCATCAAGGTAGAAATTTGCCTTTGGCTCAACAGCAACATAAAATCATAAAAGGAGTCGTAGAGAAAGTCATGAAAACAACACACGGTTAAAATAAGAGACAGTCATAAAATAAAGTAACAGAAACAAGAGACAATTGTAAAAGACACAAGAAGCATTAAAAAAAAAAAGAATTATAACAAATGGTGTATATTTTTATCGCGGATTATCGATTAACAAACCTGCCTTACTCTACCATTTTGCCATTCACTCATTCACATTCATTCACTTACTGTATGTGCAGAGCTTCATAGTCTTTGACATGCTGCCAACACAACCATCAGGAGCAACTGTCTTTCCCAGAGACACATCGATATGAAGACAAGACAAGACAAAACAGGGATTGAACGCCCGACCTTCTGGTTGAAAGATAACCCACTCCACAATGACTCATGAGTCACACCCCGTTCCCACTGATAGAAAAACCCATTGAATCCTGGGTTTAAACACTGACTCACCAATGACCAGTGGTCCAATGACGCTGGCTTTTACCAGCTAAGGCTTCAAAACTGGAATTGGTGAGAACGCAAGACCAGGATGACTATGCTAATTTTACCATCATCATATAAAGCTGCAGGGCGTAACTTTTAAAAACAAACAACCGACTGTCACATTCAAACCAATGCCAAATGATTTCACACAACGTTGATCAAGTCTATTAGCTTCACACGAAAATGTTTGTGTTTCTCGGCATAAGAGTGTTTGGATCTCGTGTCGACCGGCGATGTTCCCGCGCTGCACACGGGAAATGATTTGTTTTGCGCCACGTGTAACTGCAGCGTTGAGCTAGTAAAGTGAGACGACCGCAAACCTGGAGTTTGACTGAAAACCCAAAGAACCCAATTCTACTGCTCAAAAAAACAGTTCAGCAGTCTCCGCCCGCCCCTGCTCTGCTGCTGTATACACTCAGCTGCTCCCTCATTCAGGTCTGATAGTTTTGCCTGGCAGAGCCTTTTTTCACATTAAGGATGCAGGAAACAGATGTTACATTGTTTCTGTTCATGAAAACAAGCAGACTAATAACAGTGACAACAATAAACAAAAGTTAAGCACTACCTCACTTTTTCCAACTTGGGTCGGCACCTAAAAATTTCCATTTCATCTTTTGGATCAGTTAAGAAGTAAAAGAAAATGATATCATTGTTACTGATCTCCATGGTGTTACTGTTGTTTTCTTCTTCCTCTGATTCATTTTGTTTTGTCGCAATTCACACATGGGTGACAACATGTGACAACACGCCAAAAATGAAACTACAGAAAAGACCAACCACTGGCAATTAGAATGATGTTTCCCATTTTTAATTTTAGGGTTTTCCCGAAATTGACAAACCCAACGTGCACTCGTTATTTTTGGTGTGAAAGACACTTCATTGACCCTGTGAAGTAAATTTCTAAATAATCAGCCACGTCAAAGGAGGAAATCGTCACTTTTCTTCCCTCCACATTGTTGTTACTAACACTTTTTCCCTTCTAGTCTCATCTCATTCTGCTCAGGCTCACAGTCTGCACGGGAAATGTGTGGTTGCATATCATGAAAATATGAGGAGGAGTTTAATTTCAGCTTTGGGAACTCACCAGAATACCGTGTTGTTTTGGATGCTCCTCACAAGGTTCACTTCAAAGGCGTCTGTGGAGAGAAAACAAACGATCACGTCTTAATACATCGGCAAAAATAACATCAGGGGCCACGCGGCAGCAGTTCGAATCATGTCAGATTCATAAAAAGGCTCAATTTATAGATCAATCTTTGACTCCATCACAGACTCAATACAAATGATTTGATATTTCTGTAGCAATGGAACCATCACTTTCTGCACTGAGCCTCTCTGCCAAGTGAAATTTTTCTGCCTCCTCACTAAAAAACATATTCTTTAACACTTTGTGTATTTATGAATAACAAATGTCTCATATACAATATTTTTTAATATATCAATGAAAATGACACATTTAATTTAATCACTGACATAACCTTGGAATAATATTAGTGACCATAAAAATATTTCCATGACAGTCAGATACAAAGGTAGATATGATCATAGGAAGGAAGGAAGGAAGGAAGGTAGGTAAGGAAGTAGGCATTAGGGTAGGCAGGTAGTTAAGGAGGGCGGGAAAAGGAGTAGGACGGTCATTCGTTAGGTGAGTAAAGATGTTGGTAAGAAAGTAAAGAGGTAGGTAAGGAAGTTGGAAGACAGGTGGTTAGGTAGGCAGGTTGATGAGTAAGTTGGTAGGTAGGAAGGTAGGTGAGTAAAGAGGTAGGTAGGAAGAGATGCACATAAATAAGTATAAGGATTGTAAGGGAAGGATGTAGGAGTGTACGTAGGTAATGAAGTAAGAAGGTAGGCAGGTAAAAAAAGAAGGCGGGTAGGTAGGTAGGTAATGAGCTAGGAATGTAGGTAGGTATTGATGTAGGTAAGGAAGTAAAAAGGGTAGGAGAACTGGTAAATAAGTAGGTAGGGAAGTAAGACAGTAGGAAGGTGGGTAGGTAGATACAGAGTTTGTTAAGGAGGTAAAAAGGTAGGTTGACAGGTAAATAAGGAGCTAGAAGGTAGGTCGGGGTAAGAGGGTAGGTAGATATAGAGGTAGGCAAGGAAGTAAGAAAGTAGGTAGGTAGGTAAGAAAGAAGGTAGGTAGACAGGCAGGTAGGTCAGGAGGTAGGAAGGTAGGTAAAGACATAGCTAAATAAGAAGGTAGGAGGTAAGAGGGCAGGTGGGCAGGTAAGAGATAGAAAGGTATAAAAGGTAGGTAGATAAAGAGGTAGGTAAGGAAGTAAGAAGGTAGGTAGGTAGGTACGTAAGAAGGTAGGTAGGTAGGTAAGTAGGTAAGAAAGAAGGTAGGTAAAGACATAGATAAGTAAGAGGGTAGGAAAGTAGGTAAGAGGGCAGGTAGGTAATGAGGTAGGGAGGTAGGTAAAGACATACCTAAATAAGAAGGTAGGAAGGTAGGTAAGAGGGCAGGTAGGTAAGCAGGTAGGAAGGTAGGTAAGAAAGAAGGTAGGCAGGTAAGAGATAGAAAGGTAAAAAAGGTAGGTAGATAAAGAGGTAGGTAAGGAAGTAAGAAGGTAGGTAGGTAGGAAATAAGGTAGGTAAGGAGGAAGGAAGGTAGGTAAAGACAGATAAGTAATAAGGTAGGAAGGTAGGTAAGAGGGCAGGTAGGTAAGGAGGTAGGAGGGTAGGTAAAGACGTAGTTAAATAGGAAGGTAAGTAGGTAGGTCAGAAAGAAGGTAGGAAGGTGGGCAGGTAAGTAAAGAGCAAGAACGATAAGAAGGTAGGCAGATAAAGAGGAAGTACCAAGGTAGGTAGGTAAAGAGTTGGGAAAGTAAGGAGGTAGGAAAGTAGGTGTGCAGAGACAAAGAACAGCTGAAACAGAAAAGTCGGCCAGAAACACAAACATGATAATAAATTTATAAGCAGCTTGTTGTTAGTGTTGACCCAACATTAGCAAACGTGTTTTCCTGCTGAAAACAAATCTACTACAGGATTACACACACACACACACACACAAAACAAGGTCAACAGCCAGTCCCAGAGCCAACATTCTCTCATATTCACACCTATAGTATGAACAGTCTCCATTAATTAAACTTAAGTCTAATCTACATGTTAGAGCTACACGAAAAACACTGGCACTGGGAAACTCCACACGGATAAACACCTGCATTTACGCTGCCGGATATTAACAGGTATATGAAGAATAAAAGCACAGTATCACTGATTATAGGCAGAAAAGTATGCATGGGTGACCGCACAGAACAGTGTGTTTCACTTTGAAAATAACCAGCAAACCAATGAAGGCAACTGTGTTTTGGAAATCTAAAACCATTTTGTGTAACAGTGTCTGCTCCGGCAGAACTGCACACTTCCTCACATCAGTACAGAGCATGACTGAGCTGCTGGGGTTATAATAAAAATCGTAAAATGTGTCAGGTCCAGCTTCTGTGTCCTTTCCGGTGAGTTTTTATTGATGTTGTCAGGACGGGAAGAAAAACTGCTTCTCTAAAGCTCAGTCCAATTTCAACCCTCGCTCTAACAGCTTATCCCCACCGTTTAGTGCATTCATGGAAACCCATGTAGGACGGTCAGATTCTTGCTGAGGTACAGAGGTAAGGTGAAACGAAATATCTGAAAAATATCTGGAGGATTTCAACTACCCCCCCACCCCCCCCAAAAAAAAATCTATATTAAATTAGAGTGTTGCACATAGAAGGTTCTTGAGACATCTGTATACTGAAGATGCTAAAAACTAGAGATAAGGTACATCTATGCCTGTCTCTCTCTCCACAGGCGCACATCTGATGGTTGGGAGTTTTTAGCATTTTTATCTGTCATCGCTGCTACGAAGGGCATGAAACCAAACTGTAAACGTGTTCAGTATTCGCTCAAAATAATCCCCAGCTGCAAGAGGAACGAACCTCAAACAGAACCTCTACACCACGAGTCGGCAAGTAAATCGGGCCTGGGTCGATTACTTTTGGCTCTGTTTCACTACATGGTTCCAGTACAGCTCAGCTCTACTCGGGATGGTATCAGTCACATTGTTTTCCATGACTATAGTTCCTCCTCAACGTGGGCGGGGTCGTCATAGAAACTGTTGTGACGGTTTTTTTTATACGCGACGTAAACACGTGACGGTCAAAGCCGTTGTTTTCTTTGCAGTGAATCATTTTCCTCAGTTTTATAAACAGTTCACTGAATGGTTCAGTACTTCAGTCGCTGAAGTGAAATACGGCTGAACGGCTTGTGATTGGGCTCACCATCGTCTTTCAGCAGCGCTGTCGCTAAATACACCAGACTCCTCTGTTAAATATGGACATTTTACAAATGTCCTTGTTAAATGTTGCAGATTAACGTGTGTTTTCAGGATTTTCAAGTCTTTTTAACTGATCTACAGTTCAACGTCGTTCGCTTTGATTCTCGTGTCGGATTTTGTCCGCTCGTGACTCTTCCGGTGACGACGCTCTCTGACCAATCAGTGGCCGGCAGTCTGTCCACGTCACATGTTAGTATCGGCTCAGCCGATCCGTGCCATGCCAAGCTGTGCTGGAACTGGGAGTGGAAAAGCACTATTAATGTCTCTATTGTATATTCTATTAAATTTTTTATTGTCTCATTTTAAGAGTTCATATTTTTCTATACTGTACAATAACAGATTTGAAAACTTGTGTTTATTATTTATTACCTTAATCTTTCCTGTCTTTGCTACTGTGACACTGTAAATTTCCCCTTTAGCTTAGCTTAGCTTAGCTTAGCTTAAACATACATCTCACTGCATAACGACACTGTGCACATCCTCTATTTTCGTTATTTTCCAACATAAAGGAACAACAAATGATCATTTACTGTCCACAGAGATGGAAATATGACTTCAGCTTTCATTGGGTGTTTTTAAAAAAACCTGATCATTAATCACAATGTTGGAGATTAACGCATGTTTTCAGGATCTTTAAGTCTTTTTAACTGATTGACAGTTCGGCATTGCTCGCTTTGATTCACGTGTCGGACGTCGCGCTCATGGCGACACTCTCTGACCAATCAGAGGCCCGGACGTCACATAAAATCAGATTTTTGAAGTCATCAGATATTAAGGCCAGTTTCTGTGACTTTTCAGCTTCTTAGTTGTGAGTATTTTGCTCCATAAAACAAAGAAATCATTTAAAACCCGACTCATTTTTTGCTTGTGGACAAAACAAGACATTTTTCGAACATCATCGTTTCCAGCTTTGACAAACACTGATCGATATTTTGTCAACACTCTGACATTTTACACACCAAACGAGAATAATAATCGATTATGAAAATAATTGTTAGTTGCAGCTCCAGTAAACACGGCAGGCGTCTACAAAAACAGCAGCCTTCACTCGTTGTCTGAGTCGCCGTCCTTTACATCGTCCTCCTCGTCTTTAGTGTCAGCTCTGCAGGTCATAAACGCGCGGCTGATGCTGCAAACATTTATCTAACGTCTTCCAGGCGTCACTTATCGGTGACATATCATTCTGAGCGAGCGCCGGGTTTTTTCCTTTGGTGTTCAATAAATTATGTCAAACCCGGTGACTTTCCGACCGACCTGAGAGAGACAGCGATGTGAGAAGAGCAATTTCACGCACGCTTCACTTCCCTGAGGCGTCCGTGCAACGTCCATGTTCCCCGAGGGATACAGTACTGAGAAAGTGATTAGCACACACACACTTAGACACACAGTGCCGAAAATATCAGCCATGCTTTTCACAGCACTTTACCGTCGATCTGACATGTTGGAGCGAGTTCACGCTAACTGACCCTCCATTTACTCATCAAATTCCCACACGGACGCATCAAACACACAAAATGTCCGGACTTCAGCTCTGAGTGACAGGTTCTCCGCTCACTGTCTTTCCTTTGCTGGTGCTGATTTTCTGATTTGAGGACAGCACCGGTGCATTGTGGGAGAGTGAAGAGTGTGAGCGCTCCACTGCAGAAAAAAAAAATGTCACTCGATTTAAACAGTCCCACCTACAGGAATATCTTCACTTCTGCTAATGCGCAGGTCATGTTACGTTTCCACATATTGTGTACAGCCATGGAAACATGTAAGAGGCCACTGCAAAATGATCAATTTTTTTGGGATTTTACAATGTGTTTGAGAAAAATTCATCACGTCATTTTATTCAACAACCTACTGACAACATTTCGTACAAATTCCAAATAAAAACATTGTAATTTAGAGCACTTATTTGCAGAAAGTGACAGATGTTAAGAATGGACCTCGAATAATCACATTTTTAGTCACAACTCTAACGCGTCTTGTCACCAGTTCCCCATTAGATTAACCAAATACAGTTTGGTTCAAGTGATCACCTGATCAGTGTCTCGTTAAGTCGAATAAGGTGTTGGAATTCAGCAGACACTGGAATGAAACGGCTGCCACACCGATGATTTCAGAAACATTTGCAGTGGTCTCTGAATATCAAATCGTTTCCCTTAAACTTCTTTCCTTTTTTCACGCGTGCATGTTTATATTCTTGTCTTTGTCTCGGTTTATTGCTCATTCTACACATATTTTTGTAAATTCGATGTAGAAACTCGCCTGTTGCAGCAGCAGAAGGGGTCAGAGGTCGACATCCGACAAATACAAAATGTATGAGAAAAGGATATGAAATAAACAATAAAATAAGCTCAATAAAAAGGTATGAAAACGCAAATGCAAATATAGGAATATAATAAGCACTACTGTAACAACATCCTTTCTGTGTGTGTGTGTGTGTGACTGATCTTTATGTTCAGGACTCTTGTGATTGTCAAAGGCCAAACAAACAGATGGACTTGAATAATAAAAGTTTACTCCAAATTCTAACTTGACTGTTTTTTGCTTTTAAAACTTTTTAAGGGCTCTAATGTGAGCAGCCACTTTAAAAAGGTCAGTTCCTCCTGCATTTGTGCTTTTTTTTTTAATTCTGCAGCTAAACCTAAACAAATCCATCATTTTCTAATCCCTTTAAAATTTTACCATAAACTCAGTGAAATGTTGGACATGAGGATGAAATTATTAGCCTGCCTATAAAAATGTTTTTGTTTTAAAAGTATTTCCCACCTGCTGTTAAACAGGGTAAAGAATTTTTAACACAGCTTTTTCAAACATCCTCCTTTTATTTTTGGATGCTTCCATTATTTGACTTTGCACATAGAAATGAAATAATTCCACACAAACCAAAAAACTACCAGGGTCAACATGATTGTCCCCCTGATGCTAACAGTCACTTTGCCGAACGTCCGTATGAAAGTCTTACTACGAAAACCAAATTCTTTTCTTTTAAAGCAGAACTTTGCAAGTCTCGTCGCTTTTTTGCCTTTTTCCCCACAGAGCTCCCCCTAGAGTTTGGGAGTACATATATTTCCGACACCACTGTAAACATCCATCCATCGTCGACCTTTATCCTCTTTACCGTCACTGTTGTAAGAACTCACTGCTGACCCTACCCCTGGACCTGAAAGTCACAAAATGACCATGACGTGTCATCAGAGATTAAGGAAATTGAAATTCTGGCTTTACCGGTAAACAGTGCATTTTTATTCCTGGGCCACAAAACTCCATTTCAAACTCCATTTGATTTGACGTAATGTTTGAGTCTGTTGCTCTAATAACACGGCTTGTAGCGGTACAACACTCGGGATGCTAGAAAAGTAGCCTCAGTTTTGCTCTCAAAAATGTCTCGACCTGAGGAGAAGATAAACGAGGGTCTCCACTGGAGAGGAGTTAAAATATAATCAGAGAAGTTAGATGCTGCATCTCTATTAGATTTCACTGTTTCTCCAATATAGTGCTGACATTTTGGACACGTCCTGTAAGTGTACACTACATCAGAGGTGTCAGCCTCCGCCCCTGATGCTAACAGTCACTGGTGTCTCCTTGTTGCTGGACAACAGCCTGCAGTGGTTTGTTGTAGTTTTCAACAAGTCTCTGACTCGTCTCCTGAGGAATCCCAGCCCATTCTTCTTTGGCAAATCTCTCCAGCTCCTCCAGATTTGATGGCCTTCTGGCATGGACCTTGGTCTTCACTTCAATGGGATTTAAGTCAGGACTTTGTGCAGGCCAGTCAGTAACTCTTTGGGTTATACGCCTCTGTCTTCTGTCTCCAAACATAAACAATGTCTCTGTGGACAAAGAGCTCTAGTTTGGTCTCATCTGACCAAAGGACATGCTTCCAGTATGAATAATCTGTGTTAATCTGTTTAACAGCACTTGGTGAATACCTTTAAAACAATGAACTTTCATATGGGGGCTAATAATTCCGTCCTCAACTGTATAATTACAGTTGTTCACATGTTGCTATTTACCTAATTTTAAATTTATTTCTGTTTTATGACATTAACAGATTTATTTTGCATCATATATATGCTTTTATTATGAAGTATACATCATTCCATATCAAAACAAGCACCTTCACTTAGGAATTCTATGAATATCCTTATTTATATTATTTTGTATTTCTTCTTCATAAATTGTTTTTTTTTCTCAATATGTAAAAATAATTAAATCCTAAATGCACAAAAATCTAATAATCTCAAAAAAGACAGTTGTTTTGTTGGAGAAACGTCATTCATCACTTCATCTAGAAAAAAAAAGAACAATCATACCGAAACTTTTTAATAAAGATGTAGAAACTCGCCTGTTGCAGCAGCAGAAGGGGTCAGAGGTCGACATCCAACAAATACAAAATGTATGAGAAAAGGATATGAAATAAACAATAAAATAAGCTCAATAAAAAGGTATGAAAACACAAATGCAAATATAGGATAATCTGTGTTCAAAATTCTTTGATATGTTTTGCAGCACTTGGGAAATACCTTTAAAACAATGACATTTTCATAGGGGGGCTAATAATTTCTTCCTCAACTGTATATAATGGATTTTCCCCATTAAAATCTAATCTATTGGACTTTTATGAGCAGAATTTTTCATTTGTTCTTCTTAAGAAAATTCTACACTATACATGAACAACTATAAACATGACAGACCTGCATTAAACAGGAGTTTTACACTGTAATTTCTCAATAAAGCATCATCTTACTGGGGACCCAGTGGATTTCCCAAGACCCCATACAAATCACCACGTGAGGGTCCATCAACAAGCACACAGTACAAAAACCAGATGTTTTCACAGCCGATACAAAAACGTATTTCATTGAATTGTAAGAATCGTAACCATTTTTCCTCCTTTAATGAATCTTTTATAGTCTGTGCGGAACAATAGGCTGACTGGATTACCGGGATAATGGCTACTGTCTGGGATTAAAGTATGAAAATGTATGAAAACAAAGTGTATTTTTGCAACTGGATTATAACCATGAGTTCAATGTGACGCCCATACACAAATCAAACTGACCTCATCATCATCATCATCATCATAATTAAAGATAATTTACTGAATATGTTATGTAACTGTACACTGTTAGTCTTTGCGTCTTTTCTTGTTGGCATGTGCACTTTGTCAATTTTATTTAAAATGTTAATAAAATTCGTTTAATATTTAATTTTTTTATTTAATTTTTTATGATTTATTTGTAATTTTTAATGACAATTTCCTACTTTTACATAACTGTATTTGCTCATTCTTTTTCTTGGTCACTTTGATTTTGCATAGATTTTAATTTATTTTAATTTAATTCAATAAAAATATTTTTTAAACGCAATTTCCTATTTTAAAATTAGCATTTTTTTAAATTATGGTAATTTTGTAAAGTACTGGATTGATTGATCGATATATTGAGTATTAACATGTGTCTATCTTGTTGCCTTTTAATGAAAAGACTGTCTCAAATGGAGACTGAATATATAAGGGAGGCCACAAATGATCACACTTAATATTTGTTAATAACTTATATAGTAATATCATAACTTCATGTTCACAAAAATGTAGTATATCATTTCATAGAGAGCTACAAGTCTAGTGATGTAAACATGATTGATGATCCAGCAGACAGTAAAACTGTTTTCTTTTTTTCTCCCTGCTCTTCAGAACATTCGTGGCCTTCGTCCTCGTCATCGTCCTCATCGTCGTTGTCAAGGACAAACTGCTATTTGTTCAGGATCTGAGTGTCAAAGCTCGTGTGCACACGCAGGCGTTTGCTCAAGTGTCAACGTGGATCAAACCAAACATGTGGGGACAAAATGGAGGCTCTTTGACAGCGTTCACGTTAAAATTCTCCTGTCTCTGTCTCTCTCTGTCCCTGTCTGTGTCTCTGTCTCTCTGTCTGTGTCTCTGTGCCTCTGTCTCTCTCTCTATGTCTCTCTCTCTGTGTCTCTGTCTCTCTCTCTGTGTCCCTGTCTCTGTCTCTCTCTGTCTCTCTCTCTGTGTCTCTGTCTCTCTCTGTCTCTCTGTGTCCCTGTCTCTCCCTCTGTGTCTCTGTCTCTCTCTCTGTGTCTCTGTCTCTCTCTGTGTCTCTGTCTCTCTCTGTGTCCCTGTCTCTGTCTCTCTCTGTCTCTCTCTCTGTGTCTCTGTCTCTCTCTCTCTCTGTGTCTCTGTCTCTCTCTCTCTCTGTGTCTCTGTCTCTCTCTCTGTGTCCCTGTCTCTCTCTCTGTGTCTCTGTCTCTCTCTCTGTGTCTCTGTCTCTCTCTGTCTCTCTCTCTGTCTCTCTCTGTGTCTCTGTCTCTCTCTGTGTCCCTGTCTCTGTCTCTCTCTGTCTCTCTCTCTGTGTCTCTGTCTCTCTCTGTCTCTCTCTCTGTGTCTGTCTCTCCTGTGTCTCTGTCTCTCTCTCTGTGTCCCTGTCTCTCTCTCTGTCTCTCTGTCTTTTCAGGAACTGCTGTTTCACTGGAGGCCACAGAAACATTATCGCCTCTCAGTCCAAACACCCTCCAGAATTCTTAATGAAGAGTGAAAAGGCTCGCTTATAGCTGCGCCTGAACCCACACACACGCACGCACACACACACACACACACGCACGCACACATGCACACACACACACACACACACACACACAGTTCTCCATTACACTGACCAATTTGCCACAAGGCTGAAATAAATATTTTCGGGCCAGAACCCACACACTGCTCCAAATAAACCCACCCAATAAAAAACTAATCACAGAAACACATGCAGCACTGTGCCACCGTCTGAGGCCACCATTAGATTTGTTGTTTCAGCACAACTATCATCACCATATATACACATATTTATTAAAATACAACCAGGAAATGTGTGTGTGTGTGTGTGTGTGTGTGTGTGTGTGTGTGTGTGGTAGTTTAAAGCCTTTATAACACCTGTCAAAAAACACTGCTGTGGAAAAATAAAATGTCTATTACACCAAGACATACATGGGTTTTATTAGTTTAACCCATTAGAAGTTTGCTAATGGGTTGTAATGGGTTGTTGATATATAGTATATAAGACCAACTTTAAATCACATTATTCCATTCAAAATGTCAAACGTCACAGATTTTTGAAGATATTAAAATCATTATTACAAATACTAAGTATTAAAAAAGTTCACACTAAATATTGAAGAAGATTTCTTTGTTTTTTACACTGTAATTCCTGTATTTTCTGGTTGTATTTTAAGGATACACAATCTTTGATGTCACTTTTTTTACCCCCAAAGTCGTGAACTGGTTTTAGACACCAAAAACGCAAAGTGTGGCTTTAGAGATTTTTTCCCAAATTTTTTAGGGCTCACAAAACTCTGGTTCACTGTTTATAAAAGGTCGATGAAATTCAGATTTTCCTGAACTTGTTCCTTCCATGAACTGGAGCAAACGGATTAAAAACACCAAAGCAGGAAACAAAATAAACAAATAAATAAAATTCTAAAAAGTCTAGAAATATCACATTAAGGTTGCGCACATTTAAGGGAGGGGAAAAGCTGGTGCATCGATGCATCAATAGCAACTGGCGCTCATTATTTACGTAATTTGTTATCCTTCTGCCGTGACTTTGGCGCCACCTGCTGCTCATCTATGTGAGCCAACTCCCAATATTTGCTTGAGCAGTTGATAGAAACAGGTAAATGCCCATTTTCTTGTACTAAATCCTTAAAAATTTGGATAAATGTTTTGACAAATTTTTATGGACGCCAAGCTAATATTAGTTTTGCTCAATATTTTTCCTCTCATCAATCACATGAACTGCAGGACTGAACTCGTGTCATAGTGTCGCACCGTAAATGCTGAGAGAATTTGCATTTTCTGCCAAGTCATAAGCACACGAAGACGACCCTGCATCCAGTGTCATTTTACCCGGGAGTGAATGCTAATTAAACACATTCTCACTGGTATAAACCAGTTCAAATCTCGGTTTTAACACAATCTTTGACCGTTTTCACTGTTATTTTGACCAATGTTGATGAAACACAGGTTTAAATCGAGTTCATTCAGGAGAACAAGAACAAAAACAAGGAGTAATGAAAAGACATAATCGGGCAATTTGGCCCATTTTCTAATAATTAGCATCAGTTATTATTACTTATGTAATTTCAACCTCAGCAGCTTTTAATTTCCTCTTTTACCTTTTACCTATTTAAATGTTTATACTGTGTTTTATCATACCTTTTATAACTTATACGCTGCTGTATTTTCTTACTTTTTTATTTTTAAAGCACTTTGAAATGCTTCAGCCCATGTTTTTCCTCAAACACTCCATACACAGTATATGCTGATGATATAATTCTGTATATAAAGGACCCGGAAAACTTAAACACCGCAGTGTTTAAATCTGGGTTCAAACTCATTTTTGACCACGACGAATGAATGAAGTCCGAGTGAAGGCGAACCTCGTCGATCTTACGAGTTCAGTGAGGGAAACGAGGAACAAAAACAAGGCGCGTGTGAGCAAAGGACACGAGCGGACCAAACAGCCGCGCTACTCCGCTACTCCGCTGCCTCCGCTGAGCGAGACTTAGCAGGCGACATACGGTCGAGTTGGCGCCCACGCAGCTGACACACCGTCCATTAGGAGTGGCCGCGGGGCGAGCGCCGCGACCTCCGGAGAAGAGAGCGCTCCAGACAAAAGGCAACAACCTGAGGCTGCAGCCGTGCAGAGAAGAGAAGAGCCGTGGAGGTGGAAATGATGATGTTGCACTGATATTCACCGTTGTGACTCATTCGTAAGGAGGAAAATCTCGCCCGACTGCGGTGACACGGAGCAAAAAAAACTAAACAAAACAAAAACACAAGATGCCTCAGAGAATAACATCAAATAATGTACGCTCCAATAATCAGCCTGGTTATGGAGCAATTTCTTTTATTTTTTTGCATGTCTTTGCTTCCCTAAAAACAACGTCCCACAGAAATCAGTGGAGCACTGAAGTAATAACACAATGCACTCGTCATCTGGTGTGAATAATTACACGGCACGCTCAGCAGATATCGGTGCTCCAGTGGCCGCAGAGGTCAGCGAGGTGCTCGACATGCAAACGATCAGAGTTCGGCTCGGGTTATTTTTTTTGATGAGTCATTGGAGCTCGTCGCTGCTGCCGCCGCCGCTGCTGCTGCTGCTGCTGCTGCTGCTGCTGCTGCTGCTGCTGCTGCCGCTGATCTGATGCTGCTGCTGCTGATCTGATGCTCTGGTAGTAAACCGCTTCATCCTCCACTGTCCCCCGTGTGTGTGAGCCGGAGCTACTGATGAGGCCCTCACTGCTATTTATACTCTAGTCCTCACTCAGCACATTTACCAGAGCCACATAAATAATCGGTAGGTGTAAGATAAGACGGTGAGGAAAAAGGAAAGTGCTGGTTTTAACTCAGCACTTTAATGTACTGTTTTATTTCATTGTTACCAGGGATGAGACAAAAGCCGAGTTGGACCAGTTCATCTGTCTATTTTTAAATCATCCACATCAGTATTTATTACTTAATTATGGAAATTTAACCCGTTATAATAAATATGCCGATGATGTAATTCTGTTTGAAACCCAGTTAAAAAAAAGTTAAAAAAAAAGTATATAGCTATAAAAAATATGATAATAAAACCTGGACTCCAGTGAAAAGATGGAAATTAAGTTACACAATTAGTTATAATCAATAATGTTGATTATTAAAAAAAATGGCATATTTATTTAATATAATAAATGTTTTCCAAATTGCTCAATTGTAATCTGTAGCTGTATCTGGTTCTGTCACATACAATATTATATCATCAGCATATTCATCAAATTTTTGAGGAAAATTTTGTTTGAAGGTATATAGTTAGTAATAATCTTAAACTCTTATACAAATATAAATATTATTCCTCAAATAGATAATTTGCAATATAATAATGACTAATGACTATAATAGAAATCATAGAAAAATAAAGTAATTTATAGCTCAAATCTACCATTATAATTATTAGGAACAATTAATGTGATAAAAGTAATTGTTCTCTCAAAGTTTTATCTTATTTTTCAAAGTGTGTCCTTGTTATTTATCTCCATCATTTGAACAAAATGACTCGTTATGTCTTGTTAAAATGATTAGTTAATCTACACTCATGTGAGTTCTTAGACAGCTCCAGCTCTAACATTATTACTTGTCAGCTCAGTTGCTAAATATTGTGTCCTGGTCTTTTGGGAGAGAAGAATCACATTGGATTCAAATGGAAAGTAGCATATTTCATCCTTTACATCTGAGTTTCTTTATATTTGGAAATATATATATATATATATATATATATATATATAAATCATTTATTTGTAGTGTTACTGTTGACACTCTGAGCTTTGACTTGTCTGAAATGGAGGAGTAACTGTTTTCACAGACACAATTAAAGGAAAATTTGTTTTTTAAATATAATATTTTATCCAAATTTCACATTCATCTTTGAATCAACAGAACAATTTTTTTTTGTGATTGTACTGTAAAGTGAAACGGTTTCATTTTCTGTTTACAGAAAGCACAACATCTGCGTTAACTTGGCCTCCCAATTAAAATTTCAAATTCTTCTGTACAATCTGTTTTCCCTGAGGATAAGACTCAGCATCTGGCTGCCAAAAATGCATAATCCCACTAGTGGTTTACATGAGTTCACTTGTGTGGAGTCACGTCTTTGAAAGAAGAAAAATGCCAGGAAAAATAAAAGCAATAATTAGCTGGCTGGGTCAGGAAAATTTTAATATTTGTGATTTTAATAATTTCAGAAAACTTTTAAATTAACAACTTCAGCAGCAACACGTGCCTCACCCCCCCGTGACATGTTTTTAATCAGCTGGAAACGTCCTGTGGTGTCTGACATTATAGTAGCAACCATAATCAAAATTAAATATTTAATTAGCCATTAAAAAACACATCAATGCTTAGATGGTTTTGGAAAAGACCGTGTGTTTGTGTGTGTGGAAAAAAACGCCAACAAACCTCCTTGATGTTAAAAAAACCCCACGTTTTTTAACATCCAGGCTGAACAATAACAGCAAATTGCAATTTCACTGACAGATACTCCAATTGTAATCAGATTTGCGATATAATTATTGCTGTGTTATGCAGTGTTATCACGTGAGCTGCCATCAAAATATCTACTTTCATACAATTTTAGGTTCAGGCCTGCACATTTGCCTGTATGTACGATAGAATCTCACTGTCACAAACCAAAACACAGCGAATAAATCTGTCACAGGAAGTTAGAGCCTGTGCAGGATGTTTCCTGTTCCTGTTCTTGTGTGAAACCTATCGTCCTTGTCCTGCACACGTTCACCTAAAATATGGAAGATGTGCCAAGAATTGTTTTTGCTGTTTGTTTTGGAAAGAAGAAGAAGAAGAACAGAGGTGAGGCGAGATAAGGTCAGAGGGAATGAGGAAATTAAATAAGGTGAGGTAGGAGGAGATTAGATTAGATTAGGTAAGGTAAAAGGAGATGAGAAGAGATGATATAAAAAGGAGATGAGGTGAGGGGTTGATGTGAGGACGTAAACAGGGATGAGGAAACAAGCTGAGGTGAGATTAGAGGAAATGGTTGAATGTAATAGGAGGTAAGAGGAGATGAGGAGAAGTTCAGATGAGAAATGTTTAGGAGATGAGACGAAGATCACGCAAGGGAGGAAATGAGTTAAGGTGAGATTAGGGAAGAGGAAATTAGTTGATTTGATAAATTAGGAGGACATTAGCCGAAATTAGGATGAGAAGAGTTGAGAAGATGAGATGAAAATAGATGATGAAGAGATGAGGAAATGAGGTGAAGTGAGACAGGATGAGAAGAGTTGAGAAGATGAGATGAAAATAGATGATGAAGAGATGAGGAAATGAGGTGAAGTGAGATAGGATGAGAAGAGTTGAGAAGATGAGATGAAAATAGATGATGAAGAGATGAGGAAATGAGGTGATGTGAGATGTGAAGAAATACGTTGTGGTAAAAGGAGATGAGGTGAGATGATACGAGAAAAGCTGAGAAGATAAGATGATGCGGGATGACATAACAGACGAGGATGATGATGATAAGAATGATAAGGTAAGAGGAAATGAGCTCTGAGGTGAGCTGAGGTAAGAGATGATGAGGAAATGATGTGAGATAGCAGGAGACAAGGGATGATAAGGTAAGAGGAGATGAGATTAGGTGAGCTGATGTGAGGAAAAATTGAGGAGACAAGATTAGACAGAGATGAGAGAGACGAGGGATTTGGTTGAGGTGAAATTAGGTAAGAGATGATGAGGAAATGAGGTGAGGTGACAGGAAACAAGCAATGATAAACTGAGGAAATGAGATGAGATAACAGGAGACAAGGCATAATTAGGTAAGAAGAAATGAGATGAGGTGATACGAGAAATACTGAGGAGACGAGATGAAGAAATTAGTTGAGATGAAATGAGGTAAAAGATGATGAGGAAATGAAGTGAACTAAGACGAGATGAAGAGGAAGAGAGTTGAAGTGGGATGAGATGACGTACAGACATAAATTAGATGATATAACAGGAGACGAGGAAATGAGGTGAGGTGACAGGAAACAAGCAATGATAAGCTGAGGAAATGAGATGAGCTGAGCTAAGGTAAGAGATGATGAGAAGAAATAAGACTTTTCATGAGGAGACTCAGCAGCAGCAGCAGCAGCAGCAGCAGCAGCAGCAGCAGCAGCAGCAGCAGCAGCAGCAGCAGCAGCATACATTTCTATCCCATAATAAAAGCAGAGTGACATCTGAGAAATAGCACTAACTGTCCGTTCCACTATGTCAACTGTGGGATTTTAAATGTTTGGCAGTGAAACAGAGCAGCAGACAAAACGTCATTTTCATCATTTAGCAACATCTGAACGTGCAACACCAACAGTGCCATTGTTTCCACGACTCTCTCCGTCAGTCACGCTGAGCTCCAACATGGACGGCGTCGCTCATTCGCGCTGACGAAGCAGAGCGGCACCACGGAGAAAGACCTGCCACGTTCCACGGCCACACTTCCATTTGAACTCCGGCGCAGAGACCAGAGCGCCACTGCACGTCACCTCCCCTGAGATCGGCTTCAGTTATTCATGTCAGTATCTGCCGCCTCCACAAATGCCACTGAAGAATAAAACGCAGGCTGGAAAACTCTTGATGACATTTTATGAGACAGACAGCGTTTTAAAAACACTTTTTTTTTTGTAATTCTGTCATAACAGCATCAGCACATCCACAGCAACACAACTCACTGCAGCGGCTAATAATAGCAACCTGCTGCCAGCTACCACTGCAAACAGTAGAAGCCTGCAAAAAATAAAAAATCGTCTCCATTCATGTCAGCGCGTTGACGCCCGCGTTGATATCGAAAGGGATTATGTGACTTAAGTCTGCATGTTCAGCACGCCTGCAGAAGTGTTCTACTTGGACGGGGGCTGAGCTCGCTGTGCCAGTCGGCTCCATCTGAATACCGGCTTCATCCCTCGCAGATAATCCAATGAAAAAAGACAAATCTTCAATGCCTAACATCCTTAACACGGCTCGCTCTCTGTTCCCTGAATCAGAATTAACCACTGTAGACGCCAAAAAAAAGATCCGCTAATACGCTTCACCTTGAGCTTAAATCAGATTCAGACGGACTGGAATAGAAAAGGCATCGCTGGTTTGTGATGTGTTTATTAAAGATGACATAGAATGTTCTTTTTGAACCAAAAATCCAGATTACCGATGTCTGCTTAGATAAATTAAATAATATTTATGGTCAAAAACCCTCATAGTCTCTTCAGATTAAGCCAGATTATTGCTGCTCTATGCCAGCCTCTGAGCAGGCGCTCTGTTTTTGAGCTAATGCCCCTCCCCCAGAACACTGAGTCTCTTGTGATTGGCCAGCTACCTGCTGACTGACTGCTCCGTGGTGCTTCTTCTTCTTCTTCTTCTTCTTCTTCAGGTTGAATGTTCACGTTCCATGACCAGGAGTAGCTGTTGGGGGAGGGTTGGTTGCACAGCAAATGTGCTAGTTACGAAAACTAAACTGGACTTTTCAGAACCTCTTGCTCGAGCTCAGGTAAACAGAGAAGCCCTTCTTTGTCAGAAGTGGCTGAAGTGTTTGTTGTGACACTTTAGTGATGTTTAGATACAGGAAG
This sequence comes from Brachirus orientalis, assembly GCA_016785285.1. NCBI lineage: Eukaryota > Metazoa > Chordata > Actinopteri > Pleuronectiformes > Soleidae > Brachirus > Brachirus orientalis. The sequence continues at coordinate 1,320,831 of JAFBJR010000118.1, forward strand.
GACACAGGGACACACCAAAAAAACATCAGACATTTGATTTTCCACTGAATGTCCTCATTAAAAATGATGTGCACAAGGCTGCGTTCACATTAGCAGGCTGAAGTGACTCATATCTGCTACATTTCCCCCGCCTGTTGCTATGAGTCTAATTTTAGTTCATTCGGAGCTGGTGTGGACACATGAATCCAATCTGTCAACTCGGATGAACAGATCAGACTTGAGTCACCGGTTCAAATGTCCAGCGTCCCAAAATGTGTCCAGGAGCACCGTCGTGACAGAATTAACGTGGTTTTTGTGTATTACAACTGTCCATTTTTCCAAAATTATAAGTTCGGACACAAGTTTCCATCAAAACATGTTTCCCTTTTAATCACACAAGGTAGAACTCGTTTCGCTGCCTCACCTACGTAGGTGGAGCTAACAGCTAAGCTAAGCTAAGCTAAGCTAGGAAGTGAGTCCGCTGTCCCAACTGTCACGTCCTTCATTCACACAACAAAAACCACATACTCACTGTTTTAGCAGCCAGCGCCCCCTGCTGTACCAGGCTGTAATTCATGCACTACTAGAATATTGGACTCACACTGATTTTCAAGATACCAATTTGAACTTCACACCTGCCAAAGTTCAAATGTATTTCCAAATTTTGGACTAGAAAGTGACAACCCAATGGACATCATTGCAAAATAACAGAGGAGAGAATATAGTCGAGCAGGAACAACAAAAAACATTATCCAAGATGCAAAATAAATCTATAAATACAAGTAAAATAGACAAAATTGTGCAATTAAAACACAAAACCAAATAAGTTGATGTGTAATGTAGCACATATAATAATGTAAAAAATGTATAAGGGGTTTTTATTCTAAAGTTATTGAGCAAACATACAATATCTCCAAAATCTATGTTAATTGTCCTTCTATACACATTAGAGGCGACTCAGTTCAAATTTTTATCACAAATTTAAGCATCTACTGACGTTGATATCAGCCTGATACAGTTATTTGACATATTTTAATCTACTGAAACATTTGTTTTAGTAACAGCTTTGACTCAACCATACCAGTCACTTCACTTCAACTGTATAATTATTGTTCTGCTTCAATTAAGAAGAAACTAACAGATTAGTTAAAATGCTGCTGCTGCTGCTTCTTATTTAGATTTTTATTTTATTTACAGTCTGTGTGATACGAAGCATGACACATTAAGGTTTTTCTTTTTTGGGATCAGATTAGATTTTATGTTTTCCCCCTTTTTTTCTAAATTATCTAATCCAGCGATTTTGACCAGAATAGATCAACAATGATATTGTTTTGGTTTATGTGCACACGCGTGTTGTTCTTTAAGCTCATGTGAAAGTCAGGAAGTGAGGACATTGTTGTTATGACTGCGAACTGTCGAATCTAATCCGCAGTGAATGTGAACGCAGCTACGTCGGCCTTTTTTGTTGCTTCCATCAGTCTTTTCTCTCTCAGTATGAATATGTTATTAAATCTAATTTATCAGCTGCTGATGTTTCGCTGGTTCCAATAAAGTCTGTGTTTGTCTTCAGTGCAAAATATAAAACATATGCAGCAGATGGAAAGTGTTTTCCTTTTTTCCTGGAACATATTTATGGTGATTTTTCTTTGTGAACATGTTGGAGTGGCCGATGCAGAAAGCTATCGAGTTATTCTCTGTTGCACTGTGACGTCGTCCTCCATAAAATGTTAAGCTGCATCCAGTGCGGGACATCTGCGCCTGATAAAGATGAAAGACGGACGAGGAAGCGCGGGCAAAGAAAAACACGGGCGTGCGTCTGTGAGAGTGAATTATATTTACGGGGCCGAATTCTCCGAGTATAAATCCTCCTCATGAAGCTCTGCAGACAAACAGGTTGAAAAAAAGCTACGGAATGTCGACAAAATGTTCTGCCCTCAAACAGCTCACGTCTGCAGAGCAACAGGAAAACAGCTTCGAGCGGGGATTAAAACACACGCTGCATTTTGATGCAATTTAAAAACTTTTGATATAATATTTTAAAAGGGGCAACATTATAATTTAAGCAAAAATACACTCTAATTAGCACAATTAAATTAAACAGCTCGTGTTCTTCCCTGAGATAATCTCTGGGATTATTTGGCACATACATATGTATTGCAGTAAGAAGCTACACGGTGCTACCATAAGGGGCCGTTCACATGCAGGTTCTTTTGCATTTAGAGCCGCAACTAACAAATATTCTCTAATCTAATCTGGGAATGACGATGTTGTCAAATGTCTTGTTTTTTGTCCACAAAAAAAAAAAAATCACATTTAAGAAGCTGAAAAATCCGAGAAACTTTTAATTACTAATTTAATTTAATTAAATTTTGGTTTTAATTGCCACTCGCTGGATTATCAAAATAGTTGCAGATTAATGGACAATTAGGAAGAACTGCATTATTCCCAACCTTTTCTAAAGTGAAGTTAGATTAAATACAAACACATATCAACAGTTGTATCATTCGCACAGAAACTTACTGACTTACATCCACCATGAATGTGTTTATCCAACCTGTTGGGTTGTTTTATAGATCATTTATGAGCCAAGTCATTATTTATGTGCAAATAAAAGTCCGACACTCATTTTCTACCGCTTTATCCTCCACATGAGGGTTGCTGGTGCCAATCCCAGCTGACATAGGGTGAAAGGTGGGGGAAGAAGAACCTGGACAGGTCAACAGTCCATCGCAGGGGAAACAGAGACAAACTAGCGGGCAATTTAGATCAACCTCTGCATGTTTTTGGACTGTGGGAGAACACGCAAACTACATGCAGAGAGGCCGGGTCACGAACCCGGGTCTTCTCCCTGCAAAGACAAGATTTCTAACTGCGTGGCCCAAAGAAAAGTCAACAGCAGTGAAAACAACAGAGGTCCATACTGTGGAGAGAAGCCTAAATGGCCTCACTTTGTTTTTAAAAGCTGCTATTGTCGAAAACACACTGTGTATTTTTCGAGAACATTAAGACGCCGTTCTGTGTGCGATCACTCACGCTGACGAATCCCTGAGCTCTGCACAGGTTTGAGTCCTGGAACTTGTTCACTTTGTAACCAACAACTTTTCTGTTTGGTCTCGGTGTTTCTCATTAGCCCGACAGTTTCCACACAGAACAGTGAAGCTGCTCTAACAAGCCAGTGTTCAAACACCTGCGCGGCATCAAACGCACACGCGCTCGAAGCCGGACGCTCCCTTTGAACGCAGATGCGCGGTAGACGATTTAATGGCTTCATTACAAACCTGCTGGGTGAGTAAATATGTAAATATTTGCATACAAGTTTGCTACATTACCTTAAATGAAAATGTTGAGTCTGATATTTACTACGTGGAATTTTTTCTGCTGGAAAGTAACAAACAGCAGCAACCAAAGTGGTGGAAAAACAAAAAAAATGTGGATGGAATCATTCAACACGGAGTTTGTAAGTCGTTAAGGAGAAATGTAAAAAGGCCCACAAACATTCAGACTTTTATGTAAAAAGCAAAAGGGTAAAAATAAAAGTCAGGTCTTTAGGAACAAAATGGCATTAAATAATGAACTGAGTCAATTCAAATCTTTCAAATGTGAACACACGGGACTTCAAACATGGTATCGACGCTCAAACAAAAGACGCTTCCCTCATTATTATTAAACGCTCTTCTATAAAAAGCTCAGTAAAACTGGACACGCTGTAAAGATTGTCTTCACTTTCTTTCTCCCGTCTCACAGGACAAGATAAAGAGTGGAGTAACCTTGGAATGAATTCTGTCAATTTAGATGCTGTTGACAAAAACACACAGACGTGCACAGACTGACCACCGGGGGCAGTCAAGACCTCACCCCACACATTTAAAAACTGTATATTTTTACACATTTATATTTGTATTAAGTGGCCCATAGCATTAATTCTGGATAATGGAAAAAAGTGTAAAATAATGCCAGAAATTGGCATTTTAATTATAAAATGTGCTATAAAATGGAAGTCATGGGGGCACACACACACACGCTGGTTACATGAATTGAAACTACTAGTGTCCTAACCCTAACCCTGACCTCTAACCTTAACCTAACCCTGACCTCAGCCTAACTTTAAAACATGTCTTCACCTTAAAATGGAGTCATTTACGTTATGGGGACTTGATTTTTGTCCCCATAAGGAAGACAAGTCCCCATAATGTGAGTGTGGAGACACATTTAGGTCCCCACAACATGAGGAAGACCAGCTACACACACACACACACACACACACAGTGATGACCTACAACAACTTTTTCCAAATACAGTCACCAAACTACCTCTGCATTTTGTTTCTGTGTTGAAATATACAAATGATGTTATTGTTCCTGCTCCATGTAATGAAGAGAAATAAGACAATGCTGCATTTATTACTTCTGTACTTGAGATGCTACTTTTTCTTACCTACAAATGGTGGAAATTGTGAGTTTTCTTTAATCTACTGATATTATAAATAACTCCCACATACATGTGAATGTCCTTACATCTTCATTAAAAAGTTTCTGCATTATTGTTCTTTTTTTTCTAGATGAAGTGATGACTGATGTTTCTCCAACAAAACAACTGTCTTTTTTGAGATTATTAGATGTTTGTGCCTTTAGGAATTAACTATGTTTACATATTGGGGAAAAAAACTATGAAGAAGAAATACAAAATAATATAAATAAGGATATTCATGATGGTATTTCACAGAATTCCAAAGTAAAAGTGCTTGTTTTGATATGGAATGATGTATACTTCATAATAAAAGCATATGTATATGATGCAAAATAAATCTGTTAATGTCATAAAACACAAATAAATTTGAAATTAGGTAAATAGCAACATGTGAACAACTGTAATTATACAGTTGAGGACGGAATTATTAGCCCCCATATGAAAGTTTATTGTTTTAAAGGTATTCACCAAGTGCTGTTAAACAGATTAACACAGATTATTCATACTGGAAGCATGTCCTTTGGTCAGATGAGACCAAACTAGAGCTCTTTGTCCACAGAGACATTGTTTATGTTTGGAGACAGAAGACAGAGGCGTATAACCCAAAGAACAGCGTCCCCACAGTGAAACACGGTGGTGTGAGGATTATGCTGTGGGGATTATGATTCAGTGAGTCTGGAACTGGGAATCTCATCAAGGTGGAAGGAATCATGAAGAAACAAGGAGATGTGAAGATTCTGAAAGAAAACCTGAAGCAGTCAGCAGCAAAACTGGGTCTGGGTCGTCGCTTTGTCTTCCAACACGACGACGACCCAAAACATACGTGGCTCCTGGTGAAGAACGACCTCCAGAAGACCAGAGTGAACGTTACTGACTGGCCTGCACAAAGTCCTGACTTAAATCCCATTGAAGTGAAGACCAAGGTCCATGCCAGAAGGCCATCAAATCTGGAGGAGCTGGAGAGATTTGCCAAAGAAGAATGGGCTGGGATTCCTCAGGAGACGAGTCAGAGACTTGTTGAAAACTACAACAAACCACTGCAGGCTGTTGTCCAGCAACAAGGAGACACCAGTGACTGTTAGCATCAGGGGCGGAGGCTGACACCTCTGATGTAGTGTACACTTACAGGACGTGTCCAAAATGTCAGCACTATATTGGAGAAACAGTGAAATCTAATAGAGATGCAGCATCTAACTTCTCTGATTATATTTTAACTCCTCTCCAGTGGAGACCCTCGTTTATCTTCTCCTCAGGTCGAGACATTTTTGAGAGCAAAACTGAGGCTACTTTTCTAGCATCCCGAGTGTTGTACCGCTACAAGCCGTGTTATTAGAGCAACAGACTCAAACATTACGTCAAATCAAATGGAGTTTGAAATGGAGTTTTGTGGCCCAGGAATAAAAATGCACTGTTTACCGGTAAAGCCAGAATTTCAATTTCCTTAATCTCTGATGACACGTCATGGTCATTTTGTGACTTTCAGGTCCAGAGGGAGGGTCAGCAGTGAGTTCTTACAACAGTGACGGTAAAGAGGATAAAGGTCGACGATGGAAGGATGTTTACAGTGGTGTCGGAAATATATGTACTCCCAAACTCTAGGGGGAGCTCTGTGGGGAAAAAGGCAAAAAAGCGACGAGACTTGCAAAGTTCTGCTTTAAAAGAAAAGAATTTGGTTTTCGTAGTAAGACTTTCATACGGACGTTCGGCAAAAGCCTTTCTGGAGGCCGCCACCTTGTTTCTACAGCAGCCTGAAGAATATCATCCTTTCTGGTATGCAAAGGCCACCGTAGTTCCTTGATGCTTATCGGAAAGGAGCAGCCAATGCTTTTGATCCCATATAATATAAGACTTTTAAACCACAAATTACAAATTAAACCTCTTTATTTGAAAGAAAAAGAAGAGGAAAAACTCTTTCAATTCCTCCCAAAACCTTCAGGGAAGTTCATATAAATGAGGTCACATATAATCAACGAGGACAACACTGCTCACTTCCTTGTCCTGTGATGATTCCGTCGTATTTCAGCTGCTCAAATCCAAACTGCACCGATGCCCTTGTATTTACTGTGTCGCCTTCGACCACAGAGTAAACAAGAAGAAAAACTAGAGTGTTGAGACAAAATAAGGAAAAATGAAATGGTTTTCTAATGTCTTACAACAGGAGAAGCAGGTTTCTTTTTTGTTCCTCCAAGGTCAATTGGTCCACAATGATTTTATTATGAAGTGGGGGGAAAAAAGGAGGATAATACGCTTTCTTAATAGCTGTGTTTCAAAAGTTATCAGCGGGTAAAACATTACCGCTGAGCAAACCCATTTTGCTCTTGTTGCCAAAATAACGCAACGGCGACGGCAAAGCATTGTTTGCAGCACAAGAACCAAAGTCATTGAGGTAATTTGAGCTGCACTTGACGGTATCTATTATTCATAACAGCGCCCTCTACGACATTAATTATCATGCTTTGTGAGTTATGTGCTGTGATACAGGAGGCGTCATGACCGGCGGGGGCCTGCAGGAAACAAAGCAGCACAAGCTCCCAGCTACTTATCGTTAATTTGTCACCGTTCACATCGAGTAGGGAGAGAGGGAGGAATCTGATTATGTAACCCAAAACATGTTTAATCCCTTCTGGGAATATGCAGTGAAAGAAGATTCACCCTGCAGTGATGTGGAGCTCGATTTCAGATTGGTGTCACTGCAGTTAATCCCATTACGGGGTCAAACGGGAAAGAATGAAAAGGCGGTGGATCAGCGATTCCGATTCAGACGACTGGGCTGTTTCAGGGTGAACTCATGGTCTAATGGATTAAAGCCGGGATGACCAATCTGACCCCCCGTTTGTTGGACGATTCCATTTTTAACTAAAAGCCTGAGAAATGTGTGTCAGTTCTTGAGCCCAAAAAACAACAGGAGGTTGGAATCGACACCGTCCTGCGACCACGGCAACCAGACGAGGGCGTCGGACGGCAGCTGACGGGGGAGTTTGACTCGTGCACACACAACGCTGTGACTCACAGATGGATGGGGGGGGGGGGGGGGATCAGACAGGATTTGGGGGGGGGGGGGGGGGGGGGGGTGATCAGACAGGATTTGTCACCATCATGGAACAGTGTGTGTGTGTGTGTCCGTCCTGTGAGCACGTAAGGAAATGTGTGGTGCGACCATGGTGTCGACTTTCAGCGGGAAGCTCGTGTGGGTGGAGGGAAAAAAGGCGCTTTGACAAGTGTGTGATGCACAAATCCTGTGACGGCAGCAGCGTCACTGAGCAGTGAGCTGTCAGGGACACTACTCTGCCTTCATTTTCGACAAAGAAACTAAATAAGAATCTGCTGTGGACACGCCCGCCGTCCGCACACGCACACGCACACACACCGGCATTTTCGAGCTATGAAGACGAACTCCATAACTGGGTTTGCACGGTGGAGCAGTGGTTGGCCTGGTTGCGCGTTTGTCTCCGTGTATATGAGTGGACGAGTTCCAGTGGTTAACAATCAGCGTCTCTCAGTGACACAATTGTGTTTTTAATTTACTTCTTATTCGTTTCTTAACATAAACAGAACATAACGAGGGGAGGGTTGTGCATGAAGTGAAACAGCAGAGTTAACATAAGCACATCATACATAAGAATATAAGGATGCTGCTTGAAAATAGGGAAAAAATTAAAAATAATATCTTGGAGGGTTTGATCTTATCTTTGCGATCTATATGAAATCAGGTCTTACAGTTAACACATAGCTGAGCCATTTTGACCAGTTCTCTTCAACAATATCAGTTTGATTTCCTAGTTTAAATGTAGTTCTCTCCATAACATATATGTTGTAGATTACATCAATCCACTCGTTTATTGTTGGTTTGTCTTTTTTAAGCCATTTTCTGGTCAGAGCCTTTTTACGCCCAACTTTACACAACACTCTCAAAAGGTATCTGTCGCGCTTTGAGTATTCAAGTCCATCCAGATCACATAAGTACATGACTTTGAAGTTTGGAAACATTTTACTGTTAAAAAACAGTCTCGGGGACCCCAAGAATCTCTTCCCGAAATGAAGCCACAGAGGGACAGCCCCAAAAGATGTCCCACAGGACCTCCAGCAGGCCGTCTGATCGGAATAGTTGGTCTTTTCTCAGCTGAATTCCCTCCAGGAGGGGGAGTTGATGCTAGGCAATATACAGGGTATACAGAAAGTTCAGTTGATATTTAGGTAAATGTCTCCCTTGTTTGTTACGACGCCACCTACTGTTTCATGCCCTGCATTGGTCGATGTCAAAAGTCATCAAGCCATCAAACTTTTGACCGGTAGTGTACATAGACTAGGCTTACGCAGAACAAATTACTATATTTGTTCTGCAGTTACTAGCGGTGTTGTGGACACTGTCCACCGTCTCTCTCCTCTGTTGACGTGAGATTCCATGCAGAACAATGAGCGAGTAACATTAAGCGGGAAAGAGAGAGCAAATGACGTGATGCCTGGGAAATGAAAATTCCAAGATAATCCAAGATAATTCCAAATGACAAAGATTGACTTGACCAAGACCCCGAGGACAATCACAATAAAAGTGGACATTGCCATGGACGAAGACGCTCTGACAAGTTGTCCTCCCATCTGAAGCTGTGTCAGCACATTCAGTCCTTGAATTTGAGGGAATTGGTCCTGGAAAGTCCTTGAAATTGATGTCAACCAAGGTGTGGGAACCCTGATATATATATACAGTATATAGGTTCAAGAAAACAGCTGGAACTGAAGAGTGATGTGACGGATATTCAGCTGCGTTTTCAGCAATACGTGTTGACACATTTTACACACTTTGCCTCTAAAGGAGAACTGGTTGTCATAGTGATCTTACAAGGCTCACAAAGCACAGTGGTTTTAGTATTGATGAACTATGAGGAAGAAATACAAAGGTTACTCTAATGATATCATCCACAAACTCAAGTTTCATGTTTCATGACTCTATTTTTCGGCTTCATCTTCACAACATGGAGCTGCAAGTGACCCAGTTCTGATCTTCTCCTCTCATGTGGCACAAAGAGTCCAACAGACAATATTTCGGAACAAAACCACACGTTAATGAGCTTTTGCAAAGCAACAGAGCAGAGACTTCAGAGAAATTATCCCGAATAACTTCCTTCCTCCTCTGTCGCCCTCATCCAGGAATTCTGGGTAATCACTGATGAACAGTTTCTTCCCACGAGCCATCAGGAATATAAACCCATGCAGAAATCCACAAATTATAAGCATAAATTCAACCCTTTATGAAGTGGAGTTAGTGTCAACATGTTGATAAAACTGATTCAATTAAATTGGTCTTTGAAAATCTGTACTGAAGTCCACGCATCGCTGAGGCATTCAGATCATTGCCCTCCTCCCCCGTCCTATGACAGAGCTATGCCCGGCTTTAAACAGTTCTGATTTGTTGCCGTGACAACAGCAAACTCAGAGTAATTGAAAAGCTTGTGTCAGATCATTAACAATCAAATCAAGTCCTCAGTCGCCTGCAGAGAAACGACTGCACGCGGGAGAAAAGTCGACACAAATCCAACAACAGTGCCGGAGAAAATGAACAGTGACACTTTTCATCTTCATATTAAAGACACACAAGAACAGAGTGAACACACCGAGATAAAGTCAGGTTACTAATGAAGCACAGATGCTTTAAAACTGAAAACATCTTCTAGAATAATGAATATTATTCACAATTGCCTGGTCTTTCAAACCATCAAAGTAACCGCTCCTCGCACATATGAATATGGCGACACGTGCAGCTGACTGCGGAGGAAAACAAGCACCTTAAAAACAGGTTCAATTTAAAAGTGAATTAGAAATTCTACATAGTTACAGAGAAATCTCACAATAAACTAAGCAGATATTAATGTACAGTATATTTATATAAAAAAATATAAACAATATTTGTGTTTTTTGTATCAGGTTAAACTAATTTTAAAATTTTTCATTGTAGGATTTGGATTTTAATGTGGAAAATTATGAAAAATATCGCCTCCATTATCCATATTCTGTGTTTTTGCAAAATTTTTTTTATTATATTGTGATTAATGATCAAGTTTTTTAAAAACACCCAATGAAAGCCAAAGTCATATTTCCATCTCTGTGGACAGTAAATGATCATTTGTTGTTCCTTTATGTTGGAAAATAACGAAAATAGAGGATGTGCACAGTGTCGTTATGCAGTGAGATGTATGTTTAAGCTAAGCTAAGATAAGCTAAGCTAAGCTAAGCTAAGCTAAGGGGGAAATTTACAGTGTCACAGCAGCAAAGACAGGAAAGATTAAGGTAATAAATAATAAACACGAGTTTTCAAATCTGTTATTGTACAGTATAGAAAAATATGAACTCTAAAAATGAGACAATAAAAAATTAGAATAGAATATACAATACAGACATTATTGGCGCTTTTCCACTACACAGTTCCAGCACAGCTTGGCATGGCATAGCTCAACTGTACTCATTTTTTTTGTGCTGGTCCTTTTTTTAGTCCCTGCTCTGTCGAGGTTCCAGTCGAGCCGATACTAAAACGTGACGTGGACAGACTGCCGGCCTCTGATTGGTCAGAGAGCGTCGTCACCGGAAGAGTCGCGAGCGCGACAAAGTCCGACACGAGAATCAAAGCGAACGATGGCGAACTGTAGATCAGTTTAAAAAGACTTAAAAATCCTAAAAACATGCGTTAATCTGCAACATTTAACAAGGACATTTGTAAAATGACAATTCTGATAACAAACTGAGTCGAACAAAACCATAAGTGCCATAAATTAGAGTATATACAGATTGAGCTTAATATAGGATTAGACATTTTTCCTCACACACCAATTAGTGACAGTGAATTTGTCCTTTGCATTAAACACCATGCTTTTTTACACACTGGTAGTAAACACACACAGGCCGCGTAGTGGAGCAGTGGGCAGCTACTGAGCAGCGTCCGGGGAGGGATTATGGTTCAGTATCTGGCTCAAGGATGCTTGGACACAGACACAGGGGGGAAGTGAGGGTGGAGCCGGTGGATTGCACTTGAGGTTCAGCACTTATCCGAGAACGACGCTGTTATTTTGCACATGCGACAGTTACATGTCACTGTGGTCTGAGAGCAGAGGGAGGCGCGTTGTGACGCTGTGATGGAGTCCTGCAGGGGGTGGGACAGATTATCCGTCAGAGATGATGGCATAGCATTCGTCGTTCTCCTCTCTCCCGCCACGTCCACAGAGCTGACTTTTGGTTTTTTTCTTCTTTAAAACAGTGTGTCCAGCCTCTTCCTGTCCTCTGCTGTTGAGCTTCTACTGCCCCTGCAGACCACACCATGAAAGATGGCTGATAGCACAAGTCATAGAAGGTCTAAGGGAGTGAAATTGCACACTTTCCCTGTGACTTTCAGGTGACAACACCTGATGAAATAGTGACGTAAAACAAAATGCAATGAATGATGCAAAACCCGGAGAGCACACTGCTGTCTAACCTGTGAGGTGGTTATTTACTCCATGGCTGAGCTGCTGCTGCTGCTGCTGCTGCTGCTGCTGCTGCTGCTGCTGCTGCTGCTGCTGCTGCTGCTCCGTCCATGTCTGATGAATGACCATGAAGTTTTAATAGACTCTAAAACTGAATAAATCTTTTACCATTTCCCTGAAACCTGAGCACTTTCACTGGGCCATAAATATCTTTTTCACACAATGACGTCTGACCAGCTGCAGAAAGACCAGCTTTGAGTGTATTTGTGTGTTTTGAGTATTTTAATGCTCAGCCTGAGGACACACACACACACGCACACACACACACACACGCACGTGCGCGCGCGCACACACACACACACGCACAGTCGCACATGAATGAGCTCGCCGCTGCTCGTGTGTGTGTGAAATGTAGCTGAAAACGTTAGAAATCCATATCCTCAGTAAAGTCAATTAGAAAAAAAACACCTTCAACATAATTTCCCCTCCAACTTTAAGAGGAGGCTCATTAACTTTAAAAGCTCCAATATTTTACACTTTTACTGTGTTTCATTTGAAGTTTTAATATCCATAAGAAGTTACGTTTGTGGCTTTAAACACAAATGAGAGGCTGCAGACGAGGAACGCGCCATAATTAGATCATTCACAATATCGGGGAGAGTTTATTTGAACAAAATGTAAAAAAAAAAAATAAAAGAAAATGATCAGTTTGAACTGTAGCTGCTCAGTGTGGTCAGTGCTCAGTCCAGTGCAGCTCTTGAAAACACAATTTTATAGTAATATTACAAAATAAAGTGCAAAAGTTAATATATCAATACAAAATATTGCACTTTAGCACAATTTACCTGGGTTTTATCCGAGTTCACTGAACAGTTTTATTTTTCACTTTATAACTGTACCCTTATTTTATTGTTATTATTGCACTTGGCTCTGTAAAATGTACATGAGCTTTACCTGAGTGGCCATGTTTATCCAAAACGTTCATTTTCTATTTTACTTTTATTGTATTTTATTAGCATTCTTGTAATTGTTTATGAACATATTCAGTTTTAACTATTTATTTTAAACATTCCATCTACGATTGCACATTGTTTTGTGTGATTATCTACTGAAAATGAACTAATGTCTCTTGAGGTTTGGTCTCAGTGCAGCTTTATGTGTTTTCATTTTCTTAATTTCTTTTTCATCATTGAGGGAAAAGGGAGTGACCTTTTTTTTTATTTGTCCTCCTGATTTTATTTTGTCTTTTTGAACCAGAAAGCACTTTGTGCCCAAGGTTCAAACATCTTATATAAATAGAAATATCATTTTTTTTTATTGTTGTTGACCTGTTGACCTCAGGTGCACAGTATGTCGTCTCCATGACGACACAAGCTTAGCTGAAAACCGAATCATTTTGCAGGACAGAGGAGCTGCTGGTCAAGCGAAGGAACAATTTTAAACCCTGAAGTTCACAATATACACCATATAAAATCGCAGATTTTCTCGATGGACTTTGGTGTGGGAGAGTGAGTGGTTTACAAACGAAAATGTCGTCTAACAGTGAGATAAAGTGGCAATAGTTGTGGTGGAGAGTGAAGAACAGGAAAGGTTTGTCGGTTTGAGTTTGTAAGGCAACATCGGGTCACAACCAGGGTGAGGAGCAGCGAGATGCATTCAAGGAACCCCGTAAATCGTCACTTCTACAAACACAATGCCCTCCAACTAACAAACTGTTCACTTTTGCTTTGTTGTTGACGTCATCCTGAACCTCGCTGGAAATCTGTGATATAATTTTATACGTTAAATTGTGCACCCTACTGCAGACTGTTTTCTGAGGATGGGTAAGGACTTGCACTGCATAAATGTTTGAAATTATTCAAATTCAAACAACAATCAATGCTCAAATTTAGACTAAAAAGCTCTGGTAGAAACTGGGATGGAGCTAAACACCAAAGATTCGGGTCTAAACTCCCTGGAGCATCTGCTCGTGTTGAGAAAATTCATTACCCTCAATCTTCAGCCTTTAGCGTTATTAAATATTATCTATTATAAATATAGAAGTATTGACAGTTGAAATTTCAGTTGTTAGAACATATTTTTGTACAGACTATAAGGCTGCACAATATTAGGAAGTCATATAATAGGCGTAGGGCTGAAAAAAATTCCCATTCCTAATTTCCATAATTCTGAAGGAACGTTTCCAAGTTGGAATATTTCCAAAATAACAAAAAGTTCCCAATTTCATGAAAAGTTTCTGCAAATTTACCAGGAATTTTCCACCCCTTTATATGCCATAACATTGCCAAATATTGCGATGATAATGTTTAGTTACGTGTTGACGTAAAGGAAACAATAAGACGATGAATTATAAACAACACAAAAAAACAAAAACAAAATTTTAAAAAATTTGTACTTTGATGGATAATAAAGTTTGGCTTCAAAGTTTGCAGCAGTTTCATGGATACTGTTGCCCAGTTCATGGAGGACGAGTGACTCACACTGATGTGAAATAAGACGCCAATAAGCGTTGCTCCAAATAAATAATGGAGGAAACACTGAGCGAGTTGATATTAATATAAAAGTTAGGTTCTCAGTCGTCCAGGTCATGGTGTGAAGACCACCGTGCACTTGTGTAAGGTCCGTCCAAAAGACAAGACTCAGCTGGACACCTACGGACAGACTTTCGAGAAGGCCAACGTTCCTATTTTGGACGGAGAAGACAGATAGTTTGCGAGAATCGTAAAGGACACCATCTATGTCCATTCAGAGGGACCTGCCACCTACAACGCCGACTTGAGGGCCCTCCCCAAACGGTTTCCTCCCAGTTCACACACTGACCCACGTGACTTTAACGACTCCCGCGACGGTTACGTTAATGACCCCAAGGTTCCACTGAGGGTTCGCAACTCTGTGGACGTTGTCAGCACTGAGGCGTGCTGCACACTGTTGGCTGCAGGGGGCGCACGTCTGTTGGCCGAGTGTGAGGGAAACATTAATCGCAGTTGAAGAGCTCACTTGCGATATAATGTCACGTAGGTCGATATTGTCGAAGATAGATTTGCAATATTTGGTGCAGACGTTCGGGTGAAAGCTGTTGTGCCAATCAGAGCCTGGTGTAAACGAAGGGAGATTAGAATTCCTGACTCTGAAACATGTTAAAGGTCATGAGACAGGAAACATACATGTCACCTTGAGGACTGATCTTCAGAATTGCGAGGTGCAGGCCTCTCCTAATGTTGTGTCTTGTTGTCTTCGGCCACGTTTATTCAAATAAATGTCCCATCTGCAGTGTCTTCACGTCGCTGGGAGACGGAGCCTGCTTCACCCTGGACGTCCGACCGGGTGCAGTGCCAGCGAGCGTTACTGCCAGCTGAAGGGGGCGGGGCATGTGTGGATTAACATATCTGAGATCTGGGGAATAATGGGACGGCTGGGATGACAGGGAAAAGAAGAAGAATATGGCGAGTGGATTCCCAGGAGAAGGAGAACGAGGCGACCGCTCTGTCTCTGCCAGACTGTGCCAGTTTTTCAGTCTTGGATAAACTCATGTGGGAGCTCAGATAAGAGACCGAGGTCAGTTGGCAGCACGATGAGGGCGTGCATGAGAAAATCACAGCAAAGAAACAGTATGTTTTTAACACAAAACCATCAACAGGCTCATTACAGTTTGGGAGCAACAACTCCAGGATCTTAATATGCGGCAAAGTACAAACTGATTTGTGATCATCTCGAATCAAAACAGTGTCGAGTGAAATGTCAAACTTTATACAATACAACATTTCTATTTTAATTTAAGTGCAATGAAATGAAAACAATTTGCAATAAATAATGTGTGCAATAATAAATAAAGCAAATTTTCTGTCTTTTATATTATTAATAATCTTTATCAACTAGAACATTAGTTTTTCCTTGAGCTATTTGGATATTTTTGTTTTCTTATTATTTATGTATTTGTCTTCTTGTGCATGTCACAGCTAAAATAATTCTAAATTCTAAATTACAAAGCTCCCAAAGTTACTATTTCTCGCTCTAAGGTAAATTTCAGATAGTGTGGTAAAAAAATTAAAGCTTAAAGAGATAAAATTTGGACTAAAAAGCTCTGGTAGAGACTGAGATGAGCTTTATTTATTACTAAAAAAAATAATAATTATAAAAACAGAGGTACTGACAGTTGAAATTTCAATGGTTGGAATATTTTTGTACAGATTATAAGGCTGCACGATATTTGGAGGTCAAGTGATGTGATCTGCAAAAATTCCCATTCATTTCCATAATTCCCAATTGGTTTCAGTGCGAATTAGTCTAAATTGTTGTACAGCAGCCGCCAAACCACATTTTGTTGTCAGGATTATTTTGAAACTAACAATTTCTAGCAAAACACCTCTGGTAGTTCCAAACCTGCTATTTGTTGACATGATCCGCAATTTTTAACCTTATTAAATTTTGTTAATATAAACTGCACATTTTGTGCTGCTATTAAAAGGTCAAAAGTGTAAGAATTAGTGACACCTACTGGTAAGACTGCAGATTGTAACAAATCTCACCCTTTCTGCACGTCTTCTATTTACAGAAGACCTGACTTCCAGACAAAACAGTGATATTCCTGGAGATAATGTCTCCTGTATGATTTACAATGAGTGAATTTGCAGACGACTAATCCACTTTTGAGCAGCTCGGGGGTTGAGTGGAGAGCCGCGTGACCACGGAATAAAACCACCTCCAGACTCCAGAGCCGTCATTAATCAGAGCCTCGGCCGACAGTCCAATACCTGCTGCTGCAGTCGTCTCTCCAGACCCTGTTGTGGGATATTTATGCTGATTGTCCACAGTCGCTCCTTCGTCTCCTCACCTCCTCCTCCTCTTCCTCTCTGATCCAATTGTTTCCTGTCATTAATTAAAACGCATGTTCTGAATTCGCTGCTCGGTTACGTACGTGCAGGATCATTGTCCCGTGGGGTTTTCAGTTTGTCTCAGAAACTGTCTTCCTCCATCAGGGACGAGGGCCAACATGCCTCAATCGACTCGTTTCAGTTTGACGCTGGACAGCATGATGACTCCTTCTGGATAAAAATAACAACCTCTTTATTGATGGTTACCGGGCTAATTATTGCCTGTTCTTCATGTGAGCAGCATTCAACTCACATAGTCATGACTTGTTTGCTTCAGGCAAAGAGTGACTTGCTCTCCTGAGATGAGGAGCATCTTACTGTCAAGTAGTTTTCCATCAGATTTAAAGTGAAAGATTAAAGAAATGCTCAATTATTTAAACGGTTTTGCGATGAATGTAAAAATGAAAGACGATACAAATACACTTTTCCCTGTAGGGGTCGCCACAGCGGACCATCTGCCTCCATCTTGTCCTCTCGCTTGGGTCCTTTTCTGTTACACCAACTGTCCTCATGTCCTCTTGAACCTTCTTTGTGGTCTTCCTCTTTTCCTCCTGCCCAGAAGATCCATCTTCAACATCCTTTGCTCAGTATAGTCACTGTCCCTCCTCTGTAGGAGACCAAACTATCTCAGCCTTGACTCTCTTACTAAACTGTACGTTACTTAACAGTTCATTATTTGGCAGTCAGTATGAGGGTGGATGTATGGAATAGCTCATGATTAGCCAGTCACTCTGTTGATAGATATGTGGACTAGCTCATTATTTGGCATTCAGTATGATGGAGTATGTACAGAATAGCTCATTATTTGGCAGTCATTCTGATTGTGGATATATAGAATACCTCATTATTTGGCAGGCAGTCTGATGGTGGATATACAGAATAGCTCATTATTTGGCAGTCAGTCTAATGAAGTATATACAAAATAGCTCATTATTTGGCAGTCAGTCTGATGGTGGATATATAGAATAGCTCATTATTTGGCAGTCAGTCCAATGAAGTATATAAGGAATAGCTCATTATTTGGCAGCAAGTCTGATGTGGATATGTAGAATAGCTCATTATTTGGCAGTCAGTCTGATGGTGGATATATAGAATAGCTCATTATTTGGCAGTCAGTCCAATGAAGTATATAAGGAATAGCTCATTATTTGGCAGTCAGTCTGATGTGGATATATAGAATAGCTCATTATTTGGCAGTTAGTCTGATGGTGGATATATAGAATAGCTCATTATTTGGCAGTCAGTCTGATGACTAATAGATCATGACAATCCAATGCTGTCAAAGTTCTTTCTTAAAAGAGAAGGCGCGGGTGAACCGAACAGGGCCTTATCCACATGGAGAAAGAAACGTTCTAACATGAGTATACTTTAAACGCTGTAGTACACATGCCAGGCCTGTATGTGGCACTGTAGTGCTGCTACAGAACTACACCAAGACATGATGTTTCAGTTTTTAAAAAATATATACGTATACGAAAGACAGGACAAAGAAGAAGAAGAAGACCAGGAGGTCTTAATACTGAACATGATGTGATAATCCAACCTTCATCATAGTTTTCTCAAAACTCACGGTAGAAATTACGTACTGTGCCTTTACGTGGTTTGACAGTGTCGGCTGCTTTTATCCATCACAATTATGATTTTAAAAAAGTATATTTATAAGATATTAAACTATGAAAGCAAACCAAAAGGAGATGCTAATCAAATGCACATGACAAATGTACTGTGTTACATTAAACCGAGGCCAAAAAAAAGGACGAGTCGGAGATTCACAGTGATGGAATAAAAATGATGAAGAAGAGAAATGGCCACGCAGGAAGCAGAATGTAGAGTGTGAATTAATAAATATTCATCAATCTCTTGAAACGTAGAGTTAAAGAATGAGAAGGCGTCGTCTGTCAAGCACATCTCCAAAACAATAAATTGTCTCCACTGGAAAAAGGCTGCACAGACAGAATCTTGGAGGACAGGAGGACATTTTTTTAATCCTGCAAGTGTTTTGCCTGGAATATAATATTAATCCGACATGACTGGCGCAACTGTTTGAACGGCCACGCGCCGCAGTTTGACACGGATCTCGCACTCATTTGTTTGTCTGTGATTTGATGTGAAAGCAGCGTCTAATGTTTGGCTGCGTTGACGCTCAAAGAAAAAGAGAAAACGAATCAAGTCAATAGTAAACGTGTTTGTGGCTTCGCTTCATCAAACATCACCATTATTATTGGATTTTTCACACGTTGTCCTTTGGCTGTGGTTGATATGTCAGTGTCTTTCCAACTGAATAATGTGTCCTTATTTTCAAAACACAACAAACAGGGTGGTTCGCTGACAGGAGACGCCGATCAACGCAGCTGCTTTATGCCAATATTTGGAAAATCTGTGCAGGAAACACCTAAAACGTGAGGTCAGTTTTAAATTTTTGGTCATAACTGAGTCTGTGTTATATTTTATTCTGGTTTTCTGGCAAAATATAATAGATTAATATTAACAAATGATAGAAAAATGATTAATTATTACTGTGGTGCACTTATTTTAAATATAGTGTACTATGTATAAAACAAATTTTAAATATGTTATCAAAAAAACTGAACTTTTGCTCTGCAAATCTACAGCCTACGCTAACAAAGAACAACAGGTCAATCAAAAATGTCAAAGATTTCAGAATCATATAGAGAGAAGTAAAAATTCAAAAACTAGAAAAATCACTAAGCGACTGGTGGAACACTTACTTGATGCAGATACGACAAAGTGGCACAAACGTCTCAGTCGCGTGGATTATTAATCCCATATTTCAACTCAAGAGATTCCACAGTCGCTTTGGAAAATGACCAGTTTGTGATTTAACTGTCGTCTTTTCTATAAACAGCATTTTTCCTGTTGAGCAAAACCATCACAGTTTCCACTTGAAATGGCAGAAACAGGAAAGTGAGAAGTGACTGAGTCACAGGTGAAACTAATTCAGGAGGAGCAGGTGAAAACACAGGAAGTGAAGTTGTCTGAGGTGAGAGGGAGAACGTGAGATACCAAAATAAAACAGGAAGTTGTCTTTTTTTGAACCTGTATCCAGTCAATTATGGCCGGACAGTGTAACGATATTATATCTATATCATGACATGAGACAAGATCTGGTCTTAGATTTAGGACATTGTCATATTGTGATAAAGTATCTGTAATGACTTTTCCTGGTTTTAAAGGCTGTTGTGTTGACAATTATCCAACCCAACTTTATTTATAAAGCACTTTAAAACAACACAGTTGACCAAAGTGCAGCATTTATAAAATATACAAATATTATACCGTATAGACCAAATTCTACTTAATTTTAAGCCAAATTATTTGCGTTCCAGCAGAATTTGACCACATTTATAGTCAACGTCATTGTTTCTAACTCATGTAAATGTCCCTCAGTTAAAGAAATAAAGCAGGTATTATCTGAAATGAAAGGTAATAATAAGTGTATTTTAAGATCTTGTAATACAGATCATAAACAGTAGATATATTTTATTTTTATTTACAGAGTATTGTCACCTGTGTGCAGCTTTATATCCACATACATCTCCTTTATCAGTATATAAAATATCCACATTTTATTTATAGGCCATATTTCCCAGCCACAGAAATAATGTTTTGATTCATATTGTGATAAATATTGACATCACTTAATTATATATATATATATATATATATATATATATATATAAAATAATTAAAACTGAATCATTTTCACTCGTAGACAAAACAAGACCTTTGAGAACATCATCATTTCCAGGTTTGTGGGAAACACTGATTAAATGGGCCGAATAACAAGTCAATTAATGGAGATAATACAGTATTTACAGATTAATTGAATGTAAAAACAATCAGTAGTTGCATCTCTCTCTCTCTCTCTCTCTCCTCATGCTCGTCTCACAGACCAACTAAAACTCTGAGACACACAGTGTTAGTGTTGCCAACATATTTACGAGTATTCAGGATTCAAAGTGACAAATCTAGCGACTTTTTTCCTGATGTTATTGGAGACTTTCGGAGACTCTGACGTATGCAAGGCCTTCACAAAAAAATTGAAAATCTGGCTTATCAGCACCTATAGCTGCCAACACTAAAGGAAAAGCCTGTTGCGATGTTCGATGTTTTGATCATGCTTTATTCCTTATTCCTTCTTAATTGTATAGTAAGTGTTTCAATATGTATTTTGTATTATATTGTATAGGTATCGTGTGTTCCGTGCTCCCTTAACAGTTTGTTATGCATAAATTATTTATTACATTAGTGCCCTATCTAGTGTTTAATCATGTTTTTCTCTTGTAAAATGCATTTTACTGCCTTTTTACATCATGACCAGGGGACTACAGATGAAAACTAGCCTTTTGGCTAATCCTGGCCTTTTGAACCATGTGTAATCATGTGTTTTATGAAACTGCATTGTCCCCTTTCAAATAAACTAAAATAAACTAAACTAAACTAAAAGCACGTATCGTTCTAAAGGTCTTTGCTCCGGACGGGACGCTCCCTCTCGTCCACATAAAGCACAACGTGAGGAAACAAATTGTGATGTGATGTGACACTCATTGTTCAGAGATGGTTTTTCACAGACACAGTCTGTACTTCTACCTCTGTACTACTTTTATTTTGCTGTTCTGAAAATGATCCGCTGCTGAAAATACAACCAAGCAGAAAAATGTGCACTTTCATTTACAGAGCTTTTAATTTTATTTCTCATTATTTACTTTATTAATATTAATTTATTACTTTATTTTTCTGGAGGGTATGGGTTAAGCTGCCTGGTTCAAAATAAATAGTTTGCTGTGTTTAATTTGATTGTGATTTTCCCATTTTTTTGCATGCAAATATTGAAAAAAAAAAAAAACTAATACAAGAGTCAGTGTTATGAATATCAAAATGTCAATTTAACATTTATACAGTGATGTAGAGGAGACTTCAAAATATTCAAAAAAGATATATATCCCGTATCGTGATTAATCCTAAAAATATCAAGATAATGCTTATAGACCATATCGCACAGCCTTGGTCTATAACCATTGACCTTAATAAATCCAACCAGTCTGTATTTTTCTAGTCTTGATAGCCATTCAAAGCTGCTTTACACAATTCACCACATTCATTCATACGTTCATAAAGCACACGCATATGCAGCACTATCTTTATCACACATCTATCACACCCATTCACACGTTGCCGGCACAGCCACCAGGAGCAATTATGGGTTAAGTGTCTCGCCCAAGGACACATCAGCGCGTTGACTAATGAACCCCATCCTTCCAGTCATAAGGCGACCCTCTTCGCCGCTGATCCACAGCAAGAGCGAGAGCTCTGCTGTTGGAACTGAACTAATGCATTTATTGCTCCCCCTCAGAGCTCAGTGTCTGCATAGACCGCCTGAGTCCACGTTAACCCAGAGCACAAAGTCATATCATCAGCATAAAGCTCAGCAGTGTTTTCACATTCGGCCTGTTTTCCCAGACTTTGCTGCCTCCACTGATTGTGACAGTAAATGGGAGCAGATCTGAACGGCGGCCTGTGTTTGTTTGCAGCTCTGCGGTTCTCACCTCCCTGTCTGTGCTTCTAACACCAGTCACGGCGCCCACTGTCTTCTCACACATTTACTGAGAGTCACATGCAGGAAAAGTAGCTGCTCTCAGTGGCGGCTTCACCTGACGGCAGCCAATGAAGAGAATGCGGCAGCAGAAAAAGAAAAGAGTAAAAAAAACCAAAAAACGACGCTATTGAAAATAGCAACTGTGTGACAGAATGAGAGCCAAAGAAGAACGGCAGCTGTCGTATTTACACGCAGAGGAAAAGAGCGAAGGCTCAGGTGTGGTGCTTTGCTGCGAGTCAACGAATGAAGGATTCCGGAAACCTCGCAACTCTCATCTGTAGATCGTACATAAAAATGGACGTAGTCTTCTGGATGCAAAACCAACTCCCCTTCAAGGTTTGAAATTTGATCATGTCAATTTTAGTTCACAGCTGTCACCTGCAGCCAGGCTCCCATTGGACAATACCAGCTGTCGATCACATTGTTTTCTTCCCATTTATGTCATTTTCCATCTACATTTGAACATATTTCACAACTTGATGTCAGAGATGAGGAGTGAAACTAATCATTGAGATGGTTAAACTCTTCGGGGAAAATGTTTATAGATGTTATAGATCAAGTGAGAAGTAGAAGCTCACTTCCATTCAAACTGCTTACTGCTACATGTCGCCCTGTTTCCGAGGCTTCACCTTTCAAACCAGAAAGCTACTTCACTTTTATATGTCGTCTGTGCTGTCATCACTTCAACAAACACACGCTAATCCGGTTTGATCAATGATAATATTCCAGTATGACTGTCTGTGTTTAACTGGAGGCAGTTGCCATTCATCCATATTTTAAAGGCATCTAAGCATTTGTTTACAACAGCTATAGCTAATTTTAAGCATCACATTTGGCAGAAAAATACAGCAGAGTATCATGAGCATAAACATGATATGAAATGCCACTGTTACGGCTAATAATCAGTCTAAGAGGCAGCATGACATGGGGCCCAGAATAGATCCCTGAGGGACGCCACATGAAACCCCAGTGAAAACCAATCCAAACTATCGATTTAGCAGTCAGGAAGGATGTTGTTCTTTGTTTCACTTCAAAAAAATATAAAAAAATAAACAAACAAACAAGACCAATATTACTACTACCACTGCTGCCACAAATAGGTGAACATGAGCACTACAAAGACGTATGGAAATACACTTTTTTTTTTTTTTTTGCATCATATGTTGCTACCCAGAATCATTAATAGAACATTTTTCAGTTTTTACTTTTTTATATGATCATCTATCATCAATCTCCTGGAATATCGTTATATAAATTTCAGCTCAACCAGATTGTAAACAAGGCACCGTTATTGGTTGTTATTCCAAAAGAAAACAATTCACTCTTAACCTCCATCAGCACACACTGCATGTACATGCATTTTTTTTGCTCATTCCCCTCATCATTTAGCCATTTTGCATTATTCATACATCATTTCACATTTTGTTATCACGTTTGCTTTTTGCATTCATGGAACACAAGCCTTAATTAATACAAGTAATTTGCTCACTGTTCAAATTATAGGCAGCATAAACACCAGTATGAGAACTGCAGTGCTTTGCTGCTGCTGCCTGTAATTTGTAATAAAATGATAAGAATATGTGAAGAAAATTAGTAAATAATTCAAACGTAGGTTAGGGGTGTGTTCGCTGAAATTGGCATACGACAAATGCTCCGCCAATAATTTATGTCTGAGTACAGCAAATGTAGACCACATCCTGAAGGTTTAATGTAAATGAAACAAGGTTTGTTACTGAAGGTGTACTTCCTGTAGCCAGAAGGTGGCACGCATGGTCTCTGTCTTTCTTGTCGTTTCTCTCTGTGAATTTTTGATGCTTTGTTTGTAACTTGTAACTGCTGAACTTGTCTCTGTACATGTGACACCCGCTGCACGTCCGTCCGTCCTGACAGACAGATCCCTCCTCTGTGGCTCTTCCCGAGTTTTCTCCCATCTTTTCCCTGTAGAAGGGATTTTTTGGTGCAGTTTTTCCTCTAAGGATAGAGGGTGTCGGTTGCTGTAAAGCCTGTAAAGTGCTTTATAAATAAAGTTGGACTGGATTGGATTGGAAAAAGAATATGAAAAAGAACAGAAGCCTGCTACGTTCTATTCCTGCGAAGATACTTTTGGCTACTACCATGGTAACCCTACCTGTCTGGGCAGAAGCGTGATTTGTTTGCTAGTGGGAGAACAAAATGCAAAAAATTTTTTAATAACAATAAAAAATTCACTGGATTGGACTTTAAAATCGGTCAAATTGCAATTTTCACAGGGCCTGATGTGGACACCGTGCATGACAAGGCCCTCAAAGAACTTTGAACTGTGATTAAGATCGAACTGTTGACGTCAGCATGAGTTCTTCCCAAATGGAGGAACAAGAGAGAGTGAGATTGGCCGGAGAATTGGAGCAGTTCGCACTCGCTCTACTGTTGTGATAAAAAACGGAACTGAGCCAAAAGGCAAAGCTCTCGATCTACTCGATCTGTTCCTACCTTCGCGATGGGTCATGACCAAAAGAACAACATCACAGGTACAAGCAGCCAAAATGAGTTTTCCCAGAAGGGTGAATGGGGTCTTTCTTAGGCTCCGCCCCACTCTAGAGTTAGGTAGTTGGCCAGATTTCTGTCCCAGCGTTTTAGGCCAAATTATCCTGCAGTGTAAAGAGTTGACAGATGCAATTTTAACGTCACTGGAGTCTTCCCGACTTCAAATTGTAAATATTAGTTGTTGACCGGGAAACGGCTACTGCGTGCTTTTGTTTAGAACCGTAACTTGTACAGACGAAGCTGATTCCGTCTTCTCGGCCACGACTTCATCCACAGTTTTTTGTGTCTCTAGCACAAAACATCGCATACACATCAGCTTTTAACTGACAGTCTGTTTATATGCTGAAGTCACGTTAAATCACGTGAGTTTCTGTGAGATCCCAAATTCCTGGAATCTCCTCCTTGAAATTGTTTAAAAACCAAGTGTGTAGTCCTGCGGCCAGACTGGATCATCTAGTCTGTGCTTTCCTAAAATGAAAATATTGAAAATTGGTTATAAAGTTCATTGTGTCTGTGGTCTCCCGCCTTTTTAAAATCAGGTCAGGCTTGAGAATCCTCTAGTGCGGGGCTTTAGGACTTGGAGAGAGGGTGAGAAGTTCCGTCATCCGGGAGGGACCCGGAGTGGAGCCGCTGCTCTTTTGCCTCACTGGCCTCGGAGCGTGCGGGGATACGTCCAGGGAAAAGGAAGTCTGTGGCCCTCTGCTACAACTGTTACCCCCCGCGACCCGATCTCAGATAAGCGGTTGACGATGGATGGACAGCCAGCAGGAAATTATCAGAAGAAGAGTCAGAAAAGCAAAAGGAAACGTTGATGATGAGTCAATACTCGGGCTCTAATTATTCTGACTGATGTCAAATATATGAGAAAATCCTAATGTGTGACTGATCCTTACATGTAGAGACAGTTCACAGCCGTGTGTCTGTGGCGGTTGCATGCCTGCGGTGAGACGCTGTCAAACTTCAAACAGCCGAAGACAATCCCTCGCCGTAGCTTCACTCCAGCCTCATTTGAATACTACACCCGGGATTGGTCCCACTTTGAACGTCGCCCGTGTGCCTTCTCGTATCTCACAGTCACAGGGCAGAGAAAGGTGTCTTTGTGTTTGCACCCAAATGAATTTTATTTCAAGTCTTTGTTTTTTTCCCCCCCCGTATTCCACGAGCACCAGGTGCATATAATAATAATAAATATAACATATGTCTGCCAGTGTGAAAACACACGAGCTGCATCTGACCAGCTGTTCCTTACATCATTCATTCATGAAGGACTGGGTTATTTTAGAAAAGAAGCAACATCATTGCTTGGATACAGCAGTCTGAATTTCCATTTTTATGAAATTGCAAGTGAGGAAATAATCCCAGTAATCGCACACCTTCTGTCGAGGTCTTAAAGGTACGGTGTGTAAAATGTCAGGGACGTTTCATTAAAAATTCAATAATTCTACTTTTATTTTGACGAAACAGTCTGTGACTCCAGCTTGAATCATTCTCCTCTAAAGCCACTCTCCACCAAATCAGCGTTTTGACCCGGCACTACTGCTTTCGCACCGCATTTGCTATCCCTGGTGCAAGACATTGGATTTCTGAGTCAACGGTCAGTTATGTCCTGTGTGTCTGTCTTTTAATGTCCAGACCACGTCCAAGAAACGTCAGGGAGAGATCAAGTTTATTTAATAATGAAAAGCAAAAATCATGACTCAATTCTATTTTATTTCCTGAGTGGAATCTACTTCTGGAACTTTCCTTGGGCGCTTTACCAGCACTAGAGGATTTTCATAGTGTCTGTGGAGACCACAGACACTATGTTTTCAATGTCTTAATCCCAGGAAAGCACAGATTAGACCATCCAGTCAAGTCACAGGAAACAAATCGGTTTAATCAAACGATTCCACGGAGGATATTCCGGGGATTTGGGATCTCACAGAAATCTCACGTGACTTAACTTGACTTTGGAATATAATCAGACATGGAGGCGGAGTCAGACTGTGGGCGTCGTCAGTTAGTAGCTGTTGTCTGTGACAGGAGAAACAAGAAAATAAGATGTGGATGAAGTCGGGGCTGAGAAGATGGAATGGACTTGGCTTGAACAAGTTACGGTTCAAAACAAAAGCACGTAACGTCCGCAACACGCTCTCTCGCCGATGAGGTTAAAATCGCATCTGTTAATCCCTGGCACTACAGGATAATTTAGCCAGATAATCTGTGTCAAATCGGAAGGCACCCTCTGTGGGGGGGCGGGGCTTGAAAAACACGGAGAGAGAGAGTGGTGAGGAGCTGATTGACTTAATCATCGTTGTGTGAAGTAATTTAACAACGGATATTTGTTTATATTTAAAAGTTACACTCTACAGTTTTATTTATTCAAGATATGGATGGAAACAATTATGTTTTCATTAACAGACTAATACGTGCCGTTTATTTGAAGTGTACATGCTCCAGAGTCACTAGGAATTATGTGGGAAAAACTCAGGAACAAGTTGGGGGAACAAAAATAACAACACAAATGTCACGATGTAGCCGAAGCTCAAAGGAACAACGGTGCATTTTCTTCTTTCACGGTCATTAACTCTGGTTTGTAAACAAAACGGGGCGCGTCTACTTTAACCAGAGTCATTATTTTTCTAATTTCGTTGAACATTTCTAAATTGCATAAGCACATCTTTTGTGCGAGTCTGTACCTCAGACCCACTCGGTTTATTTTTGCGTTCCAGGTCAGACGAATGGTATTAAATGGTTCCTGATGTCATAGAGGCTTATGTTGAAATTTAGAAAGGTCAGACTATCAAACAAATTGTGTAACTGATGACATGATTGACTGTGTCATGGTAATATTCCAGCAAACACACGACTCTTTTGATTTACTGCTTTCAGACTGCAGAAACACACACAGTCTAATGATTTTATTACTTTTTATTATGATATTATTTAACTTTGATTCATTATTTGACTGAACTACAGCAGCTGCTGGAATAAGTTGATAAATCAGTTTGTGATGTGTTAGTAAATTAAAAAATAAATTAAATTATAAAATAAATGTTCTTGAATGTGAATATGTTTTGTTTTTGCACTGCTGTCAAATCAAACCGAGTATATTTGGTTTGTGGACAAAACTTCAGTCATCATTTTGGGGTTTGGGGCATTTTTCACCATTTTCTTTGGACCAAACAAATAATCAATCAAGTGAGAATCGAGGAATTCCACTGCAGTCCTGGATTTTCAAATCGGTCCTGATAAAATGTCAGTTAAAGCCGAAGAAACCAGTTTATGCTGGTTTTGCAATTCATCATGAGCGGAAAACAACAAATACTTGATGTCCAAAAAGGATATTACGTGTTTGCACAGAACCTCAATTTTATATATATTTATTATATAATTATTTATTATATAAATATTTATAAAATAATTAAATGATTCAGGTTTGTAGAGTCACTTTGTTTGCATTCATTTGATGTTAAATTAAGACACACTGGAGCTGCTTTACATTGTTAACATCGACTTGTGGTATGTTGTCGACGCTGACGTTTTATTTTTTTATTTCATTCATCATTTTATACAGTCTGATAAGTAAGTTTGTGTGTGTGTGTCAGTCTAGGAATTCCTTTCTACAAACAGATGCTTCCTGTTTTGGACATACTCTGGTTTGAGCCTGGTTTTCACTGGCTCCCAAACCTTCTGATAAAAGGTCACGACCTTGGCTTAGGTCCCTGGTAAAACACAAACACCATCCAAAAGTCTTGGATGTGCAACTTGTGAGGCAACAGTTCGAACACGCATTAGTTGGAACCAGAGCCACGTCTGGATGTTTCCTGTCCTTAAGTTATGTTCAAAACTTGCTGCTTTCCTGACCTTTGACCTTTCATATATAATTTAACTTCCACAGGCACAAACACACGTGAACTCCACTGGCTGCCATTTCATTTTAGAATTGATTTTAAGTTTTAGTCTTTGCTTTTAAAGCCACTATTTGGGGGACATTTTAGCGTCACACGAAAACAAGAGTGTAACACTCATCTGGTCCCCTGGGCAACAACTCTTGGACGCCTCCAGGTCCAGAAACAAACAGTACCTTGTTTTTAAAAGTGAACTTAAATCATATATATATTTTTTTGGAATGGGTTTTAATATTCAGTTGCATGGTGACACTTCCTCTCTGTTCTTAAGAGATGTAATTTAAAACTTTATGTGATTGCTTTGCAGCTATTGTGAAGTGGTACATAAATAAAAATCGATTGATTAAAAATGGCTGTGAATTGCAAAATAATATGATTTTGAACACACATAAATGTGCAATTAACGTGTGTGATTAATTGTGACAAAGAAACATTTTAAATAGTTTGACAGCCGGCGCTATATCACTATATAAGCGGATCGTTTCTGCTGCACACTTTTGTTACAGCTCTTCATTTTCCAAGTCTGAACACTAGAAAGACGGCGAAGTGGGCTGACCAAAAGTAGACGTCCATGTCAGCAGGAGAGTGATGACTCTCACAGCTGGGACCGACTGCAGCGTCTTCTCTGTGCATCGTGGCTCTCTGAAACAAAGTGGGGAATTCATGACAGGAGCCGTTCTCAAGCTGAGAGGTTTTGCTTGACGGTGATTGGAGACGCTGCCCCACTTTCGGCGTTTCGCCCTCATGGGAACGCTCCTCACTCTTCCCTCCTCCTCCTCCTCCTCCTCCTCCTCACTTGCTTGAAAACAGAGAGCCAGTAAAACAACTGCACTAAATACAGACCTGCAGTTACCATAGGAACCAGCGCTGGTGCATCCCTGACTCGTCCTACTGTATTCTCATTTTGCACTTGACCCAGAAAAAATAAATAAATAAAATAAATAATGTGTAGCGTCGTCCCACCAGTCAAAAAAAAAATGTCCAGGTGATGTAACAGACGGGGACAAAGACAGATGCGGTGACCGAGGAGCCAGTGTGACAAAGAGGAGGAAGATGCAGGAGTGTGAAAAGGATGGAGA
This sequence comes from Brachirus orientalis, assembly GCA_016785285.1. Taxonomy (NCBI): domain Eukaryota; kingdom Metazoa; phylum Chordata; class Actinopteri; order Pleuronectiformes; family Soleidae; genus Brachirus; species Brachirus orientalis. The sequence goes on from JAFBJR010000118.1 coordinate 1,350,705, forward strand.
GGTGGAAGTGATGATGATGATGCTGCTGCTGCTGCTGAAGGCTCCTCAGGGAGACTGAATTTACTGTGACACCAAACATAAAGTAGAGCTGCGACTGCGGTCATGGTTAAACTGGACTGGACTTCACACGATCACATTCCACATACATCGAGTTCTCCCTCGGCTGACGACGTTCCCGAAATAAAGGGCGACGTGACAGTTGTTCCTCTCGGCTCTGTTTTTAGGGAGAGTGTGGCAGAGCTCTTATTAAAGTTATATAATGCCAGATGCTGCACTGCATCACACTGAGATGACGCTGACAATATTCACACTCAAAACAAACATTCAATTCTCTTCGATCCAAGCATTTAACGAGTGAATTTAATATAAACCACACAACAGCCCAAAACGTGACAGCTGTGCATCGACTGTGAGTCACGAGCTACAAGAGTATGGTTCTTCATTTTTACAATTATAGATGTATGGATAGATGGATGGATGGTGAATGGGTGAATTGGTGGATAGATGGATGGATGGATGATTAGATAGATGGATGGATGGATGATTAGATAGAGAGATGGATGGATGGATGGATGGATGGATGGATGGATGGATGGTAAATGGGTGAATTGGTGGATAAATGGGTGGATGGATGATTAGATAGATGGATGGATAGATGATTAGATAGAGAGATGGATGGATGGATGGATGGATGGATGGATGGATGGATGGATGGATGGATGGATGGATGGATGGATGGTGAATGGGTGAATTGGTAAATGGGTGAATTGGTGGATAAATGGGTGGATGGATGATTAGATAGATGGATGGATGGATGATTAGATAGAGAAATGGATGGATGGATGGATGGATGGATGGATGGATGGATGGATGGATGGTGAATGGGTGAATTGGTGGATAAATGGGTGGATAGATAGATAGATAGATAGATAGATAGATAGATAGATAGATAGATAGATAGATAGATAGATAGATAGATAGATAGATAGATAGATAGATAGATAGATAGATAGATAGATAGATAGATAGATAGATAGATAGATAGATAGATAGATAGATAGATAGATAGATAGATAGATAGATAGATAGATAGATAGATAGATAGATAGATAGATAGATAGATAGATAGATAGATAGATAGATAGATAGATAGATAGATAGATAGATAGATAGATAGATAGATAGATAGATAGATAGATAGATAGATAGATAGATAGATAGATAGATAGATAGATAGATAGATAGATAGATAGATAGATAGATAGATAGATAGATAGATAGATAGATAGATAGATAGATAGATAGATAGATAGATAGATAGATAGATAGATAGATAGATAGATAGATAGATAGATAGATAGATAGATAGATAGATAGATAGATAGATAGATAGATAGATAGATAGATAGATAGATAGATAGATAGATAGATAGATAGATAGATAGATAGATAGATAGATAGATAGATAGATAGATAGATAGATAGATAGATAGATAGATAGATAGATAGATAGATAGATAGATAGATAGATAGATAGATAGATAGATAGATAGATAGATAGATAGATAGATAGATAGATAGATAGATAGATAGATAGATAGATAGATAGATAGATAGATAGATAGATAGATAGATAGATAGATAGATAGATAGATAGATAGATAGATAGATAGATAGATAGATAGATAGATAGATAGATAGATAGATAGATAGATAGATAGATAGATAGATAGATAGATAGATAGATAGATAGATAGATAGATAGATAGATAGATAGATAGATAGATAGATAGATAGATAGATAGATAGATAAAGATCGGCACACAGCCATAGTGATTTTCCTACTTGGCAAAATGTGTTACCAAGTATCACAAAAACATGCTACACAAGATTTGTTTAACATGAAACAACAAGAATCTTGGTGTGCTTTCACACCAAACACGATTAAAAGCCGTCGCATGAACATGTTCCATACAGAGTCAATACAAAGACGTGTGTCACATGTGTAACAAAGACTGGGCGGACACTGGCTGTGATGCAACATTCTAACAATGTTCTAATTTGACATGTCTTTCATGCGTCCACATCCATCACACACGTATCATCTCTACTTCTGCTTAAAACGCGTGTAATGTCAGCCATGATTGACAGCAAAAAAAAAAAGCCTCTTCTCCAATCTTTCATTACTTTCGGCAACAATACACAGACTTTCAGAAATCGCATCATCAGCAATGGATGCAAATTGCACAAAAAAGTAGTTCTGTGGAATGTTACACTTTTTCCCAATCAGTCGTGAGGCTCTGGAATAGCTGAAACGATACTGGCTCCCCCTTGTGGTACTTCATACTAAATCACACGAGTAAGTCACATTTATCTGGATAAATGGACGTTGTGAATCCTTTTTTTTTTTTTTAAATAAATAAAAAATCACATTGTGCAGCCAGCTATAACACAGCACATTACTGTGTAGACATTTGTCCGGGTTAAATCATTTCACACTGAGCCTTCAGTTCCACTGGGGCATCATTACAGTGTCCAAACAAGAGCACATGATTATTCCACTGCCAGACTTCAGTCTCATGAACATGACAGAGCATCTGTGTTCTCACCAGTCCTCCTCACAACCCTCCATGTGTCCCTGCGGAGACGTTATCATGAAAAAAAACATATAGAATTTTACACTTGTCTACAGATGAGGTGAAGATTAGATGCAACATGTGCATACGAAACAACTCCCATGTATGTTAAAAGCGCACACACACAGACAGCATGAAGGCGGCGAACGGCGTTAACGTGTTCGGGCTTCGACATCCATCAAACCAACAAGTCACAGCTGATCTCTAAAGTCCTCGCACTCTGAACGAATTACAGCGGCTGAGATCCAATTCCGAGGCTCGTGGCTGGACTTTGTGTCGCGCTCCTGCAGAAAAGTGACGCCGAGTAAGTGCCTCTCTGCAGAAAAGAACTTTTGCAGTCATCACAAACAATAAAAACTAAGATTTCAATAAAGGCAATAAGAAAACAAATGGGTGACGCGGAATACATTTTTCACGGCGAATCTTCGGAAGTGGGAAACAACGCCGGGTGTTTCTGAGAATTAATGGCTGCACTTTGTATTTACAGAGTTAGGAAGGTGTCAGATTTAAACACAGGCTGTGTGTTCATGTAGAGGATTTAATATCTGCACAGCACGGCGGTAAACACACACACACACAACTGACATACAAATGCTGAAAACAGGGAAACGAAGGGGCTTTTCAAACAACATGACACAAAAATACGTCATGTCAAGATTCACTTATTCACTCTGTTATGGATTTAAAGTGATGAAACTATGGAAGCCTGTTTCTGCCAAAAAAAAAGAAAAAAAAGAGTTCATACCCAAGTCATAGTTATGAAATCTTTAATCATTCTCATTATTATGAGAAATTAAGTCATAATTGTGAGATATTACGTTATAATTATGAAATACTGTTATAATTATGAAATGCTAAGTCATAATTATGAGATACTAAGTCATAGTTGTGCGATATGAAGTCATAATAATTAAATATTTAATCATAATTATGTAATACTAAGGGCCCTGTGATGGACTGACGACCTGTCCAGGGTGTGACCCCGCCTCTCGTCCTATGTCAGCTGGAGTTAGGCACCAGCGACCCCCGTGACCCGAGTGAGTGAGAGTGAAATACTAAGTGATTATTATGACATATTTTGAGGTGGAACAACGAAAACACAACAGAATATTATTTAGACGTCCATACCATGACAATAAAATGTATATATATATATATAAATATATATATACACACACTGCAGGTCAAAAGTTTGGACACACTTTTTCATTGAATTAAATGAGATATATACGTATAGATATATGTATATGTATACACATATACACACACTTAGTTTTAGTTTTGAGGATCTTGTGATAAAGTGAATGTTTTCATGTCAAAATCGCAAATAGCGCATACAAAATGTTACATTTAAACCTTGTTTTTTTTTTTTTGTTTTTTTTTGTTCTATGTTCTGTGCCGATTTAAAAAATTTAAGACATGTTCGAAATTCTTCATATCTTTAAACTGTGGTCTGTACAATCTTCACAGAGTGAATACTAAATTGGAACTTAAAGGACCAGTGTGGAATTATTCTCATTTGAATTGAAAAAAAAATTTTTTTTATAGTGTATAATTTCCTGATTGTATGAATATTTTTTTTTTTAAGTTACCCCTGAATGATATTTACAAACAGAAGCTGCCAAGTTGGACCACAATGTTTTTTACCGTAGCCCACAAAGGACAAAATTAAAATCTTCTTAGTTGTGATGCTAACTGAAGGCGACAGAGGTTCAACAACGCAGAGGAGAAGAATGAGGTGCTAAATATTCAGCCACAACATGCAAGTTCACCAGTCAATGTTTTTGCACACTGTAGCTTTAATGTATTTTATTCAACTTTCTCCTGGCCACTTTGCAGGAGACCAGACTAAAAGGCAGCGCCACAAAAGCCTCCTTATATCGGATACATATTCTGAGTCAGTGGTCTTTTTGCACCGTTACCCTCCTACTGTTTCTCTCCTTCAATGTGACCTTTAGAAGCTGAAAAAAGGAAAACGGCTCCCTGTTCACCCTCGTGTTCACACATACACACACACACACACACACACACACGTTTGCACTTCTATCCGAGTGAGGACCCTCATAGACATAATGCATTCCCTAGCCCCTTACCCTAACCCTAACCTAAACATAATTCTAAACCTAATCCTAAAACCAGGTCTGGTGAAAAAAGTGAGGACCAGCCAAAATGTCCTCACTTTGTCAAAATGTCCTCACTTTGTCAAAATGTCCTCACTTTGTCAAAATGTCCTCACTTTGTAGGTGTTTATACGATTTTTGGTCCTCACTCTGCAGCAAGTACAAGTACACGCACACACACACACACACACACGTACGTTTGGGGATTTGAACTCTCGACGTTGGATTTACCACCATCTCCTCATCCCTCAGTTAAAATACGGCTCATATTCGACATATACAGCAGGTTTGCTCATAGGCTGTTTCACTAATAGTCAATTTCACTTGTAAGGTTTTTTTAAATGGTCTACTCCTCTTTTACTGCATTACAGCCAATCAGGCATTCAGCATCAAACAAGCTAATGATTGAACAAATGTAGTGGCAAATTGGACAGATTTTCTGGCTGTATGTTTTTTTTTTTCCCCCAGTGTGGAGCAGCAGTGTTCCATAATGACATTGTTTAAGCACAGAGTTGCACACAACTGTTTTTCTATCTTTAATGGTGATTTGAATGGCACTGGCACACGAGTCCGCTCTGCTGGATGGAGGTGACACAGTCGCCTGCAGTTAAGGCCCGGCAGCATCATATTACAGAGTTGGAAATCTGCTGCGCTCTGTCTAAGTGGTCTGTGAGAGCACTGCTGAAAGGAAACACACTCCGGTTATAGAGACGTTAAGGCTAAAAGGCACACAGAATGGAAGGGGGGCGTAGGACTACACTATGTATATGTGACGGTGAAAGAAACACTCTGAACTCGCACAGTGGGCGATACGTCACAAACCACTGTGGCTTTGTTCAGACTAATCATCATCCATCCATACACCAGAAAGTAAAATATGAGTTGCTGCATATTTACATTTTTACCCACATAAGGTTTTTCAAAAGTCAGGAAAGCAAAAAGAATCCAAACCACATCTGAAGTCAGACTGAGAATAAAAATGGATGTAGGCTTTCAATTGCCCGAAGCCTTTACTCTGACAGCACTATACAGCTCTAGCACGACTCCATTCTACTCAGTCTGGTATCAGACAAGTTGTTTTCCATTGCTATAGTTCCTCCTTGATGTGGGCGTGGTCGTCATATCACGGCGTCACCAAACTGCCATCACGTTGTTTTGTCCGCGACGCAAACACACAAAGCAGTAGTTTTCTTTGCAGTGAATCGTTTTCCTCAGTTTTCTAAACAGATGAGTTCACTGAATGGTTCAGTACTTCCTCCGTCTGACACAGTCGCTGAAGTGAAATACGGCTGAACGGCTTGTGATTGGGCTCACCGTCTCCGTCTTTCAGCAGTGCTGTCGCTAAATACACCAGACTCCTCTGTTAAATATGGACATTTTACAAATGTCCTTGTTAAATGTTGCAGATTAACGCGTGTTTTCAGGATTTTCAAGTCTTTTTAACTGATCTACAGTTCACCCTGTGACCCAAATCATAGTGTAAATCATGAATGTAGCAACACGTCTGGAACATAACACCTAATATCATTTTTTTACTGTGTAAAAATGAATCATTTACAGAAGATGTTTGGTGAATTTTCCCAAAATTCTTTGAATTTATTTTGAGCCCCATAAAAATCTCTCGTGACCCTTCTTTGGGACCCGACTCAGTGTTTGAGTCTACCATGTTTCATAAATAAAATGAAATTAAGAAAACAAAGGTATTCAATGTGTACTTGTGAAAAAACAAAGCAACCTGACCTCAGTTTGTTGACATATGCTTGTAATCACTTTAAGGTGTCATCAAGTACTAAATTAATCCTCATTCATGTTGATAATCAATAATTTTTTCAGTCTTTTCTTTTTAATTATTATTATTATTATTATTAAAAAGAGGTTTTCTGATTTTTTTCTAGCTTCTTCAGTGTGGATGTTTTCTGGGTTTTCTGGTCATCGCTGACAATGAAATCTTTCTTTGGTAGTGGTTTATGGATGTTGTTGTTCTGAGGTAGAATACAGTTATATTCAGGTTTGGATATGGGGGGATGTTCTAAATCGAAATTTCACATTTGTTTTAGTAATTATAAAGACGTTCTTCAATATTATGAACATTTTTGTTGTAATTAACAAAAAAAAAAGGAACTGTCCAAGCACCACTTGGAAAAAAGTGTCAATTTCACACCTACACACATTAATATCCAGCCCTACAGTTAAGTGTTAAGTGTAGAATAGTACAAGATGTTTCATAAATAAAATGAAATTAAGAAAACAAAGGTATTCAATGTGTACTTGTGAAAAAACAAAGCAACCTGACCTCAGTTTGTTGACATATGCTTGTAATCACTTTAAGGTGTCATCAAGTACTAAATTAATCCTCATTCATGTTGATAATCAATAATTTTTTCAGTCTTTTCTTTTTAATTATTATTATTATTATTATTAAAAAGAGGTTTTCTGATTTTTTTCTAGCTTCTTCAGTGTGGATGTTTTCTGGGTTTTCTGGTCATCGCTGACAATGAAATCTTTCTTTGGTAGTGGTTTATGGATGTTGTTGTTCTGAGGTAGAATCCTTAAATTTGCTGTTAGTTTTCAGCCACGAAGTGGCACAACACTGACCTGAGTAACTTTCCAAAAATGTGTTTTGAAATACAGTAGCCCAGTTCGACTTTTGCTAGACTGTCCCTTTAAAGGACTCGCCTGCTGGACCAGAAACTGTTCCTCCCGATCGATGCAGCTGAATCGTCGAGGCTTTTTACTCGTCTGTTGTAGGTCAAACCTCAAAAACACAAGATGGAACGCTTCCCTTTGTGAAACAATCTTTCCATTAAACTGTCAACCAACGTCGTAAACTAATAAAAAACTTTATTCATCACTGGTTTGGGAACCAGTGATGAAACTTAAGTTACCTTCTTATACCAACCCCAATTCCAAAAAATCTGGAATGCCATCAAATTCAAAAAGAGATAATACTTTTCATGAAATAATAAAATGTCTCAGTTTCAACACCTGACGTGTTGCTTATGTTCTGTTGGGAATAAAATGTGGGAGGATGAGATTTGCAGATTATTGCATTTTGTTTTTATTTACATTTTACACAGCTTTTTTGGAATTGGGTTTGTAGATGACATGCAGTATACACTACAGTTACACATGTTCACTACATGGTACACTACATTATTTATTAAAGGTATAAAAAAAATATAATAATAACAGTAATAGGTTTTAGAGGATAGACAATAATAGACTGCACATAATACACTTCAGTAAATTACAAAGAGAAAATATGAACCAGAACGTAAAGAGACAATATTTAAAAGATATAAAAATATAGATTTACGGGCAAATTTTGTATTATCAACCCACATTTTTAATCCTAAATGTCTTATGTATCCTCTCCTAAGTTTCTATTCAAATTCTCCATGGGACTGAGAGAGCAGATAAGTAGAAGATTCAATTAGGTTTAATAACCACTGATAATGGCACAGGTATTATTATAATCCAGGGTAATTTTCTGACTCATCTGAAAATTTAGGATTCAATAATTTATGGCCATTCACTGCTAAATGTCATTGAAATTACTTTCGTAAAAGTCCCATTGAAAGTTAGTGAAGTTAGAACGAAGGAAAATCTTCAATATTTGGAATCATTAACAATCTGTATAACACTATTTCAGTTTCAGCAAAAAGAAAAACTGCTCTATCGTAAAGAAAATATGTCATCAAGAAGTGGAAAAACAAGTTTTTACTCAACTAATTTAATATCTTATCTTTTAATTAAGGAAACTATATATAAAGCACAATGGTTATATTGTTCACCTGATCTCATTTAAACGGGCACTTATTAAAATATCGTTGCTGAGTGAAATCTCTTGAACAATCTCATTTTAAGACGGAAGACACTTTTTTATTAGTTTACGACGTTGGTTGACAGTTTAATGGAAAGATTGTTTCACAAAGGGAAGCGTTCCATCTTGTGTTTTTGAGGTTTGACCTACAACAGACGAGTAAAAAGCCTCAACGATTCAGCTGCATCGATCTGGAGGAACAGTTTCTGGTCCAGCAGGCGAGTCCTTTAAAGGGACAGTCTAGCAAAAGTCGAACTGGGCTACTGTATTTCAAAACACATTTTTGGAAAGTTACTCAGGTCAATGTTGTGCCACTTCATGGCTGAAAACTAACAGCAAATTTAAGAATTCTACCTCAGAACAACAACATCCATAAACCACTACCAAAGAAAGATTTCATTGTCAGCGATGACCAGAAAACCCAGAAAACATCCACACTGAAGAAGCTAGAAAAAAATCAGAAAACCTCTTTTCAATAATAATAATAATAATAATTAAAAAGAAAAGACTGAAAAAATTATTGATTATCAACATGAATGAGGATTAATTTAGTACTTGATGACACCTTAAAGTGATTACAAGCATATGTCAACAAACTGAGGTCAGGTTGCTTTGTTTTTTCACAAGTACACATTGAATACCTTTGTTTTCTTAATTTCATTTTATTTATGAAACATGGTAGACTCAAACACTGAGTCGGGTCCCAAAGAAGGGTCACGAGAGATTTTTATGGGGCTCAAAATAAATTCAAAGAATTTTGGGAAAATTCACCAAACATCTTCTGTAAATGATTCATTTTTACACAGTAAAAAAATGATATTAGGTGTTATGTTCCAGACGTGTTGCTCTGTTGCTCGTTGGCCTCTGATTCTCCAGCATATGGACTCGCAGCAGTCGTCATTAACATGGCCGATTAACTGGCCAGGTTAAATGTCCTACACTTAAAAAGGGTCCAATGACTCAAACAGACTCTGGGGATCAAGTTGCCTGAACGAGAAAACCCCATCGGTTCACTGGCAGGGTGACAGCTCTGCTGTTGGCGACACGTCAAACATACTGGTCTGGTTCAGACTTTGGTATTGACGTCTGTCTTCAGTGATTAAACCAAGTAAAATCACATTTTTATACGAAGATTAAAATACAGTGGTGTAAAAAGGCAGAGCAAAGTCAGATACCGACTTTTCACAGAAGGTAGATTTATATAGTATAAGATACTCCGCTCTGAAACTTTCAAATGGAATTAATGAGAATTAACTGGGAATTTTAGATAATTAAAAGCAACTGTGTCATAGTTAAACTAGTTAAACCCAACATTAACACTGGTTAAAGTTCAACACAACAGATCAAATATCTACCTCATAATATATACTGTATATAGTCCAGGTTTCTGTGGCTGTGATTGAGGAATAGCATTGATATTCAACTATGTTTGCATTAAATCTAATTGTTTAGCTAAAGATTATGATACAGCATATTCTTCACCAACTATATTTATTTTCCCAACCTTCAACTTTTATCAAATTTCCACTTTATTCATGTTAATTTCCATTATTTGCTATGGATGTTTTTTTTCTTTTCTTTTTTTTTAATTGAAAATACTTAATGTAAGATAAAAAAAATGTAGATTGGAGAGACGGACCATTTTCATGTCTTTATCTCACTGTTAGACAGACTTTTCCAGCTGGAAACTGAAGATTGTAAACTACTCACTCTCCCACACCAAAGTCCATAGAGAAAATCTGTGATTTTTGCTCACAGGGACACAGGAGTTGTTGATCCACTGTCGCCTCCCTCAGTAAGTTCAAATGTCTTATTTTGTCAATTCGGCATTTAAAACCCTTTGTTTAGATTCACCTCAGTACCACAAACTGACCACAAGGGGCAGCAGTAGACCAGCAGCTCCTGTGTCCCTGTGAGCTAAAATAACTGATTTTCTCTATGGACGTTGGTGTGGGAGCGTTTACACACTTTAAAAGGGTCAGGTTTCTAAAAATCACAGTCCATGTAGGGGGCGTGGCCTCAATAGCCCTGCAGTGTGTTGTGTGCTATGTGCATGTGATTGAGTTATAGCATTGATATTCAACTGTATTTGCATCAAATGTGATTGTTTTAGCCAAAGATTATGCTATATTATACTATATATCAACTATATTTAACTTCCCAATCAATTCCAGTTTATTCCCATTAATTGCCATTAATTAAAAATCCCTGAAATTTTGCAGGGCTGTATTTTGCAGTGCAGTATGGATGTCAGAACCAGGTCCAGATGTGTTTGTGGTTCCACAACTGTATGTGAGTAGCAACATCAACACAGATTAAGATGAAGGTGAGGTGCGTCACAAGAGAAGCTGTGATAATTCCTCCTGGACTGAAAGACGCCCCCCTCGCATTCAAATTTAATGAGCGCCTGCTGGGGAAAAGTCATGGAGCATTTGAGGTGGTGGTATCAGGACGGCAGCTTCAACCCATTAAAGCAGTTTAAAAAAAAAAAAGGAAGAGGAATCAATTGTGAATGTGGCGTTCAAAGACGGCTCAGTCAGTGGTTGACAGCGAGCCTGAACGAGCTGACACCAGGGATTTCTCCGCCTTTGCATCGCATATTTCTTCTTTATGAGTATCTGAGACACATTACACACACATCAGGAAGTTTTCTGTCGCTACCACGCAGCGTTTTTAGATTATCTTCAGACTAATGAGCTCAGCTATGATTTTCTCTCTCTTTTTTGTGGCCTTCTCTCGCTCTCTCTCTCTCTCTCTGTAACCAGCATGAATTTGTCACAACACACAAAAAGGAAGGTGCACTGTGAGATACTAAATACTTAAGAGTGCTGGACTCAGCAGAGTACACCACATTTACAGGTGAGAGGTCAAAGCGCCTCTAGAGTCTCCTCTCATTCTCTGAATGAACAGTAAAGGTTTAACAGAAGTAAAAAAAAAAAATAGAACAGGCAGAGAAAATGGATGTTCTTGTGCTTGTGCAGTTCCTTCAGGATCCATTGCTGCCTTCAAGTGCCACAGTAGGTTTCCAGGAAGGTGAAATAGAAAAGGAAAGGGACATTTAAACGTGAAATTGACTACTGATAAATCACTTTAGCCGATTAATCAGCTCAGATAGACTCAGACATTTTGTAACCTTATCAGCGGCAGCAGTGGACCCTTGCTTTGATAGTGCCCGATGGCTTCTCCTGTCATGTGGAGACACAGATCACCACTCGGCACGGAGGATCCACAGTCAAGACCGCTGCGGGCTAGCAGCACAAATTAGGGAACAATGGCTACATTTGCTCTTTTAAAGGCTGCTTTGGCTGGAAATGTGTCAGATGATTAAAAACAACTCAAACTCAAATGTACAGTAGTGACGCTACTGCTGCCGCTGCTGCTGCGGTCATGTTGCCGGACTCTTACAATAACAATCCAAACCATTTAATGGTGAAATCAAGAGCTTTTTTATGGCAATAACTCTAGCAAGATTGCCCCATAGAGACTACACTGCAGCCAGTGCCGCCGGCTGGGGATGCCGCCCGATATGATCAACTGGACCAATTATGAAACCTTTTTTAAGTACCGTTCAAATACAGCATACACCCACGTTTATAAATAAAAGGCCCAGGTAGAAAAAAAATGAAATTCTCCTTTAATTTAAGCTTCAAAAGCAGATATATTTTTTGTCAAAGTAGTCAATAGACAAGATAAAGGAATTGGACTTGTAACCGGAAGATAACCAGTCCCCCATTGCTAACTGGTCGCACATAAATGCTGCCCACTGCTCCTGCTCCTTATTTTTTTTAAAGACCATTTAGCAACTCCAAGAAAAAACAACTCCAAATTATTTTGAGCTTAGAGGAGCAGATACAAGATGCATTCAAGGACCCCTATGCAGTTCCATACCTCTGCAGAAACACGTGCAGTAGAACAAAATGCCTGCAGCGGATGCATTCAAGGAACCTTGTAAATGTCAACACTTCTGTAATTCCACACGCAATCCAAAGGACAAATGCCGTCTGCTGATGCATTCAAGGACCCTGACACGTGTTTGATACTTCTACAATCACACGTGGAGTCCAATTTACAACTATACCAAACACTCAGTGCTGATACATTCAAGGAACCTTGTAAATGTCAGTACTTCTGCAAACACACATACAAGTCCACTAAGCTAACGCCTGCTGCTGATGCCTTCAAGGACCCTCGGGAATGTTTCTGCAAACACACACGGAGTCCACCAATAATACCTGTGATGCATTCAAGGAACCATGTAAATCTCATCACTTCTGCAAAACACACCTCGTTGGGACTAAATGCATTACTAATTCATTAGGTGATTGGAACAAACGTAATTACGTCTTTTTAATATTAATGAATATTGCTAATTGTGATTTTTACTTATTTTTTCCTTTGGGAATTTGGGGGAGGGGTAGATTATCAGCCATAGGCTGATAATCTGTCGTTTTCTTGCCGCTTTCATGCTTCAGTCTATTGTAACTCTAAAAATCCACCGTCTGTCGACCTATGATTCAAACGTCTAACTTCGCTGCACTCAGTTGCTGGTCAGTGGACTCCTGGTTTTCAGACGGAGGGGAGGCCGTGTCACGCTGCTGATGTCACAGAAGTGGCAGAGGTTGATGCCGGATGCCTGTGAACACTCTCTCACAGTGAAGTGGCTCAGGAGAGCCAGGAGCAAAGTGATGAATCCCTCTGTATCCAAATCCAGCCTGTTCTGAGGAACAGCGGGGGGATGAATATATTAGAGCGCCACAATTCATTAGCTGAATGTCAGGCACTAAGTGTGCGCTGACAGGGCTTTGTCTTTCAACCACAATTCCCGACATGAAAGAAGACCTTTAGTAAGACTCGAGTCAGCCACATGTTAATTTAATAACCAACCGTAATGGCTTTCTGTATTTTCATGGGGGATTGTCACTGAAATTTCATCTGTGAACCTTTGCTCTCCATAAAATCTTATCTTCTTCCATTGTCTAAGAGCAGGCAGAGCTCTTTTCTTCCTTTCCAAGGGTGAGTCACTGAAAAGTGGATGAATGAACATCTCTTTTGTTAAGAAACTGTTGCTTGATCTGATCAAAAGGAACATGAAAACTAGAAGTGATGGGGGTTCCTTTTTTTAAAAAAAAAAAAAAAAAAAACTGCTACTAATGCAACTGCTTCAGAAGATCAGCACATAAATGCTTTTTAAAAGTCTGCGTGAGGGAAATTCATAACCCTTCATCTCCTTGTCATTGGTATTCTCGAATATTATTACTCAGCAAGTTTCAAGGTCAGCTCCATCTTCGTCTATATTTGGGGTCGCACCAGGCTGTGATTGGCTTGTGGATTAAACTGAAGTCCACTGTACATGAAGGAGACTTACTGTAGCTCTCTTCTCTCTCTGCAGGTACAGTTCACCACAAGAGCTGTCTCATGAATATCCCACTCTACTGACTGACTGCTGTATGTCATTAATACTCCAACACTCGCAGCACCCTTAATAATTAAATTCAATTTTTTTTCAATTCAGTTTTCTCATCTGCCTAGTTAGGTTGGGGTGAGAGGACAATGTAGGACAGAAGAGAGAGACCAGGAGCAAATATACAACAGTTGTATCAAGTTTAGAATCAGTTATGTCATGTTTATGGAACTACGGTGTCATTTATACAAGCAGCAGCAGCAGATTGTTGATAAGAAACTATACTGATGAATTTTTAATCATAGCATAAGAATAATGACAGAAGTTTTATTGTTAGTGATAATAGTTATAATAATAGCATTGGAATAATGTAACTATTATTAGTTACATTAAGTTCATGAAGTAAAGAAAACTGTATTTATGGAGTATTCAAGGAGGGCTGACGGTCATAAGTGAACAAATTTTGGGTCATTATAAATTTGTTCATACTTCATTTTTTGGAAAAATGACTTCGGCTCCCAGTGGTTACAGTGTCAGTGAAGCTTTTGTCGGCACTACAGGTTTGCAAAGGAGGTTAATACTTTCATTCAGGTCCAGTGATTTTCCTTATGCACCAGGTTTAAAACCAAAATACTCCAAATAGGGGATTTAAAGAGGACATTCAGTGGAAAATCAAATGTCTGATGTTTTTTGGTGTGTCCCTGTGTCCTTCCTGTATCTAAACATCACTAAAGTGTCACAACAAACACTTCAGCCACTTCTGAGAAAGAAGGGCTTCTCTGTTTACCTGAGCTCGAGCAAGAGGTTTTGAAAAGTTGAGTTTAGTTACGTAACTAGCACATTTGCTGTTCAACGAACCCTCCCCCAACAGCTACTCCCGGTCATGGACGTGAACATTCAACCCGAAGAAGAAGAAGAAGAAGAAGAAGAAGAAGAAGAAGAAGAAGAAGAAGAAGAAGAAGAAGAAGCACCGCGGAGCAGTCAGTCAGCTGGTAGCTGGCCAATCACAAGAGACTCAGTGTTCTGGGGGCGGGGCATTAGCTCAGAAACAGTGTCTGTTCAGAGGCTGGCAGAGAGCAGCAATAATCTGGCTTAATCTGAAGAGACTATGAGGTTTTTGACCATAAATATGATTTAATTTATCCAAGTAGACATCGGTAATCTGGATTTTTGTTTTAAAAAGACCATTCTATGTGACCTTTACTGCTCTTTTTCCCAGCAAGCTGATGAATTCAAGCCTGCGAATGCTGTGAGGTGATTGGTAAAGCTCCACCCCCATCATAGCAAATGTATTATGATGCTTTATTTTTTTGTTTCCACATTGCCCAAACTCTACTGTGCGTTTTTTTTTCCCACGTCACCTGCACAGTCATGACGTACGACACGCCATTCAGTGTCCAGACACAAAAGACACAAACACAAACAACTGCTACACTAATAAACACAGAGAGAGAGAGTCGTGTGGAGCTGATAGACTTAATAATATGGTAATGCTTCGGAATGAACAGACACTTGTTTATATATTTAATCATCCTGCCTAAATGTGGATCATTTTATTTGAGAATTTAATGTAATGAAATGTGATTAAAAAAATGCTCCTTATTAAATTAAACAGCCCTTTTCAGTCAAACAAAAACCTCTTGAAAATAATTTAACGAGCTTGTAAATGTGTTTTGTCAGCGAAGCAGCAGTTAGTGCTGCTTCACATCCATGATAATTAAGTGCTGCATTAAACCTCCACTTAACAAACACCTGGTTTGAAAAGGAAAAACAGCTAAGTTTACAAATAATAACAACAGATCCAAACTTAGGAGAACAATTAATTTTTTTTTTTTCCATTTTTGCAAAGCATGTGTTGGCGGTGCATTCGGAATAATTAGTGACACGAGGAAATCTGGGGAAAATAAAAACATTCCTCTGCTGACGAGCAGCATCACTGTTGTTTTCTTTTCATCTGACTGTAAACTGATATGAAGATCAGTCAGGAGGGCTCACTCTGTCTCACGCTTCGATGAACTCATCTGAACGACAGTCCACTCTCTTCCTCCGACTTCCCCTCAGACAAGTGCACTGTCAATCCCTGGCTGTAATTTCCCCGTGTTTTAATCCGGCACATTATTGCTGTATCACGTCTGCCTCGTTAGCCAATCATGTCGCTGCTCTCTCTCTCTCTCTCTCTCTCGCTCGCCGTCACTTGACACTTTTAAATGTTTCAAATGCTTCACGACTTTCCTGTCATGTCACATATTTGAATGTTCTCGTGTCGCGGGCCAAATCCTATTTTGTCACGTGCTGTAATTTGGATTGGTGCTCACTGTCTCCCACTTAGACCACGTGTGTCCAACTCATGGCTCGGGGGCCAGATCCGGTCCGCTGTGCACTTGCATTCGGCACTAGAGATAATATGTTAATATGTTTTTCCTGCTCTTCCATTGACACACATCAAGTTAGTTTTGTAGTTTCATTGTTCCATTTTCTGTTTACTGTGTCGTTTACTGTTATCGTTCTCTGTTGTTTTATTGCACTTTTTTTTTATGTAAAGTGTCCTCGAGTGTCTTAAGAGGCACTTACAAATAAAATGTATTATTATTATTATTATTATTATAATCACCTGTGAAATAAATAAACAAATAAATGTGGACTTTGAAAACACAGAGGGGGGGGTTTAAGCGGCTCATGCCCTTGTTTGTATTTTGCTGCCTGTCTTTTAGCTTTTATATGTCTAATAAAAATTACAACAGATTAATGGAAAATCATGCATACATAATATTTACTGTTCTACATTTAGATTATTTTGTGTATATAACTATGTATATGTGTATAAACCATGGTCCAATGGTGATATTTGGTAAATCAATGAATCTTATTTTATGAAGTAAATAGCATTCACTGCTGTAGATTAACATGACACATCTCTCTTTGTCCTGGATCTTATATGATTCGTCCGGCCGTTGACAGTTTTAATTCCGTCCGCCTCTGTGATTGCGTTTGACCCCACTGACAAGCCGTTGGACCCTAAAAGTAAAACACGGCAGCTTATTTTCTGTGAGTGCAGAAAGAATGTGGAGAAGTGAAAATGTAAAGTCAGTGGTAGTGACTGGAGCTCTCTGCATTATAACCTGCACAGACGTCCCTCCTTGAGAACCGTGCGATTAAAAATGGATGCCGTGTGACTTTCTGCCAAAAGCAGAGGCGAGCTGTGCAGCAGTGAACTGCAACAGCGGCTCCGAAAATGTGCCAACGTCCATCTCCATGTCTTCAACTGTGCTTCAACAGTGCTGCACGGTTTGTTTAAATTAACTGAGACAACTAACGGTTAAATTCTGCTCTGTCTCTCTCTCTCTCTCTTATGCTTCTCCAGCAACAGGATACAGGAAGTCAGTGAAATATGATCATGCAGTTGCAGCCAACTCTGCAAATACACACCTGCAACACAAGCGTCTGTGTCCTGCATTTATGAAAAGCTCCGTTTGCCTAAAGAATATGCATATCATCTTCATTTAAAGATATTTTAAAGATATATCTTATGATCGAACATGAATATAATCATTCAGGACAATTCACAGTAAAATTCGAGTAAAAACAACAAATATATATATAACAGAAATCTGAATATCTTAGTGAAAACCTGGTTTGTCTTTTATAAACATGACTCTGCTCCACATTTAGATTCGGCTGAATAGAGGCAGAAACATGATCTGAGTCAAGTCAAGTCTGCAGATCAATGTTAGTTAATATGTATTGTATATTTTATACAGCGTGCACTTTGACCAAATACATATTTGCTCGGGGCCATTTCTATGTCTCTTAACAAAAAAAATATATATAAAAAGCAAAAGGAGTTCAAAATCTATATTTTGAGGTGAAGCATGTAAGAAATATATTAAATTTAAGTACAGGAACAGGTATTTGTTACAACTGCTGTGTAAATATAAGTCAATGACGGATTTCTTTGTTTTATATTTTCAAGATATTGGAAACAAAACTAACCCAGGAAAAACTGTGACATATGCCCTAACACAGAATTTCCTTTTCCTTTTTGTGGCACAGACCAGAAACCAGAAGACGGAGTGACAGAGGTGACATTTACACTGTTGTTAAATCCATGTATCATCAAAATAATCCCACATTGTGTTGCTTCAAGACATAAAATGGCCAATCACGTGTCATCAGAGATTAAGAACACATACAAAGCTGAAATAACGCTGTAGCCACCCACACAATAGCAGTCGCATCAAAAACACCTCAACCAGAGGAACAGACGAGCAAAACCAGGGTGTTATGGCCACATGACGGCGGTGGTGCAAGTGTTATTAAAAGTCTGTCTGGAATTCATTTTACTTTTCATTTTTCACCATCTAAACCAGACATTTTAACTGGAATTGGATGTTCAAAACTAAAATATACACATTTTCCCTCCACTTTGCACAGCTGTTGATTTACTTTCTTTTGTTAATGCCCAAAACAAAAATTCTGACTGGTATCAAATCAACTCATCTCTAGTTCTGACTGGTAATCTGTCCCCACCTTCAGTCCTGTGTCAGCTGGGATTGGCTCGCCAGACAATGAATGAATGAATGAATCAATCAATCAATCATCAGGCATCATTAACATAACTTCCTCCTTTTGTGTGAAGTGCTTTAGTGGAAGATGAACAGATGGATCTTTATTTTAACTCTAAAAACAGATCTCCAGGGGAAATGGCGGATGAAGGAAATTTCCACCCGACCAAAGGATACATTTATTGGCACTTAGCCGTTTGCTGTATGTCGTACACTGTAGTGAAACGCACCATTTGCTCTAATGACAGCAAAGTCTTAATTCTCTACCCTCCTGGAAATAGAATTTTTTTTTTTTTTACTATTCTCGTCCTGTTTAGTGAGTAGCTGTTGTCAAGTTAATGCCGCAATCACGCTAAAAATCCACAGTGTGTCATGACTACAGATGTTGCTTTTGTCTCCAGCTCAGAGGACAAAAGGCAAACCTGAAGGATGGGACCTGCCACTGATTACGCACAAAACACACACAGCCTGCACAGATTTACTGACAAAAACAAGGTCCTGCTCTGTGTAAGTCAAAGCTGGAGTGAAACGCTGCTCAAACAGAATATTTCACTCTTTACCGAGGCTCATCTCTCAAAGGTAATGGCTCGGAAAATCTGGGCGTCTTTAAAAGGCAACAGGGACTACAAGGTCATTATACGTTTCTCATTCCTCTGACAACCGTCGTCGCAGCTCAGACGGTTAGTGACAGAGAGGGTCAACCATCCTCTTACTATCTCACAAGTGGTACAGTCCAAATGGAGGAGCGGGTAGCTTTGTAAGTTTACACAACATTGGAAAAAGATGAATAATTGTTAGTAGTACGACTGAAATTTTACTTTTAACATACACTATATGGACAAAAGTATTTTGTGTCTCACCGCTGTCCTGGGTGAGATACCGGTGCCCTGGGTGAGACACACCGGTTCCCTGGGTGAGACACAGGTGCCCTGGGTGAGACACAGGTGCCCTGGGTGAGACACCGCTGCCCTGGGTGAGACACCGGTGCCCCGGGTGAGACACCGCTGCCCTGAATGAGACACCAGTTCCCTGGGTGAGACACACCGGTGCCCTGGATGAGACACCGGTGCCCTGAATGAGACACCGGTGCCCTGAATGAGACACTGGTGCCCTGAATGAGACACACCGGTGCCCTGGGTGAGACACCGCTGCCCTGGGTGAGACACCGGTGCCCCAAGTGAGACACCGGTGCCCCGGGTGAGACACCGCTGCCCTGGGTGAGACACCGGTGCTCTGGGTGAGACACCGGTGCCCTGAATGAGACACCGGTGCCCTGAATGAGACACTGGTGCCCTGAATGAGACACACCGGTGCCCTGAATGAGACACACCGGTGCCCTGGGTGAGACACCGCTGCCCTGGGTGAGACACCGGTGCCCCAAGTGAGACACCGGTGCCCCGGGTGAGACACCGCTGCCCTGGGTGAGACACACCGCTGCCCTGGGTGAGACACAGGTGCCCTGGGTGAGACACAGGTGCCCTGAATGAGACACCAGTTCCCTGGGTGAGACACACCGGTGCCCTGGGTGAGACACCGGTGCCCTGAATGAGACACCGGTGCCCTGAATGAGACACTGGTGCCCTGAATGAGACACACCGGTGCCCTGAATGAGACACACCGGTGCCCTGGGTGAGACACCGCTGCCCTGGGTGAGACACCGCTGCCCTGGGTGAGACACCGCTGCTCTGGGTGAGACACACCGGTGCCCTGGGTGAGACACACAGGTGCCCTGGGTGAGACACCTGCCACATTTGAAGCCTGTCAATTGTTAGACAGTTCTGAGATGAACAGACAGAAAGATGTTCCAATCATGTGTCAATAGATAGTGATTAACAGTGATTTGAAAATGTTCATCATGATTATATTTAGCTCATTCAGTTCCATCCCCACCTTCAAATCCTGCCAAAAACCCCATAGAATATAGTTTAATTTAAGCAGCTCAGCTCTAACTTGACGTCTTTATGATTCCAGGTTCAGAAAAACGACGCTGTAATCCGATCAGGTGATCAGGCTCCAGTTGAATATAAATCTGTGCACCACATGAACATGTGGTCAATGGTTGGTGTCGGAGCCTCATCCCACTAAGTCGGCTTATGCTTCAGCTCATAGCACTTCTAAGCTTCTTAACGAGTAAGCTCGAAACGAGCTAATCATTCATGGACATCCTCTCAGGGAGACGCAGCCATGGCTGACGACCTGAAATCATCACCTTTGGGCTGTGACGTCGGGGAAATGGTTAATTGAGTGTTTCAGAAAACATGTGATGGTGGTTTGTCCTCGGTTTAAACACTCTGTTGGAATTGGATCAACACTCCGCTGTTGGTATTAATACTTTAGTTTCACTTTCTCTCTCGTATCTATATTTTCACATCTTCATACCGACTTTACGCTGCTGTTTTTCTGTCCTGTCTCTCGAAATTCACAAACTGCCATGTGAGTAGGAAACTACTTTGTTTTCTTTTTTAAGCCACAAAAGAAGTCAAATAAAATACTAGGACCAACAATCAAGAGTTAAAGTCATTTAAATCACTGTTTCTTTCCTCCTCCTGTTTCTCGATTCTAACCTCAGCAGCTCATCTTCAGTTTCTGTACAAGATTAAATGCATTGATTTGCTGTCATGTGATTGGCTGAGAAGATATTTGTCTTAACAAAAAGCTAATTGGCTCTTTTAAAAAAAAAAAAAAAAAAACGCTTTATGGTGCGTTTTTTTTAAAAAAAAAGAAAAAAAAGACTACCTAAAAAAACCTGCATTTTGCTTCTACTTTACAACATTTAAAATCAGGTATTTGTTTACCAGAGCTTTTAAGAATTAGGAACTCATATCTTCACTATATTCTACTGTGTTTCTTGTACTTTTAATTTTATTGTGTATTTATTGTGTATGTCCTTTTATAGTTTTATTTTTATTCTTTGAGTCTTTTAAAAAGACGCTTTATGGTGCGTTCCATTTGTGGTTGGGAATTAGAATTTCCAACCCGCAAACTCTGAGGAAACTCATGTATTCCAGCATAGAATTTCAAGATGGTTGCCATCACACAAGCACTGCTATTTTTACCATTCATATCACTTCTGTTGTATTTATTTCATTCACACACAGACTACTGTCTCATGTTGCTACACTGTTTGTCTGAGCGAGAAAAATGGTGACTTTGGGAAGATTTTAATGAGAAAAATCCATTGTATACAGAAATTATTAGCCTCTATGAAAATGTCATTGTTTTAAAGGTATTCACCAAGTGCTGTTAAACAGATTAACCCAGATTATTCATATGGAAGCATGTCCTTTGGTCAGATGAGACCAAACTAGAGCTCTTTGTCCACAGAGACATTGTTTATGTTTGGAGACAGAAGACAGAGGCGTATAACCCAAAGAACAGCGTCCCCACAGTGAAACACGGTGGTGTGAGGATTATGCTGTGGGGATTATGATTCAGTGAGTCTGGAACTGGGAATCATGAAGAAACAAGGAGATGTGAAGATTCTGAAAGAAAACCTGAAGCAGTCAGCAGCAAAACTGGGTCTGGGTCGTCGCTTTGTCTTCCAACACGACGACGACGAGCCAAAGCATACGTGGCTCCTGGTGAAGAACGACCTCCAGAAGACCAGAGTGAACGTTAGTGACTGGCCTGCACAAAGTCCTGACTTAAATCCCATTGAAGTGAAGACCAAGGTCCATGCCAGAAGGCCATCAAATCTGGAGGAGCTGGAGAGATTTGCCAAAGAAGAATGGGCTGGGATTCCTCAGGAGACGAGTCAGAGACTTGTTGAAAACTACAACAAACCACTGCAGGCTGTTGTCCAGCAACAAGGAGACACAAGTGACTGTTAGCATCAGGGGGACAATCATGTTGACCCTGGTAGTTCTTTGGTTTTTGTGGAATTATTTCATTTCTGTGTGCAAAGTCGAATAATGGAAGCCTCCAAAAATGAAAGTAGGATGTTTGAAAAAGCTGTGTTAAAAATGCTTTGCTCTGTTTAACAGCACGTGGGAGATACTTTTAAAACAATGACATTTTCATGGGGGGGATAATAATTTCCTCAACTGTAAGTGGAATGCAGCATTAATCACCAATGTAACTTTTCTGCTCTAGTTTAAAACTGTTCAGATTTTCCGTAAAGCACTTCAGATCAGCACAGTGCATGTAATCTTCTACGCAAATAAAATAAAATAAAAACAGCTGTACCTAATAAAGTGATCATGAATGTAAAGATCCCTAAATGACTGAGGTTTGATAACTGCAAACAATTAGCAGTAAATAACTTAATTACTGTTACATTCTAAATTCAGCGTAAACTACATTTCTTTCCTCATTGTTTTTTTTTTCAGTCATGTACATTTCGATTTCTCCCACGTGCATAAATTACTAACCGAAAAACACTTCAGTAGCCGTCAAAGAATCAGCTGTATATATTGACTCTGGTTATCAGCACATTACCTTAAACCTCATTTATGAAAGAGGCAATTGGATCATGTGCGTGTGAGGTTCACTGGTGCGGAATGTAAACATAATTGTCCGTGTGAGATTGTAAGATAATCTGATACAACATGATGTAAAGGGAGCTCAAACAAACTCCAAGACAAACGCTACACTGTAAAAGAATGACTATGTGGAAACGGTGGCCACGGTGGAAAATGGTGGTGGAGTAGCTGCTTTTTCACAGACTGAGCGAAGCAGCAGTGACGTAGCTCGGCTTATTTATAGGCACAGAATTCTACCATGTGCTAAAGACTAAAGAGGAAAGTTAACATCGCCTGGATTTGTTACACTGCAGGGTTTCAGATCGGAGTGAACATGAGGTGATAAAGCAAGTGTCAGAGCAGCTGGAGGTGATGGAACATCAACGGTTTCAATGCTGTTCCACTTTAAAAAAGAGAGAGAGAGAGAGAGAGAGAGATACACTATCTGCTATTGGTGAATTGACAGAATATTTACAAATTAAAGTCAGAGATATTTAACATTACAGCATCGTCGTCATCAGGATAGGTAAAGATTTGTTTATTTTATGATTATCGCCACCTGCGTAACTTTCTCTAACAACTTCCCATCTACAGTTTTTGACAGATCATCACCCAAGGATGTTCCCATTCACTTTGGGTAAGAATCTACCCACTGATGAGGACACAAGGCATGATTGAATTGACAGAGATCCCACTCTCTTACAATGGGCAAAACTATAAATATAAAAAAGTAATATTTCTCATTGGTTTTGAACATAATTTTATAACTCGCTATAATCAGACTTTCAGAAGTTTCATCTGAATCTGATCCAGATTACGGATTTAGCATCAGTTTAAATGTAACATGGTTCAGTCCCATTGAACAAGTTCACATGTGTTTATCTCAGCGACATCTTAACAGATCAGGATGAATTTTGTCACGTTTATATCAGATGGTACCAGCTATAGTATAATAGGGATGGGCATTTCTATCAATAATTTTATTCAAATATTCAACCGTATCATTTTTGAATATTTGAAAACTCCAATGCATTCAAAGACCCTGGTAAATTTCACCACTTCTGTGGGATCTACAGCATGTTGACCTTAGAGGAGCAGCTACAAGATGCATTCAAGGAACCTTGAAAACACTAACTAAATGTTTTCTTGCTGCTGCCACCGTGTGGCAAAAGATGCACCACAAATTATGTCGTGAGTAAAGCAGAAATATTTGAGTTTTTAAACACAATGATTGATTTGTTTTGTACTTTTTTTTAATATTTTACAAATAATAACTGTAACTGATCAACTTTTTCTAATCATGCATATTTTTTTTTAATATTATGTCCATCCCTAATCGACACTATTTCACTCAGGCTTTGGGCTCCGCCCCTTATCACCAATGAAGGACAATCTTAACTCTTCATCATACCAAGACATTTTGGACAATGTTATACTTCCACATTTGTGTCAACAGTTTGAGGAAGGTCCTTTTCTATTCCAACATGACTGTGTCCCAGTGGACAAAGCGAGGACAATAAAGACATGGTTTGACTTTGAGTTTGGTGTGGAAGAACCTCAACCCCATCCAGAACCTTTGGGATGAACTGGAACAGAGATCGTGAGCCAGACCTTCTGGTCCAACACCAGTGTCTGACCTCATCAATGCTGAATGAATGGGCACAAATTCCCATTGAAACACCTCAAAATATTGAGAAAGAGTGGAAGCTGTTATAACTGCAAAAGGGACCAACTCCATATTAAAGTCCTGTAAATGAGTTTGAATACGTCATTACAGTCACTGTTGGTGTAACGGGCAGGTGTCCCAATACTTCCAGAGATCCACTGGAATAAATGTAATATTTTCAGGTGCCGGTTTGTCTAAACCTTAGAGGATGTCTCTACTGTCTGACTGATCTTGTTATTACTGAGATTATTTTGGTCCAAATCTGGTTAAAAGTACCTTTCACCAGATTAAGTTGTTTCCTTTTACCACATCAGACGTTCATGACTCCCCAGCAGGAAACATAATAACTGACATTCAGACTTTTATGGCTCCCAGACACTAAATCCTAACAACATTGACCCCTTTGACTTCTCTTACACTGACATTACTCACAAACACATACTCCTGTCCTCAGATTGTGGGGAGAATATATGCAGCAGATTTTTAACTTTAAAAGCAAGTGATAAATAAATTCCCCCCCTTTTCGCTTAAAACTCTAGACATTTGCTTTAAATGTCACATTACGAGGTTGAAACAACCTTTTAACTTGCATTAAATATTAAATTGCCCCATCTAAATGTTAATTTCTCCTGGAACAGAACGGTAATTACCCTTTTTTTTCTTTGTTCAATATGAAGGCAATAAAAAAAAAATAGAATGGATACAATATACTGAGAACTGAGGCTGAACAAATAATTGTTTTTGAAACGAGCGTGCAAATCAATTTTACAGTATTTGTACGGACCACACTTCCTACACCGCACTGCAGTTTCAAATGAACATTCGCATTGTTTTACTTATTCAAAACACTACAACGTCGACCAGTCACAGCAGTCCCATCCCGTTCAAACCCGTTTTACCACTGATCCACAGCTGCCCGATGACAGTGTCTGCACTACTTATTTTATATGAGGTTTTGTATGAACTTTATTGTGCTGTGGACCTCACACACACACACACACAGTGTACATCACCTGGAGCCAAATTATTTTGGAGTCTATTAAATGTGCTTGGACCAGAGTGATAGAGCTGTAGGCTCATCAGCCATATGTTACACCACCGATTAGACGGCAGCCATGCTGAGAGAAGCACCATCCCCTCGAGTCAAACATGGAGGTGCATCTGTTTCCGATGAGGCTTGTCTTACACCGTTCACTCTCTTTATTGCACATCTAAATGAAAAAGGACAGTTGATTTAAAGTTTCCAAAAAAAAAAGGTGGCAGACTGACTTTTCCCACCCTCCTTCAATGTTTGGTCTTTTTGTTTTTTAACAACTTCCCTCAAGAAAAAATATTGTGTTTGTCATGGAATTGATGGAATCCTGCACACTGAGCATCACCACCTTCACCGGGTTTCGAAGGTTAGTCAGCTTAGTAACCAGAGGTCGACTGATTTCCAGGAACTTAAATGTTAAAAAAAAAAACATTTAACACGTTTTGTTTGTTTCCCAAAACCTGTTTCATGTTAACGAACAAGAATAAACCATAAAACAATTACATGACGTGTGGAGCACGGCTGTAAAGGAGTAAAAATCCAGCTTCAGAATAGTTTTCATCGTCATCGTTCTGAGCTGCAGCAGCCGGAGACAACAGCAGTGACTCCTCAGAGTTTATTAGCCGATTCGCATCTTGCTTGATGTGCATGAGCGGCTGCAAAAGTCTCCAATAACACAAGAGAAAGATGCTGGATTTGTCTGAGGGGTCTGAATACTCGCTAAATATAGCGACAGAGTTGCTAAGTTCGCAACACGGAAACTGCTGCGAGATGTGTTCCACAAATCTGCGTCCTTGTGCACACAGCTCCTCTCCTCCAAAGTTCCGGGTAATCTGAAAAGTCCCTAGTCGCGAGTAGTTACTAAACTTAGCCGGGTAATTTTGGTGGGAATGCGCCAAGGTTTTTCAAATGTCTGGATAAAGAAGAAAAGGCCCTGTGGTGAAAAAGATCCTCTTTGCTATTTTTGTTTCCTCGATTTTTAGAATTCTGAACAGCTGACGATCAATAATTGATGCAGTTTTTTTTCCTGCCCCACACATTTAGACAATTTCCTTCATGATAACGTGAGTCTACTTTATCTCAAATTCCATTCAAATGGCAATTCAATTCAATTCAATTCAATTCAATTCAATTCAATTCAATTTTATTTGTATAGCACCAAATCACAACATACATTATCTCAACGCTCTGTACATAATAAGGCAAAAACCTTTACAATATTACAGAGAGAAAAGAAACCCAACAGTTCACACAATGAGCAAACACTAGGGGGCAGTGGAGAGAAAAAACTCCCTTTTAACAGGAAGAAATCTCTGACAGAACCAGGCAGCGATTAGTTTGCCTTAATTTTACACGTACCTCAAGCAAGTGTCCATGGTTATCTACTTTTTCGTTGTTTCTTTTGATCCAAACAAGAGCGCCACCAACTGGAGAGGAAAGCGTTCACCATCCGCGCTCATGTTTGCCTGCATTGGGTCAATGGTTGAATGACACGCGAACCCGAGCAGAACTCTGCCGACACGGTTAGTTCTGCATTCAGTTTTCAACACGAGTCAGAACTGGGAGCAACGTGACGTATGAGAGGCCTGGATATGGATACAACCGTATCATGGGTTCGGTATTGTTAGCGACACCAGTAGCAACAACTCTCTCTGTGGTATTTTCATGCACATAAACAGATTAGCAGCATGTCTATGGATAGAATATGGAACAACACTTTGTGTACGACTGACTTACTGTGAAACTAATAAGACAGAGGTGCAATTAACAGTAAAAGTAGTGGTGGTTTGTACGAGTGGCTGCCATTCAATTTTTCTCCATCTGATAAATTAAAACTGTTTAATGACAACAAATAATACAAAAAAACTTGGCAAACATCAGTAACCAGTTATTGAATCTACATTTCATGTCTGTGCTGCAGTGCAGTTATATACAGTATTTTCAATAAAAATACTAACTAAATTGGTCGGTGCAAATTACATTAAAAAAGATCAAATATCAGAGCAAATATCAGCACAATTAATTGGCCCAATTGATTATCAATTATCAAAATAGTTGACAATTAACTTAGTTAACTTTTTATAAGCAACAAATACTTTCATCTAGTTAAAACACACGGGTCACATTAGACTGTGAATGTCATGTTTCTAGTCTCTTATTTTGTTTGTTTATTTCCTGTGGAAATGGCTTCCGTTCCTTGTTTCAGGAGGATGGCTGGGCGGCTACTGCTACTTAAACCCGGGTGCTGGTTCCACAATCGTCAGCGTGTCTCGTCATGTCACTCGGTAACCTTCCACACTCTCAGATTTTTCCGCATCAGCGTTAGTTTCCGTCAAACTTATTATTTTGTGCTTCTTAAATCCTCGTTTTTTTCAGTTTGGACTCTCAGATCTCAGCCCAGCGATCCGGCCAGTCTCTGCTCCCTTGGTTCATGTACTTTTTAGAAACTTTATTGAATTCTCTTTTTTTTTTTTTGGACAATAAACTGCTTCGTTGTGGACTTCCACTTTATTTGGGTTCAGTTTAGTTTATCGATTCTCAAATCATTACAGCGAGCAAGTGAAATGAGGGAGAGGTCAAGGAAAATGTTCAATTAGTTTCCAATTGACATATTTTGAAAACACTGAAGTAAAGGAAACCAGATCCTTCCATTATCTGTCTATATTTTCATTTTGTAACTGCCTCTAGATGCTATTTTTACCATTTAATACAGTGGAAAGGGAGAGATGGGGAACAAAAAGTCATACATACATGGAATCAAACACAGCGTATTACAATTACGAGGCGCACACTTCATCCAGCTGAGCCCCCAGGATGCCACAGACACCCACCCCGGCTCTGGGATGGGGGGGGGTTGCTGCCATGGCAACACATTAAATAACACTGATGTGTCTTATCTACGGGGTTTGAAAAGCAAAGACAACCAACGGCGTGGACCACAATGGCACAGGAGTGAAGAGACGCCAATGCCTCTGTCCATGGACTGACAGTGGACGGACAACCTGCACCTCCATGGTTTTCCAAAAAAGACAACAACAAAACACCGTGGAAGTTTGATAGACGGACGACAACGCGGCTTTTCAGTTTCAAACAGGGCCAGACATTTTCCAGAGCCAGTGAACAGCGGGTGATGACACATTTTAAACGGAGTGAAAAAGAAGTCATGTTTCACCAGTGTTCCCCCTTTAAATTCAAATGGAGTGGAGGTTTAAAAAAGCTTGTTTTTCATGAAATCTTTAGGGTTTTGTCCAATGTGTTTTCATCACCTTTTTATTCATATTCCATATTTTTTATTGTCTCTGACTCTCTGCGGTTGTTTCCTTTAATCAACTGCTTAGTTGGTTTTTAAACTGTTTAAACGGTTTTACTACAACTTTGTGAAATTCTCATCTTAAGCACGCTGTTACATTTTTAACTGCTATATCAATAAAATGTCTTAGTTTGTTCTTACAAAGCCTCAGCAGACACATGAACATTAATCACTGCAATTCCTCTAAAATGTGCAAGCTAAAATTGACCACAGATCGTTGAAGACTGTGCAAATGCACGACATATTTCACGAATACGACAAAGGGCTGCACTACCGTGAAGCGACTGCGGTGACAGGCAGCTGCCGAGCGTCGCTCTCACTCTGCCGTCTGATCTGAAAATTGACCCGGCGTCAACATTTCCTTTTCACACCTGAAACGACATCCACAAGGAATTCTTTAATTCTACGCCTGAATTTGACACGCGAGTTCCTCCAGCACATGAGCCAATCTTCAAAGCACTTCTTTCTTTTAACCCCATGAGGTCATTTTTAAAATACTCTCCAGTAAATAAAAATATCTAACCGCAGTTTTCCTGAAGTATACTACAATTTGATATCCAATATAACTTCAGGATTGTAACTGCACGGCTGCTACTCTATGTCATCAGCTACTTATATGAGAAGATATAAAGTGATACAAAATACATGTAGATAATAATATATTGATATACGATATCAATATAAATTTTATTAAGGCCCGTGTGCTCTCACAGTGGAGCGAGGACCGATTGGAATTCCTGGAATTGCTTTCTATCTCTTTTGTTTTGGACACACTAAACATTGAGAATGGCCAAAAATTGGCACGCAAGTCAAACTGATGAAAAGCTTCATAAAATAAAAGACATACATATACAATGGCACAAAATGGCTCCGTAGCACCCCCCTAAGGTGACACCCAGTAGGACAAAACCAAAACTAAGTTGCGCTAAATTTCACAAAACATGTTGGAAACATGTCACGGCCCAAGACAAACAAAAAAGTCTATTGGGACCACAGCCTGAACGCAACAGGAAGTCGGCCATTTTGATTTTGACATCCATCTTGGCGATTTGCACGTTTTGTAAACTAGTCTGAGCATTTTGATCACCACCAACATAAAAAAAGACGTCAATTTGTACTGGACACATCAAATATGGAAAGTTATTAAAAGGTCACACAGATTCAGAACGGCGCGGCCATGGCAACCACCAATAACAGGAAGTGGCCTGTAACACGTAATATTATAAAGATTTATACAAATCATTTCCACGAGATGTTTGGTAGATGAACTAAAACATGCTATTTTAAACATGTTTGAGAAAATACCACTGATTTATTTTTGAGGCCCAAAAAAGAATCTCTTGCGACCCATCTGTTAGTCCCAACCCAGGGCTTGAGAACCACTGACAAAGAACAATAAAGAATAGAACAAACAAAGTGCATCCTCTGCAAGTTCAAAACTCCAAATAACAATTTTGATTTGAAAATATTTCAATTTCCCCCCTTGTGTCACGTGTCAGGCCTGAAATCATGAATGTAATTGAGTTTTCACACCTCATCTGTAAATAACAGCGTTGTTAAAGTGTCCCGTGTCGTCTCAGTACAGTCAAGACACAAAGGAGGCACTAAACTAGTGAGCGTCTTATCAAAGTCGCTCCATCGACTTCTCCTCCTCCCCAGCTGTGGATCAAAGCCGATCCATGTGCCATGACTGAGGGAGTGACATGCACTCGCTCTTTTAGAGGATTTCTGCGACGTTATCTCCTTTTTTATCCCGAGTCGGAGCTTTATTCCCTCTGAGACATGCACTCACAAAGAAGCACCCAATCATCGAGCAAAACAAGAGGCAAGAGGAAGGAGGAGGGAAGGGGTTTAACCTTGACTTGATTGACCAGTCGGGAAAGTTTCGGTCTAATCTGTCTAATCTGTCTAATCTGGCCAAACTTTCCTTCAACTGAATTAACGTCTTATTCATTTTGTTGCTTCACTACCTCGTCAGGCTCTCCACACCTGAAATAAGGCGGTCACTTTTTCCAAAAGTCAGGTTTGAATGAATATTACGTATGTGGCACGTTATTCATTTGAAGATATTCCGATGCTTTCCTCACCTGCACACAAATTTACTGCTTGTCACATGGGGTTGGACATTCATTCGTCTTCTCCAACAGGAGCCAACAGGTGAGAGGGCAGATTTACTCACTCCTCTGCCTTCTGCAGTCGGGAACCCGATATTCTTCCACATGCAGAGCAACAACAAATAACAGATAGAGACCCACAGCGATGACACCGGGTCTTTGTAAAATACAGAGAGCAATGTAATGTTGCGTCCTCCATTTACTCAACAAAACATCAAAACGCCAGTGTCTTTGAAAAAGGAGGATTCAAAGTGGATCTAAGGCCAGGCTTCGCTCACAGCGCCCTCTGCTGCACCGTGTGGTCATGTGCACTTCTAGGCTGTGTATATTCAACTATAAGAAAATCAGAAGTTTGAACTTTCCTCTCCAAAACTGTGCAGGCATTTCAGTGACTGAGTAAACCCACATTATTTTTACAATGTCACTAGGACTGTGACTAATAATTATTTTCATATAATCAATAAAGCTATTACATCAGACATCTCCTCCAAATATAATATGGCACTAAAACTAAGGGGCAAGAAGCAAAATATACAGTTTGCCTAGTTTAGACAGGTTTATCAAATTCTGTTTTCCTTAATTTGTGTTTAAATGTGTTTAGATAATCTGGCCCCAGAATCTCTCTCCAGATTACAACAATCAAATCAATTTCAGTTATAAAATCTTTTACTTTGAAGGTTAAAAGTTGGTTTAAATTAATTCAGAGCTTTAACTTATTGCTATAATTGTTATATGTGTGCTTTATAATATGACTAATATTTGTAATATAATTTATTTATTTTATTCTGTCATGTATTTGCAGCTTTTTATAATATATTTTACATATAATAATCCAACTAGGGAATGGCTTTATTCTCAGTCTGGGGACTTTGTTAAACCGCATTGGCCATAAATAAGCTAATACAATAGATACAGTAATTGATTTCAATCCATCGAGTACGTTTTAGTTCTACAAAATGTCAGAAAATGGTAAAAAATGTTCATCGGTGTTTTCTAAAACTGAAAATGAAAATGATGACATTCTCAAAAGTCTTCTTTTGTCCACAAACCAAAATAATTCTGTTTGAATGATTTCTTTGTTCTATGGAGCAAAGAAACCAGAAAACATTCACATTTAAGAAGCTGGAAAACTTATTTAATTATTATAAAAACACTCACACTAGATTTATCATTTACGGTTTAATTTTCGTGTTTGTTTGTATAAAAGCAGTTAAAATACTACTAGTCACAAAGTTAAAGAACAACTCGAGAAAGGTTATATGTTTTTTGTCATATTAACATGTGATATTTCACTAAATCCATCATGTACTTGTGTCATTTATTGATGTCGGTGTTGTGATTCAGATTTTTCCACGGTTCTGAACTCAAGTGTGGAAATCCTGACAAATTTCCCTTAGAGGGCACATATTCACAATAATGACAGCACATAGCACCAAAATTAAAGTCACATCATCTCTGCAGCATCATCTTAAGACACTTTTCCCAGATATTTGTGGGTGAATAAGATTTTCCTGAAGCTATGACAAAGTTTCTTGTTTAACTAACTTTGGGAAATATAACAGAATGACACACAAAAATGGTATGAAATGAAAATAAAGCCATCTAAAGAGTGAAGCCAATATTTCCTCCATTCCAATGTAATAGCTGTTGTTGAGAGATTAGCTGACCAACATGAAATGATTTTTTCCCGCAGGTCATTTTGTTTTCATTTATCCAAAAAAAGGCCAAAGCCTCCTTTGTTGCAGCTTCTCATTTGTGAGGATTTGTTGTTTTCTTTCCTCATTTGACAGTAAACGGAATTACAGCAACAGTGGTTACTTGATTAATCTCTAAATTGATGAAAAGAGAAAACAAGCTGCAACTAATATGACGAGCAATTAATCACTTCAGTCATTTTTTCAGGCATAAATAATGTAAAAAAAAAAAGAAAAAGGAATATTCTCTGGATCCATCATCGCAAATTAGGATTTCATGTTTTCATATATTACTGCAAACCGGCTGATTAATGGTCAATTATTGTTTTCTGCTTCTATTGTTTTTGTATTGCTGGAAAAGAATATTTAATAGCACAAAAAAATATCTGAGCTGAAATTAAAAAATCTGTTAAAACTGCTGTTAGCGATGTCGGCTTTTGTCTATCGAACATCTTTTCTAGGTCGATTTCCTCCTTCGTACTTACACTGCTTTCCATTTACATCGGTATTCAGAAGTCAGAAGTGGGAGTGACGTTACCTCCAAGTTGGACCACGGACAAAAATATATCACCAGATTGATACTTTGACCCACCCTGACATTAATTGGACACTAAATTCACCACAGGTGTGAATGTGTAGCTCTGCGTGGTTGCCCTGTGATTAACTAGTGACCCGTCCAGGGTGTGACCCCTATTTCAGCTGGGATGTCTCCAGCTTCCCTCAAAACCCTCATGTGGAGGATAAATTGGCAGAAAATGAACGAATGTGAAATCCATCTATAAAAAAATCTTCCATAAATGTATAAATTAATTCACCACAGTGCAAGAACATGTGAAGTAAAGGTGTAAAATGCACTGAAGCTTATAAGATTGTCCATTTTGAAGGCTGCCGCCTACAGTAATGAGATGGATGTATTTGCAGGAAAAGGTCCAACATTTCCTGAGGGAACGTAATGAGGTACACATTGATGCAGAATGGTAAATCTGAAGTTAAGAGCCAATTTCTTCACAGAGCAGGTCATGTTTAAATGTATTTTACATTTGTGTGTATGCTGGGTTTGCTCATGCATGTGTTCATCCACGAGAAAGAAGAGGAGGAGGAGGAGGAGGAGGAGGAGGAGGAGTGTCCCACATCACTAATCCTGGCCACCACAAGTCGGGAGTCGATAGACACCCAGCCCACAACGACTACACCCAGTCATCATCTATCAAAGCTCTCGATAGAGAAACTACTTTGTCAGGCTGATGTACATAATGAACTGACGCTGGTGAAGCTCATCATGGCGTGTCATCAATAACCGACAGCACGGATTGTTCCGAAAACACAAAAGCACGGAGCCATTGCCTAAAAGATAATCACTCTTGGAAGCATTATTACCGTACACATCCGGGCTGGTTTGTTTGCTTGTTTGCCACAGAGAATATTGATGACGATATGAAGCCATAAAGCTTTCATTTTGTTTCACATCTCAGTGCTGCGGCTTGTGAGCCTGATATACAGCTGACCTTCTACCGGGCACCGTCTTCTCTGGCACGTCCTCGGTCAGCACGTCTCAATGCATCCTGACAGACGGGTGCGACGAGCTGAGCTGAGGCTGCTGCTTCTCCTACAGCCGTGGAACTTTGCCTTGCTTTTGTTGTGCCAGTTCACGTCTCACCAGAGTCAATGTCAAGCACCAGTGCTTGTTACGGGAACACCCAGGTGATTCTCCCCCGAAAACGAAGAACAGGGCATTTACAACTCTGACTGGTTTGTCATATCGCAGCCAGTGGCTGAGTGGAATGGAACTGGGTGGCTGGTTCAGTCCCAGAACAGGACAAGGGCTGGAGTGCCCCTGGGCAATGTACAGATCCACCAGGGCTGCCCACTGCTCCTGCATCTGGTCTGTGCTTTTTCCTTACTGATGTGTAAAAAGGATGCAGAGGTCAAATTCACTATCACTAATGTTATGTGTGCAAATACAACTAATTTGAAAATAGTCAGACTACCGTAAATTCCGCACTATAGAGCTCACCCGACTATAAGCCGCACCACCCAAATTTCATAAAATTTGAGAAAAAATACACATATAAGCCGCAGGTGGCCACGCAGAAACATGAGATCTTTACACAGAAAAATTATTTTAAATGTTTAATTACTAAACACGGCAGTAGCACAGCTGTAATACAGCAGTAAAATGAGATAACGGCTTTTTTTTCCAAACAGTGCCTTGACACGGCACTAACACAGCAGCATCTCTTCAATCTGTCTGTCTTGCTCTTGCGCTGCTTGAGCGCCCTCTGGTGGCCGCTCAGCCGTAAATATCCATTCAGATTCAGAAAACTTTATTAATCCCAGTGGGGCGATTGAGGAAATCATAAAAATCCACGACTAAGCAGCATCACTCTATAAGCCGCAGGGGTCAAAGCATGGGGAAAAAAGTAGCGGCTTATAGAGCGGAATTTACGGTATATGAAGCACAGACAGATGTTAAAATTTATTTAAATCTTCCAGTTGCAAACCAAACTCGGATTTTACAAACAAAAGTTTGTAACCAGGCTCCTACTGGCTTCAGGTAACAACCACAATACAAACGATAATTGACTCGTCACTGACTAATGAAACGATTCATCGACTAATTGGCTAAGCTCTAACTTCAAGTTCAAAATACACAGCCTAGAAGTGCACAATGTGGTTTGAAGTAACAACCAAGTCGTCCACCAGAGGGTGCTGTGAGCACAGCTTGGCCTACATCCGTGTCCTTCGCTCATGGGAAGAAGACAACAGCGATGTTATGTTGTTTTCTGTGACATTAGAGGACACAAGCAAACAAAACCATCGTCCGATGTTAGCTAACAGCCAAGCAAGCAAGCAAAATGTCTCCCGCTGTAAAAAAAATGATGTTCAGCGCCACAGTGTAAAAAAAAGTCACAAATCGTCAACAAACAAATTCGCTGGCGACAAATTTCGTCTGCTAGCATGTGTTGGATGATACTAGCCGTCAATCAAACTGGTGTCCACATTTGTCTTCTAGTTTCCACTAAATGGGAACATCATTTTTTAAAATTGGCATGACATAAATCTGACATAAGTGAGAAATAGGGTAAATTTGCCATAACTTCCTTTCAAGCGTTCTTTTTGCAAAGTTGTCCCCTGATGCTAACTGCTTCTGACGTCCTACTTCCTGGTCTTCAGTTCTTTTCTCACCATTTGATTTGACTAATTCCGACACACGGGACCTTTAAAACTGCAGCCCTCATTTACATTAGCGGCATTTGTCGGACACACTCCTTACAAACTCGCGAGTATTTATAATTAACAACAGCGCCGCGTCAGACGCTCGGCAGCGACCTGAGCGTCCCAGCTGACCAGACGCGTCCAACAGAGAGCCTCCTTGTGCGCTGAGCTAACAAGCGTCGGCTTAGTCTCTTGAGCAAATTCCTATTTATGTAGGACACAAAATGCAGTCACACTTCACTTACTGCTGTAAAAAAAATAAAAAATTTTTTAAAAAATAGCGTCTTCACTCACACTGGTGGAAATGCTCACATTGTCAGCAGGGCCATTTCCTGGATCTCTTAGCACTTTTCTGTTGTATTCAACCACATGATAAATACAGAAGGAGTTCCATGAGCTTTAAGCACAGCAAAGGTACAGAGAGTGGACAATTACAGTCATTTTTATAGGTTATATTTGGCTGAAACGGCATTGTGACTTGGCAGCACAGACGCACAAAGCAGAGTGGGCACTTGATCCACTTCACATCAGGCTCTGTTCCAAAGGAAATAAAGATTTTTTTTTTTAGACATATATCATCAGTGTTCCGGAGCTAAACGACAGAAACGTTCCCCTAAAAAAGTCTGATGAATATCCTCTTTGGGACATAGTTTGTGTTTTTCCCTGGTGCTGTTCACCGTATGGAAAGTCATGTAACAACAACTGGGTTTTAATTACAACACAATGTCGCGATGAACTCCATCACACAGCAACTGCACTGCCAATCCAATCATTGTTTTATGTCCACTCTCTCCTTGGCTTGTCCCGTGCATGACTCGTAAAGCAGGTTCCCTTATTTGAAAAATGAGAGGAGGACATGAAGGACAGACAGGAGGACGGACAGCTGTACAGATGCATCAGGAAAGTTAATACTTAAAGCTGCGGCGCGTCACTTTATTTTGACCGTTTGTTGTTATTATTCTGCATCTGTTTGTTCTTGCAGAACAGAAACAATGTAGCATTATTTCTTTGCTGCATCTGAAAACAGTCTCTGTCAGGCAAAACTATCAGACAGTGACTGAGGGAGCATTT
Organism: Brachirus orientalis; assembly: GCA_016785285.1. Classification (NCBI taxonomy): domain Eukaryota; kingdom Metazoa; phylum Chordata; class Actinopteri; order Pleuronectiformes; family Soleidae; genus Brachirus; species Brachirus orientalis. The sequence continues at coordinate 1,387,811 of JAFBJR010000118.1, forward strand.
GTGCGTATACAGCAGCAGAGCAGGGGCGGGCTGAGACAAGCGGCACTTCATTTTCCCCTTAAACTGCTGAATAAACGGATGTTTTCAGTTAAGCCCTGACCTGTTTGCAGTCGTCTCAGTTTACTAGCCCGTTGTTGCCTCTGTCTGTCTTGGTATGAAACAAATCACTTCCTGTGTGCAGCGTGACATTGGGAGACACAGGAACTAAAAACCACGGAGGGAGAGTTGTATGGAGCTGACGGACTAAACCAACACTGTGTGAATTCATGTGACAGTGGTTTGGATATACATTTAACAGCTACTCACTACAGCTTTTAGCAGTTGATCAATTCCAAGAGATAAGAATTCAACCAAATGACTATAAGCACAGTCACTTCCTGGTTTTCAATGAGCCACTTTTGATATTTCCAGTAAACCGTCAGCTGTTTGACAGTCGGTGTCTGCAAAAGTTACAGAGAAAGTTTAACAATGAATTACAGAATATAGAAGTGAAATTTAAATTTAAAATTTCATTGTAGGCCATGTTGAATCCTGCAGGGCAAAGTACGAAAACAACTATTACAAAATAATGTAAACGTGTTCAATCGATATTCGTTTTAATCACTAATGTTAATAACTTAACAACTCACCAAAAGTTAAGAAGCGGACTTATATTTTAGTGGAAGTTGTATCAATTTGGTGATATATCTTTGTCCGATACGATAATTTTAATTAACAAATTAAGTCGTTCTAAAGTAAACAGTTCCTGTCACTTTCACTCGCCGGGCGTTGCTACTTCATGTCTCCTCATGGTGGCGCTGCTCAAATGAATGAGGGGAAACTTGGGTGGAAGATTTACTGCGAATTTGTTGTTCCAGATTTCTGCTCCAGATGATGTTAGTGCTTTTGATTCAGTAGTTTCTAATTGAATCTAACAACACTGAAACAAAAAGACACTATTGCCTGTTTGTGTAAATCTTGCACGTCTCCATTTAAAACATGTAATTTGTAAACACACACACAAAAGATGCTGCATGTAAACAACCCCTTATACGGCTCTGCATAAATGGACATTTTAGGCCAAAATAAAAGGACAAAAAATAAAAACTTACAAATTACAGGGACATGGAGGCTGAGTGCAGATGGATGGACAGGTGAATGTCCTCACAGAGGACTGAGGATGTGAGCTGACTAACCCTGAAATGGAGGCTATAGCTATAATCATGTAAATTATGCTAATCTATGCTGCACTCAGCATGGTCAAGCACTGAGTGCATGCTACACATGAAAATTTCAGGATCTGCAGGATTCATACGGTCGACTAAGCAGCAATTCAGCGCACGGACAAAACAAGGCAGCGGCTGGGCTGCATTCAAGAGCTGCAGATCCTGAGGAATCCTGAGAAATAAAAGCTTCAATATCAACCAAAATGAAGGCATTTTTGTCTTTGTGCAGCTCCAATGTCAGGGATCGACACTGAAGATCACCATCTGCATATTTGATTTTACACTCTATGTTGTTCCTGATGGAGGAGCTGGGGATCAAACCCCCAACCTGCTCGAACATCTGATCCATGGCCCAACCCTATTACAGCACCAAGTGCTAAGTTTACAGTATAAATATAAGAAATATATCAATATCAGTCCATGGAAAGGGATAAAAATATCTCTTCTGACTTTGTTGTCCCACTAAATAGTGTCTTACCGATAACTTTAATAAATTTGAACGAAATCAAAAAAGTCGATACGTTTAAAAATTTAGTTTCAAATCACATAAAATTCACTAACATCCGCTGCTCGTGTCACTGTGTTTGTACAGAATATTAACGTAAACTCACTGTTATTTAACTTCCTTTTCAATAAACACGTAGAAAAGTGACGTTCACCTGTTTTGGTGGAGCCTAAATCATGTATACAACACACACGTACCGGTTTATATGCTTTAGTGGGGACCAAAGTCTGCAAACTTCACAGTGTTTGTACAGAATAATAACGTAAATTCACTGTTATTTGACTTTCTGTTCAATAAACACGTAGAAAGTGATATTCACCTGTTTGGGTAGAGCCTAAATCACGTATACGATACCCACATACTGGTTTATATGCTTTAGTGGGGACCAAAGTCTGCGAACTTCACAGTATTTCTACATAATATTAACATAAACTCACTATGACACACATTTACTGGTTTATATGCTTTAGTGGGGACCAAAGTCTGCAAACTTCACAGTGTTTGTACAGAATAATAACGTAAACTAACTGTTATTTAACTTTCTGTTCAATAAACATGTAGAAAAGTGACATTCACCTGTTTGGGTAGAGCCTAAATCATATATACGACACATATGTGTTGGTATATATTATTTAGTGGGGACCAAAGTCCGCGAACTTCACAGTGTTTGGACATAATATTAACATAAACTCGCTATGACACACATTTACTGGCTTATATGCTTTAGTGGGGACCAAAGTCTGTGAACTTCACAGTGTTTGGACGGAATGTTAACGTAAACTAACTGTTATTTAACTTTCTGTTCAATAAACACATAGAAAAGTGACATTCACCTGTTTTGGTAGAGCCTAAATCACGTATACGATACCCACATACTGGTTTATATGCTTTAGTGGGGACCAAAGTCTGCGAACTTCACAGTGTTTCTACATAATATTAACGTAAACTCACTGTTATTTAATGACCTGTTCAAAAAACGTAGAAAAGCGATGTTCACCTGTTTTGGTAAAGCCTAAATCATGTATACAACACACAAGCAATGGTTTATATGCTTAAGTGGGGACCAAAGTCTGCGAACTTCACAGTGTTTGTACAGAATATTAACGTAAACTCTCCGGTATCAAGCCAGTCGTTTAACAAACATGTTGAGAAGCGACATTTCCACCATTTTGGTGTCAATTTAACGTCATACTGTCCACAAACACAGAGCTAGTTTAGCTACAGTCCTGCTCTCTGTCTGCCCCTGTGTCTGTCAGTGGTACTGCAGCCTCACAGCAGGAGTCTGCTGTTCTTTCACTTCCTCTCTCATTTCCTTCATCTTCATCATGATTATTAAAGAAAGTATCAGAGTTTTTCCTGTTTGGTTTTACTTCATTTTCAGGACAGAGACGATAAAGCTCGCTGAAGGTTTTTATATCGTCACAGTGTTTTATGAGGAGTTGAGTTATGATAACTGCAACTCGTGTGTGTCGAGACATGGTTTTAGACACGACTAAAAAAAAATCCTGAACAGCAGAAAAACTGTTTTCACTCTTTACTCCTCAGTTACGATTCCTTTCACATACAGTAAATAATGGGAAGAGAAACTGCATTTGCTTTACAGGGGCTTTAACATATCATTTATTAAAGGGGGAAAAAAAGGACAGAATTATCCGGTAGACGTTGATCTGAATCTGAGGTATAGATTTTTCTGAGCCACAGTTCAACCCCACTGTGTCAGCACGAAATCCACCCAGCTTAAGTGACCTTCTGCTCATGTATGTGCAGCGATGTGCTGATCACTGCGTTATACTGCTTACTGAAAGAAAAGTGAAGCCAAGTAAACACACACCGCGCTCTGCACAAGCTCTTCATTTCAGTTACCACGCCTTTACCCGTCAAACAATAACTCACAATTCTTCTCCCCCCCCCCACCGCCACCATAAAAGTTTATAAAACCACATTTTATCTGCAATGACCATAAATGAGACGAGCCACGTTCATTACTGCACAGAAAACGCTAAACTCTTGTGTACACACACACTACCTTAAATCTGTTGTGAGCTGAACGTGCTCAGTATTTCACAGATATAAAGCCTTCGCTGCTCTAAGAGATTTAAACGACAGTCATTTGTAGCTTTACACAAATACAGTGCGCCGCTGCAGGAGATAAACCTGATATAGGCAGCTATTGTTTCCAAGAAAATAAATAAATAAAAAGGCCCGAGGCAGGAAATTATCAGTTTGTGACTTCTGTGCATATTCGATATGTATCAAATAACATATCCAGCAAAGGAAACAATAATTTTTGTTTTTCTGAGGTAAGAATGATTTATTTCAATATCCTTTAAGCGGCACTTTAGTGTGACAGTCAAACCTTGTGCGACTTGCATCAGAGCAGCACTGGCTCTGACATTCTCCTCACAGACTTCGATTAAGACTTGAAGAGAGATTTAATCAAGTCTAAAGAAGACATCTCTGTTTCTTCAGCTCTTACAAGGCCAGGCAGGCATGTCTCAGAATTCAACATGCACTTTGATTAAGTATTAAGATATTAAGAGATCAGTGGAAGGAATCAACGACAAAATTAGGGGGGGGAAAAAAAGTAACAACAGTCTCTGATTTACCGTCTTTTATAAGAAACACAAAACAAAAACCACAACATGCTGTTGTGGTTTCTAAAGAAAACTAGACAAACTACAACATGAGCATTTCCCCAGAAAATGCAGGTGGGAATAAAAAGGTTCCCCTGCTGTGTGATGATGTAATAATAATAATAATAACAATAATAATATTATTATTATTGTTATTATTATTATCGTGACAATTATAATAATAATACTGATTTGTCATTCCCAACTAATGTTAAAGACAACGAGAGCGAACTGCTGCTTTCCAACTCAGATGACTTTGTTTTCCCAAATAATAATAAAGAAAACATGAAAACAATAAGTGGGAATGGCGAGTCAGCATTCCCAACTAATAATAATTACTGTGTTTACATCGGAATTTGAAACAGTATTTATACAGCACTTCACTGGTCTGATGACCAAAGCTGCTTTACACTACAAGCAATGTCAACTTAAATGTCTTGCCCAAGGACACAACTAGTGGAGCCAGGACTCAAACCCACAACCTAGCATTTGAAAGACAACTCGCTACTGGAGCTCGGAGTGAACTGGGAGTGACATCCGTCCGAGTTCCAGCAAAAAGGCAGAAAAAAACACAGACACAAACGTATTCCGGACTAGCCGCTAATAGCCGCTATTAGCCACTGTTAGCCACTGCTAGCCACTGCTAATAATACCATTCCAGTTTTTGTCCACACATAGAAATTCAACAATACCGTGTGTACGACTGATTTAGTGTGAACCAAAAGAACAGAAGCACTACTAACGGTAAAAGTAGCATTGTTTGTGCAGAAGCTAGCCATATTAGAATTCTGTGTTGGGGTTAATGAGGATGTTCCAACCGCCTGACTTGACGGGAAATTCAAACTTCCAACTATGACTAGAACAAACCAATGGCTTGAAAACAGGAAAATGATAGTTGAACATACTAGGGGAAAAAAAGATACTGAGATACCGTGGCAGGGAATTACATCGGCCTCCATTCATTTTCAATGTGGGAACAGCTTGGGTTTTTTAATTATAAAACTATAAATAGCAGAAACAATTTGAATGAAATATATGCGAATGTTTTCAAGCCGCCAGAATGTGGTAATTGTGGGGGAAAATATAGTGTTAGAATATTTTTCACAGACCTTCTCTTTATGTACTTTAATAATATATTTTGTGTCTCAGTTTGAGCCTGATTTTCTTCCACAACACACTTTTTGGTGTCTGATATCGATATCACAAGATCACGTAGCGACTACAGTCATAACGAAGAAATACTGTAAACAGGCCACAACGTGACTCAGCTAAAATGCTGTTGCTGATTTCCGTTTACAAATTTGCTATATGGAGGAACTTTGTATTGTATCTGACTTTACATTTTCATCCGTCCGATATCCGATCCAGTGATACTAAAGAGTGCCAGACCTGTATCATATCGGCTCGTCCCTCCTAACCGTTACTTCTGCTTCCCTTCAACAGTTAATGCGTCTTTAACAGGCCGAGGAGTAAAAACATCTTGCCGCCTGATGAAGAGCGCAGGACATATTCATATACAGCATATATGACCGCGGCAAACAAGCCATTATGTATAAGGTCAGAGAGATCGCTCATCACAGCGGCATGTTCTGTGTAGGAGCAATTCATGGAAGACATTATCTCCCTCTAATGACACAGTGGAAAACAAATAGTGCATTAAAAGCTCCACGTTTCATCCACGGCTTCAGAGTTCAGAGCAGAAATAGGACTAGAGTGAACTGTGGTAATAAGCACTGCACAATAGTATATCGGCCTTCTGCATTATTTAAATGGGACTGCAGGGGGAAGGTAGAGACTGTGTGCTGTTGTGAGAGCATGTTCTGTACAGTAGCAGCTGCCTCTTAATTGGCTTTCTCCAGAGAGCACAGAGGGAAACGCTGCTCTGCTGGAAGATATTGATCAATATGACCAGATGCAGCATCTGAAAGTCTGATCTGAATCAATGTCACCTTCAGGTAGACGCTGGTGGAGGAGGAGGAGGAGGAGGAGGAGAAGCTGCAGCAGGAAGACGACGTCAGACGGACGACGCTGCTCTTCGCTACACTGTAAAACAAAAAATGCCACTGTACAGTCACGGTAAAATACTGGACACTAGCTGCACTGAATTCACTGTAATCTGTGTGTATTTACAGTTAATCTCTGTGTCCTGATTACTGTATCATTTTAAAGAAAATGACTGAAAATGAAGAACAATAACTTCCACCATTGTACCACATGGTACTGTGATTCTGTAGTATTTAAGTACTGTATTTTACTGCAACTTCACAACTATTCCACATACTGCTATATAGTGTACTGTATTCTGGCGCAACCTCAAAATTGTGCTGTACTTAACTGCAAATGTACAACTATTCCGTAAACTACTGTGATTTAGCAGTATTTACATATTTTTATTTTACTGCAACGTCACAATTATTCCATTATTACTATGTGAATATGATATTTTACAGTAACTTCATATTTGTGCCATTCATCTCTGTAATTCAGTATTATTTAAATACTTAAATATTTTATTGCAGCATCAACATTATTCTATATATATTACCAAGTAAATAATATATTTCACTTTAATTAACATAATTATTCTATATATTACTGCAATGAATACTACATTTTTGTCCAACTTATATTTCATACATTCGCCTAATTTAGCAGTATTTACTACTACTTCATAGTTGTAGTTTTTATTACTGTAATTTAGTCATATTTTAATGTGATTTCACAATTGTAGCATATATTACTGTATTTAATTACCAGTATTTATGTACCGGATTTTACTCCAGAATTCTATATAATACTGTATAAATATTGTACTTTACTGTAGGTTTAAAACTATCCCATTACTCTGATTTAACAGCATTTTTTTCATACGAGAAAAGTATTTGTATTTCGTATATTTCTGTGATTTAGCTGTATTCTCCTGTATAAATACTGTGTTTTACTTCACAGACGTGCCATTATTGCCACATTTTACTGTAATTAAACAACAAATCGCTAAAATAAAGTAATACATTGCGAATGATCACAGTTAAAGGTTGGGAGGAGACAATGTCCTATTTTACTGTGAAACTTAGAGTTCAAATGTGGCGGAATCCTGGAAATAATGTCGTCGGGGATTTCTTATTTTCTTGTTGACAACAACATCATCATCATCATCATCATGATATCATCATCAACGACTTTTCAAAAACGGTGATATGAAGCATCAGGTGGAGCATGAACACGTGCAGCAGGACTGTGGACTCATTCCACCAATAATGATCTGAGCGGAGGGAAAGACAGACAGACAGACAGACAGAGCGAGTGATGCCGCTGAGCAGTACTGTCAGTCTCGTGGGTATAAAATATGATGCTCCTCTGCAGCTCAAACGCCATATGCTGCTACAGTCAGTGGCATTTTTCCTCAGCTAAATCACCAGCTTCAGCTTCAGGGTCTGATCTAAACAGGAGGAATTTGAATTTGAAGTATTTGGACTGAACACCAGCTGGATCTTCGCTATCATATCACATCCTCCTCCACAGTTCTCCTCAAGAAGAATCAGCTCGGACCCCTGTATGAGCTGAAACCCACTCTCTACTGCCCCCTACTCCCTCACTACACTCTGGTCAAACCCTATGGGTCCATTTCACACCAAACTTTGTTCTCTTTGTTCGTCGTCTGCAGTAACAAAAACACAGTGAACAGAACGTTCTCGTAGCTCTGAGCATGTAACCGTTTTCTCCCCTTATTCAAATCTACTGCTTCAATGTGATAAAAGGAATCGTGCAGCAGCAGCAGCAGCAGCAGCAGCAGCAGCAGCAATAATCATCATTTCTAAAATGTAACAAGTCGGAATATGAAGATGTACAGTACAGGCCGTACAAATACACAACTGAGTACTAAAACGTCCCTGTTCTGTGGTTTAACCAGAGACATTGTTTCATCTCAGAACTTTGACTGAACACAAGTATTTTTGCCAAATAATACAGTTCATTTCACCCGTTTGTGGCCTATTATTATTATTATTATTATTATCAGTAGTAGTAGTAGTAGCAGGAGTAGAACTAGCAGTAGCAGATGTAGTAGCAGTACCAATTGAGTAGCAGTAGCAGCAGTGGTACTAGTGGTAGCAGTAGTAGTAGAATTAGTAGTAGCAGTAGAATAACTAGCAGCAGAAGCAGTAGCAGTAATAGCAGTAGTAAAAGTAGCAGTATCAGCAGAGTAGAAGTGGTAGTAGTAGTAGTAGTAGTAGTAGTACTACTAGACGTAGCAGAAGCAGTAGCAACAGCAGTATTAGTAGTACTAGTAGTAGCAGCAGCAGTGGTAGTACTGGTAGGGTAGTGGTATTATTAACAGTAGCAAAACAGTACTAGTACAATGGAAGCAGCAGCAGTAGTAGTAGAGTAGCAGTAGTAGTACTAGTAGCAGAGCTATTGGAGTAGCAGAAGTACTAGTAGTAATTCCAATAGCAACGGCAGCAGTAGCGGCAGTGCTAATAGAGCACTAGTAGCCATACAGTAGCAGTTGAAGTAGTAGTAGTAGTAGTAGTAGTAGTAGTACACAGGGATCCAAACTACCGTGCATAAAATTAAACCAAACATACACTGTAGTTCTGGTGTCTTACCAAACGTCCTCAGCTGCAAAAGTAATCCAGTCGTCCTAATGGTGGCGCCACATTTCAGTTTTATTTGATTCACATCGATTCACAACGTACATCATCTCAAGGCATCCAATACAGTATCACACCATCCATTAAAACTGCAGTATTTTCGTGTGTTCCGCCTTTCTATGCTTGGACAGCTGGTATTCTGCCCCCTGGTGGTTGGCGCAGTCACAGTGCAACAACATTTGGCCTTTCTGTCTTGACAGTGAAGTTCACTGGGATAAAGGCTTGTTCTTTGTGACTGTGTTTGTGAGTTCAAAACCCCAAATAGTGCAAAATGCTTATATTGCGAAAATTACAGCTTTTATTTCTCCCCTCCCCGCTCACGGGAAATCAGGCAGCTTCTCCCAGCATGCATTGAGGAGGACGCTAGGTACAAGACTAGACAGGTCACAGAGACACCGCGGGGCTAATATTAAAGTCAGGCTCACCTTCAAACGGGGAAAAAAAGTGAGGTTTTTGATTCATCACAAGTGTCGTTGGCCTGTGTGTGGTTGGTTCTCACACACACTGAGCTCATTAATGCTCTCATGACTGCGATAGAATCTCCTTTAAACAATATAATTCACACACACACTGTGTCGTTATCTCACACACAAATATCTTACTGTAATAACCTTTAAAAGTAACATATGACTGCTTTGTTTCTGTTATTTTTGTCGTTGTTGTTATTATTAATATTATTATCATTATTAGCGGTGGTACTAGTAATAGAAGTAGCAATAGTAGTAATCGCTGTAGTAAAAGCAGTAGCAGTTGCAATATCCACAGTAGCAGTAGTAGTAGTTGTTGTATTAGTAATTGTGGCAGTAATAATGGTAGTTCTATTAGTTGTATTAGCAATTGTGGTAGTAGTATTAGTGGCAGAAGTAGTAGTAGAGTTAGTATTAATACTACTAGTATTAGCAGTGGCAGCTGTGGTAGAGTAAAAGTAGTTATAATAAGAGGAGAATTTGTGGTAGGAGTAGTAACAGCAGTAGCAGCAGTGGGAGTAGCATTAGAAGAAGTAGTAGGGGAGTACAAGTAGTTGTAATAGCAGTAGTAGAATTAGTAGTAGTAGTAGACTTAGCAGTGTTAGTTGTAGTATTAATTGCTGTAGTAGCAGCAGTACTAGTAGAGTAGCAGAAGGAGCAGTAGTAACAGTAGCAGTGGCAATAGCAGCAGTATTAGTACAGTAGTAGTAGTAGTAGTAGTATTAGAAGTGGCAGTTCTAATAGTGTTGGTGATAACAGTACGAGCAGAGCAGCAGTAGTAAATAAATAGCAGTAGTAATAGCAGCAGTATCAGTTTGAGTAGTAGCAGTAGTAGCAATAGTAGAATGGAGCAGTACTAGTAGAATATAGCAGTAGTAGTAGTACTAATAGTAGTGGCAGTACTAGTAAAGTAGCAGAAGGAGTAGTAGTAACAGTGGAAACAGTAACAATATTAGTAGTAGGAGTAGTAGTTTTAGCAGTGGCACTAGTAATAGTAGTAGTGGTAGCAGTACTAGTAGAGCAGCAATAGCAGTAGTCGCAGTAGTATTTACTGTAGAAACAGCAGTAGTAACAGCAGAAGTAGCAGTATGAGTAGCACTAGTTGTAGTTCTAGTAGTGGCAGAAGCAGTAGAGGAGTAGAAATAGTCATAATAGAAGTAGGAGTATTTGTGGTAGCAGTAGTAGACGTAGCAGTGCTAGTAGTAGTATTAGTAGAGTAGCAGAATGATTAGTAGTATTAGTGCCAGTGGCAGCAGTACAAGCAGTAGTTGCAGTGATAGCAGAGTAGTAGTAGCAGTAGCAGTAGGACAAACAAATTCAACTTAAACTATAAAGCAGACTTTTCTAATGCCAAACGTTCTCAGCTGCAAACATAGTCCAGTCGTCCTGATGGTGGCGCTGCAGTAGCCATCTGCATTCCTGAGGTTTAAAAATCCATAACAAACTCCTCCGGAAAAACCGTCTTGAAACAGTCCAATCCACAGAGACTGTGTCAAATACCTCCCGCTGTGTTTACGACTTGTGAAATATCACTGCAGTAACCTTTCACAGGAATATTTTAGTGCTCGTACATTTTCAAATTCATGATGCAGCACAGTTGAAAAATGGGGAGTGTTTTATGCCTCTTGAGGCCTGAGTGTTATTTAAGCGTGTTAACTGTGGAGTTGGCTGCTGTTGCTGCACCGCTGCTGCTTTCCGCCTCTGTTTCTCAAAAACCTTTAAATAAAATAAAGAAATTACAAGTGTAGCTGTATTTTCATTTTCCTCAGTGCTTCCCATGGCTACTCCTTTTGATCTATTGGGCTACTTTGTAATTACGCCGCTTCTTTCATGCATCTCGAGCACTGAACGACTTGACTTTCCGGCGGAGACGCATCCATGTCATCCTGTCAACTGATAACGACTTAATTGGGCGGAGACTTATTTTCTCCGCTCTTCACTGGATTCATTTTGTTACTGGTTACAAGAGCGCTGAGGTTTTATATATATATATATATATACACTGCCATCATTTCATTTGAGTCTGTCATTTTTTGCATCATAAAACTCTTTGTTTATTTCCAGGTAACACACCATTGCAAAGGCACTTAAAAGTACGACTGCAATTAACAGTTATTTTCATAACCAGTTAATCCAGACAGTTATAGCTTCTCAATTCATTACTTTCTTCAGCGATTTCTAGCGACTTATTTACAGCCATATCTAAAACACCTAATGTCATTTTGAATTCCTAAACAAATTATATCCAGCGAAATTAATATTTTGTATGTTTTTCTAAAACATATACACATAAATCTTTGCTAAAAGGATGGAAACATGGCAAACACTGGATTTGTTGTTTGTTCAATAACATGTCAACAAATTTTGAACAGTGTTTCTTATGTACGCAATTAACAATTATTTTCATAACCAGTTAACCTAGACAGTTATAGCTTCTCAATTCATTACTTTCTTCAGCAATTTCAACGACTTATTTAAAGCCATTTCTACAACACCTGATGTCATTTTGAATTCGTAAAAAAATTATATCCAGCGAAATGTTTGGCAAATTAATTGCAACTTAATATTTTGTATGTTTTTCTAAAACATATACACATAAATCTTTGCTAAAAGGATGGATTCATTTGGGGAAACACTGGATTAGTTGTTTGCCCAATAAAATGTCAAAAAATGTTGATCAGTGTTTCTTATGTATATGTACACTTAACAATTATTTTCATAACCTGGTGATCTGTCAGTTGTTTCAATTTCTTCAGTGTTTCTTCTGTGATTTCCTAATGGGGAACCATTTTTCTCATGACCCACATTAGAGCAACATTTGTGCATAATGTAGCAACTAATTTAAAGTTACATTTTGAATATGTGAACACTATATCTAGGAAATTTTTGGTGTGTATGTTTTTTAAAACATATAGGCATAAATCTTAACTAAAAGGTTGGGAGGATTCCAAAAATTAATTTAGGGACCCCAAAAAGAATCTCCCGTGACCCATCTGGCACTAGAACTTTTTTTTTTTGGTCCATAAAAGTTACATAAATAAACAAACAAACATAAAAATGTTGATCCGTGTTTCTCAAACCTCAAAATAACGATGTTCTCAAACATCTTGATTTCTCCACAAACCAAAAGTTTTACTGATTTCTTATGGAGCAAAGATCAATGATTAATCAATGACTAAATTAATCACAAACTATTTTCACAAGTGATTAATCGGTTTCTAAAAATAATTAAAAATAATTAAAATAAGCTCTGTGATTCAGCTTCTAAAACACAAATCATTTTGGTTTGTGGACAAAACAACATTTGCAAACGTCATCATTTAGAGACTTGGGAAACACAAGTAATCGATTAAGCAAGAAATTAATCCATACATTAATTGATTATGGTAATTATTATTATTTGCAGCCCTGATTTAGTGTTTATGGATCGCATTGTCTTTTTCCAAAATCCAATCCAAGGTGATTTTGACCAATATCAGACCAAAGCACACTTTCTGTGCAATATCAATACTACAATTTCAACAAAAACATGACACTCAAACTGAACAAGAAATATTCTGCTCCTTTAAAAAACTAAACAGCCCACATATTTTACAGTCTGTGCTCAGTTGAGCTTTTGTGAAATTTGAGAGTTTTCAGGTCTTAAATTTACCTTTTCCTTTTGTTTTTTTCTTAATCCAATCCAGTCATTTTGACCAGAATCAAATCAATAGCGATACTGAGAATTATGGCGCTTACCTGAAACTGTGTGTGTAAAAATGGCAACTCAATTCTTATGTTTTGAAATCAGCCTCTGGAACGCTGGAAAAACAAACCAGCGACGACGCTTTGACGATTTCATCAAACCTTTTGACAGATTTCACATAGAAGTCGGCGAGCAGGAGTGAAAGCTTTTCCACTCAGAGTGGGGAGACGAGGTCGGACTGAGTCACGGGACATTTGTGCCGCGACAGATTATCTGAGCTCACACTAGACAAACTGTTTTGAGCAGCAGTGGAGAACATGTTTGCTGGGGTCAGCGCCTGTTTGAGAGACGGGTCAGGGTTTTGAGGGACGGCATTACAAAAGTCAGAACCTGAGACGATGAAACGAGGCCATTTTTTAAAAAGAACCAGAGCAGGAAATGTGACTTTTTTTTTTTTTTTTGCAAATCTCAAGCTGCGATCATGACTCACATACGCGGCGAGGTCGTCCAGAGAGTCTCTCAGTCTTTTATACTCTGAACTACACATCAATACCTTGATTCCTGCAGTGGCCGATAACCTTCTACTGGTCCCGATTTCATAATGCAAACACACGACACCAGCCTCATGTGCAGCTGCTGTAATACAATGCAACAGAGTGGCAAGGCTGAGAGACCCTATTAATCTCACACCGCGGCCCAAATATAGCAGCCGAGATAGAGAGAGTGCAAACAAACAGACCTCTGCACACACCGTCACCTTCTTACAGTTTCCTTTACCATGCATTACCTGCTCATACGGGAATTTGTTCTGCAGTCGTTCTCCATCTGTGCTCAGCGTAGAAGTGTTGGCAATAATGCAGCGATAATGACTGCCCTGTCTGATTTCATTTGTTAAACACATGACAGTAAACGCTCTGAGCTTCTGCTGTCACATCCTGCAACACACACACACACACTGACAGGCCTAAAGACGAGGACATCGCCACTCGCGGCGAGTCCAAGGGGGGGAAAAAAGACAGAGACATCTAAATACGTGACAGTCCTGCTGCATGCACTGCTAATTCAAATTGCAAATCCAATACAGCTCAAGGGTCTCAACCCTCCACAGAGGAAACCTCATTAACCTCCGTTTTCTTAGAGTCATTTCAAGTCTCCTATCTTAAATCCGGTGTGATGTTAACACAAAACACACAGTCCCAACCCTCACAGGAACACTTAAAGGACCAGTGTCCAACACTGCATACGTGTAAAATCACTTTACACCGACCTTAAAGGAGGCGATTTATTGTTATTTTAGGCGAGGTCATGATTTATGGAGGTGATGTTTCAACAGCAGCACAAGCAGGTAAAACAGCCAGTCTGATCCAGAGCTTTACTACAAAAATGACTATGAAGGTCATCTTTTCTGGTTTGTCAAGGCCACCGTAGTTCCCTGATGCACTTGTGGAAAAAAGAGGGATTAAGTGTTGTTGCCCTCCATTTGTGGAAACCTCCACTCTCACCACTACATGCAGCTCTTTCATTTACTCATTCACTTTGAGGAGGAAGTCGTCGTCAACCATCGGTGGCACTGCTGCTTAAAAACTTGACCATGTCTAAAGTTCCGTTCCGAGTCACTCTCACTCATTCATTTTCTTCCACTTTAATCCTCCACTGAAGGTTGCAGGGTGGGGGGAGGGAGTGGTGACTCCACCTGACATAGGGCGAGAGGCGGGCGAGAAGCGGGCGAGAGGCGGGCGAGAGGCGGGCGAGAGGCGGGCGAGAGGCGGGGTACACCCTGGACAGGTCGCCAGTCCATCACAGGGCTCGCACACATGGGGAGAACATGCAAACTCCATGCAGAAGGGCCCTTGTTCCAACCGAGTCGCAAATCCGGGACCTCTTGCTGCAAAGGCAGTTGTGCTAACCACCCGTGTGACCCCCATTTGAGTCAAGTTAAGTAAAAATATTCCGGCACATCCATCAGTCCAGATCTTCTTCAACAGAACATGGCGTCAGTTTTGTAAATTATGTTCCAATTTAAAGGAAAATAGATGTTTCAATAGGAGCCTGGTTGATTTCTCGAAACTTCCAGTCGCAAAGACTGACATGGTGATGGTTAAATCGCAAATCTTGAGGCTTCAAAATGGAAGTCCACTTTTATATATAGTCTAAGGGTTATATGAAGGTTTTGGACAAGGCCCACCTCCCTACTGTCCAACAGGGAACACCACATGACCACTTTTTTAAAGAGGGTTAACTATCATGACCCAAATCATGATATGAATCCTGACATGATGTAGCGACTAATTTACAGCTGTACCTGTAACACCTACCATTGGGAAATAATTTCCAAGAAGAGTTTGCTAAATGTATTTTTTATTACACTTATTTAAAACATATAAAAAATATTCAGAAATCCAAAAGACTTGGAAAATTCAGGAAATTTATTTGGGGACCCAAAAAACATCTCCTGCGACCCATCTGTGGGTCCCTGTCCCACACTTTGGAAATCACTGCTCTGCTAGCTTCATGTCCTCTATCTTAGTCGCACCTTTTTTACACTACAATTCTGCCACATTCACCCATTCATACCCATTCAATCACACAATCATACACTCTGTACATCAGCAGGTAGGTCTGTGGAGGCAGAGATCAAACCCACAGTCTTCTGGTTCAGCGACGCTCCACTCTACCACTGATCCACTGCAACGTATTTTTACCTCCGCGAAGGAGGTTATGTTTTCACCAGTTTTCACCATATGTTTGTCCATATGTCTGTCTGTCAGCAACATAACTCAAAAGGTTATAGATGGAGTTTGACTAAACTTTCAGGAAAGGTGCAGATGATTAGATTTTGGTGCCGATCCGGATCGCCGTCTGGATCCAGGCATTTTTTTGAAGAACTCTTTATTATTGCTCGGTGGAGCTCTGCGCTCTCTGAGTGATTCTGTTAAGAATAACATGTATCATCCATTGTTTTAAACGGCAGACCTCCAGGAAGTTAATGGAACTATTATTGAAATTATGTGTTCCTTCTTCATTCGGGACATTTTACAGTGGTTTTCTTCTTATACGTTAACTTATTTTTGGTGGATTAATCTGAGATTCTGTTTTGTTTCATTCTCATTTTGTCGCAGAATGCGTCAAAAAATGCTCAAAACACAGTGGTTCTCAAACTTTTTATACCAAGAACCACCTGAGAAAATACTGACCTTTCAAAGTAACACCATTATCACCAACATTAAAATACAGTGGTGTAAATAGGAGGCAGATTTATTCCCGAAAAGATTACCGTAAATTCCGCACTATAGAGCACATCTGACTATAAGGTGGCCACACTGAAACATGAGATCTTTATAGTACACAGAAAAATTATTTTCAAAGTTTAATAACTCTGTTTCCTTCTTGGACAGCCAAATCGATCGCATAAGCATTTCTTCGTGTGTTATCCATGACGAGGGTGTGTACATGAAGCGCAAAAAGACTGTTCAAAACACTATTGTCTGTCTTGCTCTTGTGCTGCTTGAGCGCCCTCTGGTGGCGCACTCGGCCGTAAACATCCATTCAGATTCAGAAAACTTTATTTATCCCGGTGGGGCGATTGAAGAAATCATAAAAATCCATCAATAAGCCGCATCGCTCTATAAGCCGCGGGGGTCAAAGCGTGGAAAAAAAGTAGTGACTACAATTGTTATTACTATTTAATTTATTATTATTATCATTTTGATATTTGTTTCATTTTTTAAACACTCCAGTCAAAATTCCTCAGCTCCACTTTGATCACACACCCAGGTTTATACAGTAGAACAGTATTTCTGATTTTTAATCCAAGTACCACCACAGGAAGCTTGCGTACCATGGCTTTATGCGCTGCGTACAGTACGTTTTATTGCTCTAAGACATTAGAAGCACATACAGAGCAATGTTGACACAGACCTTGTGACAACCTTCATGTTTTATCTGTGTCAGTCGACAGCTTTACAGAGGAGGCAGCGTTGAAGGGACATTAAGTCCCAAGGCTGACTGTGGTTCAATGAGGATGCACAGAGAATAAGTGCATCTGGTCTAACCACTGTTTTTCTCAGTGTAAATTGCAGTGACAGTCACTGCGCGGCCTGATGGAGCAACACAGCTGGCCACTGCCTCCGTCCTCCTCCTGAAGATGACTCAGGGGAGTTCACTGCAGATAAAGCAGAGCCAGTGCATGTGAAAGACGTTCACTTGACTTTATGGTCTGTATTTATTGACAGCTGGACGCATCTCCATCCAACATATTTACAACCACATGATGTCCAACACAGCACAGGCAAGCTGGATGCTCACTTCCCCCAATGATCTCTGACATAATGCACACACACACACAGAATCAAACTAAATTATTTATTATTTTATTAGGGCTGCAGCAATTATTTGATTTGATAGTTTGATAGTCAGATTTTTCAGCTTCTTCAATGTGAATATTTTCTGGTTTCTTTGCTCCACAGAGCAGAAGAAATCATTAAAACTGAATAGGTGTAGTTTGTGGACAATACAAGACATTTGAGAACATAATTTACTGGTTTGGGAAATACTGATGATGTTTTAAGGACCAAATGATTACAGACTAATCTATTATGAAAATAATCATTAGTCACAGCCCTAATTGGAATTTATAAATTATTATTAATTTGTACACATTTTTGTTCTCAGAAACTTGATAAAAGTTGCTAAATCACTTAAACTTAATTTTTTTTTCCATCTAAAAGTTTACTTATGTTAGTTTTATGACCTGTTAATGTATATAGTTTGAACATTATATATACATATATGTATATAAATACACATACATATATATGTGTGTTTGTATATGTATACGTGTATATATACTGTATAACATGTAGTAAGTTAATTGAAATTTTATCAAAATCGCAACGCAGCCTATTTTCAAATCGGAGGAGGTGCAATATTTCTTAAAGCCAAAATAAAACAAAATCATTGTTTCTCACAGATATGTAAAAAATATGAAATAGTAATCATTTTAAATATGTTATTCAAATGAAAATGAGAGTAATTATGTAAAGAAATTACCATTTCCTCTGATATCGCAATCTCAATTTCAGTCAAAGTAAAAGTAAATTAGATGTTTATTCAAAATCGTTCAGCCCTAATGTAGATTCAATCATTGGTTACTGAAATTAAGTATATTTTTTATCTAATATAATAATAACATTATTATTATATTAGATGAAAAATGCAAATGAAAAAAGGAAATTAGCTAAAAATATGGGCTAAGAAAAATGACAACAATTAGATTCAGAATAAAAAAATCCAACTGTTTTTCAGCTACTCCAACCAAGAACAGAAGATAATACACAACCTATAAAAGTGTGCTAAGAGTATAGAGGCCAATAAGAACTATATACATTAAAAATATTACAATCTGTGTCATAATATGTAAAAAGTGAATAAGTACCAATACACAGTATATGCTAATTATTGGCCATCATTAACATTGGCCATTCAAAATCTCTAAAAGTGTTTGTTGCCTCTTTTTTAGAACACACTAAAAAAGAGGCAACAAACACTTTTCCCCACTGACATTCATTGGTGTTTGTGAACTGCAACGTCACAAAAGTGCCCGGAAAAAAAAAAAAAAAAAATTCAACATAGAACTCAGTATCCACCATCAATCCATCATCAAATTTATCAGTCAAATAATGAAATGAAAATATTCAGCGCTGACCCAACTAGCAAAAAGCCAAGTTTCCTTAACACATTCATGGTTAATGGCTATGCTAACAGTCAGAAAATAGCTTTTTTCAATTTAAATTGGAACTCGGAAGTCGGAATAAGGAGTGATGTCACCCTGGAGTTCACCACGTTCCATTTAAGAATTTGGAAACAAAAATGTCTCTGAGGTTAGCCACTGTTAGTTCTACTGCTGTAACCAGCACTGTCCCGATCAAATACACTGTATAAATAACATAAACGTTCACCCATGAAGATGCTGCGTTCCCACCTGAAAACAAAACCAATAAAAAACCTGCTGGTACTGCAGAATCATTTGACCCAGGAGAAAATGCTGATTAAATACTTCCAGACTAACCGTTTGAACCCGGTTTTAAACCCAGGTTTCTGACCAGCAGGTAAACAGAACAGAGTTCCTGCTAATGCTGACTTGTATCTAAGGAAGCGTGAGCTTATTGAGTAACTGGGAAATGATATGGGAGGGGGGGGGTGAAAATTCCAGCTCAGAATGCACTCACTCACTCACTCAGTCACTCATCACTCACTCACTCCCAGCACCCATGAGATCATTTATTATCATGGTGCATCAGTGCATCTGTGTCTCTCCATCATCCCCAAACAAAGGTGTGTGTGCACTGTGAAACCTCCTGACTCCAACACACACACACATGCACGCACGCGCACACATGCACACACACGCACACATGCACACACGCACACACGCACGCACACACTCGTTTGCGCTTCTATTGAGGACCCTCGTAGACATAATACATTCTCTAGCCCCTTACCCTAACCTTAACCATCACAACTAGATGCCGAACCCTAAACTCTACCCTAACCCTAAAACCAGGTCTTAACCCTGAAAAAGTCCTTTTAAGGGGTGAAAAAAGTGAGGACCAGCCAAAATGTCCTCACTTTGTCAAAATGTCCCCACTTTGTCAAAAAGTCCTCACTTTGTCAAAATGTCCCCACTTTGTCAAAAAGTCCTCAATTTGTCAAAATGTCCTCACTTTGTCAAAATGTCCTCACTTTGTCAAAAAGTCGTCAATTTGTCAAAATGTCCTCACTTTGTCAAAATGTCCTCACTTTGTCAAAATGTCCTCAATTTGTCAAAATGACCTCAATTTGTCAAAATGTCCTCACTTTGTCAAAAAGTCCTCAATTTGTCAAAAAGTCATCAATTTGTCAAAATGTCCTCAATTTGTCAAAAAGTCCTCACTTTGTCAAAATGTCCTCACTTTGTCAAAAAGTCCTCAATTTGTCAAAAAGTCGTCAATTTGTCAAAATGTCCTCACTTTGTCAAAAGTCCTCAATTTGTCAAAAACGAGAACACACACACACACACACACACACACACACACACACACACACACACACACACACACACACACACACACACACACACACACACACACACACACACACACACACACACACACACACACACACACACACACACACACACACACACACACACACACACACACACACACACACACACACACACACACACACACACACACACACACACACACACACACACACACACACACACACACACACACACACACACACACACACACACACACACACACACACACACACACACACACACACACACACACACACACACACACACACACACACACACACACACACACACACACACACACACACACACACACACACACACACACACACACACACACACACACACACACACACACACACACACACACACACACACACACACACACACACACACACACACACACACACACACACACACACACACACACACACACACACACACACACACACACACACACACACACACACACACACACACACTCACCATAAAGCAAAAAGAAAGAACACCTGCTGTGGATGTTTCCTCTTAAACTAGAATCATACAGGACGTTAGCAGGTTAATATTCCACATATTCCACAACATTTTCCTTATTAAGACATTACAGCTTATTTTGAGCTTTAATTCCCAGTTACAATCTAAATCAATGGTTTACATAAACCCAAACTGCTCCTGGCTTTTGTGTTCAGAATCACAGATTGGTGTGGGTGCACATATAAGAAATTATAATATTGACCCATTTTAAGTTAATATTTTTCAGACTACCTAAATTGTGGCAAATTTTTGTACTGTTTTTTCTCATTTTAAGGAATATTACAGTCTGAAAGTGGCTAAATTTACATGGTAATTTTAAGTATTTTTAGCTACGTAAAATTAGCTTTCAGCATTTTTTTCTTAAAACAATACAATTGCAATTCAAAATATTTGATGTATTACTACTAGTGCAGTGTGTCCCTGATGGGAGAGTTTTATGAAAAAGTCTTGCAGTCGTCATGCTAATGCATTCATTACAACTTTCTTTACGCTTTAATTCCCAGTTACAATTTAAAACAGTGGTTTACATAAAATCCTAACTGCTCCCGGTTTTTGTGTTCACTGGGAAATTCACTATCACAGATCGATGTTTGTGTGTGCAAATCTAAGAAATTCTAAGGTATTAACTCACCTCGGCCAATTAAAGCTAAACTCCTTGCAGGTAAACATTTTTTTAATTACTTAAAATTTTGGCAGGTTTTCTCTGGTTTCTGGACTGTTTTTCCTTGTTTTAAGGCACAGTACAGTCCGGTTAGAGGCTAAATTTACAAGCTAATTTTAATTATTTTCAGCCAAGTAAAATTAGCTTACAGTATTGGCAGATTATTTTCTTTAAAAAAAACAAGAACATTTTCCTTAAAACATTTTTAATCAATTTAAAATATTTAACTTATTTCTACTAGGGCTGTTTTTACAGTGCTATGGGCAATTTTTGTGGACAATTTTGGCCTGGTTTCTCTTTTTTATGGCACTTTACAGTCTGAAAGTGGCTACATTTACAAGCCAATTTTAAATGTAGCCACTTTCAGACTGTAAAGTGCCTTAAAAGAAGAGAAAACAGCATTGACAGATTATTTTTTTCTTGAAAAAAAGAACATTTTCCTTAAAAACAATTTGAATCGATTTAAAATATTTGGCTTATTTCCACTGGGGCTGTTTTTACAGCGCGATCTGTCCTTGATGGGACCGTTTTATGGAAAAGTCCTGGTCTCGTCTGAACCCAGCGCTGGTGCTGATGCAGACACAGCCTCACCCTTTCACACATACAGTGCAGGTGTCACAGTTTTAACCAGCTTCACTGCACCTGCAGTTACAGAAGCCACAGTGCGGCACAGATGCTGTAGGACGGGGCTATTTTTAGAGGGTTGGGATCATTGGACTCTCACTGTAACAGACTAGATCTAACTTTGGCTCAATATCACTTCCCCCCCCCCCGAGTCTGAAAGTGACACAGATATGACAGCCTTCACTATCTACCAAAACCAATATCAGTCCAATACAGTCTGACTTCTTTGAAACAACTGAGCAGTTAATGACATTTGTGTTGATGTATTTATCCTCCAGACCTGGAGCCTCAAACTCAAATGACCTGGAGGTCGCTGAGCGTCTATAGTCTGGTCAGGAGGGAGTCAATTCTGTGGGAAAAACAACTGAAGATATTCACTTAACGTGTTTGACTGAAACACACCAGGAGTGTCTGCCTCAACACAATCACCATCTCAACATCTCTGCTACAGACAGACAGACAGACAGACAGACAGATACTTGGCGAGTTAGCCAACGTCAATAGAGCAGCCTATGGCCAAGAGGAAAGGGTTGCTGGTTCAAATCCAAGGATGAGTCATAATTAACAAATTATAATTCTAATAGATACTTAGATAGATAGGTGCTAGTTAGCGAACTAGATAACTATATCAGGTACTAGCCTAAATAAACAGATGGATGGCTAGTTAGCTTAGATAGATAGACTATATTCGTTTGCTAGTTAGCCTACATAGATAGATGGCTAGTTAGTCAACTTAGGTAGCTAGATAACTATATTAGATACTTGGCTAGTTAGCATAAGTTAGCTTGGCAGATACTAGTTAGCCAAATTAGATAGATAGATAGATAGATAGATAGATAGATAGATAGATAGATAGATAGATAGATAGATAGATGACAAGTTAGCTTACTTAGCTAGACAGATGGCTACTTAACCATCTTTAGACTTATACCATTAAAAGTAGTCAGACAGACAGATAGATGCCGTTTGTCACAGCAGCATGGTGTCAGCCACATAAGACTGTTAAAAAAGATAATAATATGAAAGATTTGACACTAAATATATAAAATATCCAAATAAAACATAACCCTAAAATGCCTGGAAAGACATTTATCACCGTCACTCACATCCTGGTCACATGACAGAGGAGGTGACCACGTACCTGTCTGTAAAACATCTGTGCTAAGTGAAGCATTTCAGGACTTTATCGGAATTGTATCATATTTGTTTTGTCTTTTTCTATAGACACGTGATTCAGAAAAATCTATCCAGTATCGCACCGATACTGACACCGAGTATCGGTCTCAGCTCATGTTTGACAGTAACACACTGACAATATGTGCCTCAATACAATCACCACGTGAGGGATGAATATCTCAACACCTCGGATGTAGACACACATGACATTATCAAGGAGACAGCAACTGCCTAGATAGATAGATAGATAGATAGATAGATAGATAGATAGATAGATAGATAGATAGATAGATAGATAGAGGCCTTTAAACCTTGGTGACAGAGAGACAGACAGGTGCCAAAGCCCACTGCGCATTTCTCACCAATTAAGTGTCTTTAAGAGTGACTTACCAAAAGTGGCACTAATGAAGCTGATGCTGGAGCCTTCATCCTATTTCCGCTGTCCACGCGCCGCCGCTCGTCTCGCGCTGGATAAACTCAGATGTGACGACGGTGAGTTCGTGTATTCCAAATGTACGCGTTAAATAAAACACACACACCTTCCGATGAGTCGGTGCTGGGAAAAAATCCAAATCGGACGCGATGAGGAGCGATAAAATATCTGCTGCTCAAGTGTCATCAGCAGCAGCAGCAGCAGCAGCAGCAGCAGGAGGAGAAGGAGGAACAGGAGCAGGAGCAGGAGGAGGTGGTGGTTTATCTTCCAGTTACCTGCGGAACAAACCCCACCTTCAATCCCAACACCATCCGAACTGACGCTGCTTTTTTCCCCCGTCTTTTAATCCTCAAATTCTGAGTCTGTCGCGCGCGTCCGAGGAGGCGAAAGCGCGTCAGTGCGCGGTCGCATCAAGTCCCCGCGGGTTTGTGAGGCAGGGATACAAACGGTGACGGAATATAATCCGTGAAAATGTCAGGCTTGTGTCTGGGGATCGCGATGGTGCGGAGATGAAAGGAGGAGGAGGAGAGGCTGCCGCGCGTGAGACAAATGCGAGGAAATTCCAGGCGAAAGCTGTGCGCTCTCCTCTCCACGGTGCAGCTGTCACGCGTGTTTCTGTGGCAGCAAAATAACTTCCCCTGTTATTCTGAAGCGCAATGAAGGAGGAGGTGGAGGAAGAGGAAGAGTCCCACCCAGGCGCCGCGCACACGCGTGTCTCCTCCTCTGATTCTCTCTCCTCTGACACTGTGCGCACCCATGACACCAACACTTACTTCTCATCCATGACCCGCTCCTCTGTCCACGGCTGCTCCAACAAAAGCCACTGCGGTGTGCGTGCGTGTGCGTGTGTCCGTGTGTCCGTGTGTCCGGGGCGGGGACGTGGACGTGGACAAGCTCAGTGTGTCCCAGAGAAGAAGAAGAAGAAGAAGAAGAAGAAGAGACAGCGTCCCTGCTCCAAATACCTGCGCAGTGAGACACACACGGGGCTGAGGACACGTTTGTCACACACGCCGCGATGTCTGGAGCACAAACAGAGCCGAGCCGAGCCGAGCTGAAGCAAGTGACCCGTGTGGACACACTGTGAACATGAGAGTGACCGCTTTCCTGCTCTGCAGCACGAGCAGGGACTTTCTCCTCTGTTCTTTCACTGTGTTAAAGGAGAAGGAAAATGTTTAAAACATGATGGTGATGATTGTGGGAACAGGAGAGAATGTGAGGCTCCGGATTGGCTGCAGCTTCTGTCCTGCACAACAAGGCACTGCAGAGGGAGGGAGGAGAGTTTTGGGTCATAAACATATTCAAACCTCTATGAGCACAGGACAGGTTTGCTGTTGTGACCTCAACCATAGATAGATACCACTTAGCTACGTTAGTCTGCTAGCATAGCCAAGTTGTTAGTTAGCTAAGTTAACGAAGATAGATTTGTAAACTGATAAATAGCACATATGGAATTATGTATGTACTGTATGCATGTATCTATCTGATAAAGCTAAAGTTATCTAAACAGATAAATAGCTATCTACATATCCAACCTATTTATCTTAGTAAGCTAACTAGCCATCAATATATCTAAGTTAGAAAACTTCCCAAGTATCAAATGTAGATAGCTATCTATCTACCCTGGTAAGCTAACTAAATTAGCTAATCAGCCATCTATATTAGATTCTTGGCTAGTCTGCTAACTTAGATATATAGAGTAGATTGATAGTTAACCAACTTAAATAGTTGAGTAGTTAGTTAGCTAACTAAGATAGATTGGTAAACAGGTAAATTGTCATCTACATATCTAGCCATCTACCAATCTATCTTAGTTAGCTAACTAGCCATCAATATATCTAAGTTAGCAAACTACCCAAGTATCAAATGTAAATAGCTATCAATCTAATTAACTAACTAACATCTATAGTAGATACTTGGCTAGTCTACTAACTTGAATATAAACAGTAGATTGCTAGTTAGCCAACTTAGATACTTGATTAGTTAGCTAACTAAGATGGATTGGTAGATGGTTGGATATGTAGATAGCTATTTATCTGTTTAGATAAGTTTAGCTTTATCAGATACATACATACATACAGTACATACATAATTCCATATGTGCTTATTCATAGTTTTGACGCCTTGATGCCATTTGATACTTGGGTAGTTTGCTAACTAAAATAATATATAGATGGCTAGTAACAGATAGATAGATGTTAGCTAGCTAGCTAGCTAGCTAGATAGATAGATAGATAGATAGATAGATAGATAGATAGATAGATAGATAGATAGATAGATAGATAGATAGATAGATAGATAGATATTCCAAATTTATAATTTTTTTGCGCAAGTTACTAAATTTTTTTAAATCAAAATTTAAAAGGTCAGTTTGTATGACCCAATATTTAGTTTATACATAATTTCAATTCAAAACATGTGTACTGCAGTGCAGACCCACAAAGACTAGAGAGAGACAGACTATGAGGGTAATTCAATAAATTGTGTATAATTTCTTTTTATTAAACTTTAATATTTTATCAGATGGACTAAATGAAAAGAAAATTAGCTAAAGGGGGGAAAAAACCCATATCAGCTGTTACAGTGGCTGCACTGATTTCTAAAGCTTGTCAACATCTAATACTTCACAGCTCAGGGATAAGAATAAAATATTAAAATCCAACCCATTCAAAAACAATGAATATGTACAGTACATAGTGTGCAGCTTCTGTGGGAAGAAATGTGGAAACACAGATAATCTGACCACCCACATGTCTGTGACAGCACCTCCTGCTTCTCCTCGCTTTGGGACGAGCGTTCGTCTTGGACCAGATCAATGGAAATGAATATCCACCCACCAGAGGAAGGGAAAAAAAAAAACAATAAACAATGTTTAATCCTCTCACTGTGTAAGAAGAAAAGCCAAGACGGCCTGTTCCCTTCATAATCATGTTCACATCAGCACTTTACCTCCAACAAGAACGTCACGTGTTTCCAATAACTGGGCTATTTTTGTATGCGTATTCATCCCCAACTGTATTGTCTGCCCAGCATGTGGTGAGGAGGAAAACAGACGGGACTGCTGGTGGACATGACAAATCCAATTGATTTAGCAGCAGCAGCAGCGGCAGCAGCATCTCACACACACTTGGTTTGCATATGAAGTGGGAGCTGGGCGACCCGAGAGGTGAAGAGGACTCAGGAAAGTTCAAATTGACATTGAAATCACTATTGATCCAAACTGAATGTGTCTGGTGTGAGCTGAATTAATCTGCTAAGTATAACATTTTTTTTTAAAGTATGATATATAAATATATATTAGTATATATTAGTGCTAGACAATATATGGATATAATGTCTTCCTTGTTTGTTACGACGCCACCTACTGTTTCATGCCCTACATTGTTCAATGTATGTAGACTAGGTCCACGCAGCCTGAATTGTAATTACTAGCCGTGTTCTGGACACTGTCCACCGTCTGTCTCCACCGTTTACGAGAGATTCCATGCAGAACAATGAGCGAGTAACGTTAAACAAGAGAGCGCAAATTACGTGATGCCTGGGAAATGAAAATTCCAAGATAATTCAAGACCAAATTCCAAATGACAAAGACTGACTTGACCAAGATCCCATGGACAGTCACTTGTCCAGATGCAGAGCGTCCTGCTGATCAACAAAAGTGGACATTGCCGTGGACGAAGACACTGACAAGTTGTCCTCCCATCTTAAGCTGTGTCAGCATATTCAGTCCTTGAATTTGAGGAAATTGGTCCTGGAAAGTCCTTGAATTTGATGTCAGCCAAGGTGTGAGGAACCTGGATATTGTCTTAGATTATCTGCAATGACTTTTCCTGGTTTTATTAAAGGCTGATGCATTGATAGTCATCATATTTATTATATTGAATACATTTGTAAACAACATACTAAATTTTCCATGTATAGTCATTTAAAACGATACATAGAAATGACAAAATTACATTTAAAATAAAGTCAATAACACTTCTTTAATTTTGAGCCTAACTATTTGTGTTATAGCAGAATGTGACCAAAGTTGTAGTCAATGTCATTGTTTGTAACACACATTAATATCATTCAGTGTACTGTCACTCTTTGAGAAGCACAAGCTTTTCGTGAGTCCAGAGAAACAACCTGTGTGCAGCTTTATAACCACATTTATCTCCTATATCCGGATACAGACTAAAAATATCT
This sequence comes from Brachirus orientalis, assembly GCA_016785285.1. Classification (NCBI taxonomy): domain Eukaryota; kingdom Metazoa; phylum Chordata; class Actinopteri; order Pleuronectiformes; family Soleidae; genus Brachirus; species Brachirus orientalis. Next base: position 1,415,649 of record JAFBJR010000118.1, read on the forward strand.
GGATATTATTTATAAGCCATTTGGCCAAGCCGTACTGAAATACTGATCTGATTTATACTGCGATATTTATCGATATACAGTACACTGATATTAAGAGTATACCGTGATAAAAGTTGTGCCCAGACCTAATATATACAGTAGATCGGATTTTAAGCGGCAATAAAAATATCACACACAACAGGTCCTGAGTGTATGACTGCAATAATGTGGCTGTAATAAGAAATAAATAAGCTATAAATAACCAGGTTACTGCTCATTATGAAGCTCCACAGGAACACTTCATGTCCACAAAGGCAGATTATAGAAATAGTGAATATTTATTAGAGTGTTTATTCTACTCAGGCATTGGTTGGGGATACCTAACTACTGTAGCTGTAATGTTTTACGTCATCTTTACTTTACTTTTTATTGTTTTTTTTTGGGTTTTCCAGCTGCAACATGACAGGTGGCACCATTATCTGAAGTTCAACTCTCTGTATAAAAGCGGCGGCAGGTTGTAATTAAAGGGGGAGTTTGTGACGGGCAGGACACCTCCAGGGCTCTTTTGAATGAATCTCTGAGATGAGACACAAACTGGTTTTATGAGGCCTCTGTGCAGCCGTCGTGTCTCCAAGGGCAACACTGTCACTGAAAACCCACAGAAAATGAGCTGTGGCTCTGCAAACACACACACACACACTGAAGGTGTGTCTGAAAATGTTAAAACAAACTGGGTTTAGATTCAAAAACTACACTGAAAAAAAAGAAAATGGTTGGCAAACCTCAGCTGGTAAAATCTAAATGAATAAAGTCTTTGCAAACGTTGTTTTTTTTATTGAGGTTCATCACAATATAAAGTGCGTTCAGCGTCAAATTAAATGTGAAGATACACTTTATTATTTATTACCTTTGCTGCACCGACACAATAAATGTCCCCAATTCAGAGACGAATAAAGGATTGTTTTATCTAATCTTAATGTAAATAAACACAGAACAACAAACCTACTCGCATTTAAATATATAAATATAAAAAAATATGAAAATCTTAACGACCATGATATAATAGAGATGATGTTAAAATAAGTTTAAAAGGAAGGAAAAAACAAAAACACACAAGTACATTTAACATATAATGAATAAACTACATGTCAAACCAGAATTGACTGTCAAATGTTTCTTAAAGTCTTGAACATAAATTTCATTAATGTCTATTTTGCAAGTTATATTCTTTGTTTGAGGAAAAATTAGGCGATAAAACACGGCACACCAGTGTGACTGACAGATGGTATCGTCCAATAATCTTGAGGCTTCAAAATGGCAGTTAGTTTTGCAACTGGACGAACACAGTATGTCCATATTTATATACAGTCTATTAATGTGTTCAGAACTAAATTCTACTGCGTAAAAAAAACAAAAACAGTTTGACACTCCCTCATTCAGGTCTGATAGTTGTGCTCGACAGAGCCTGGGTTCTCTTCATAAAGAACAAGCAGAGGAAGAACAATATTGTCAGCAACGACAAAAATCAACCAAAAGTTACGCACTGCAGCTTTAAGTTTCATTAGGCGGCCGCTCTGAGCCTGAGCTGAATGAGTATGTGTGTTCACGGGAAGAGTGAGCGCATTGGGATACACGAGGCGAATACTGATGGAAACTGAAAAAAGAGCCATGAAGGGAGGCAATCTGCTATTTATATCGTCCTGCTCACCACGGGGCAAAGCTCCCTCTCATCGTAATGCGCTGTAAAAGTGATTGATTAGTGCGATATTGAGAGATTGTCCATCTCGACTGTCTTCACTCGCTAAAGTGATGAAATTACTGCGCACTAGTCTTTGAAAGCATAATAGCATATTAGGTCAGCCTGAACCAGACACTCTCATGCTCTTTCCTCAGGTCCACGGCAAAGCGTTAGGAAAAGGGAAGCTGCACTCGGATGCACTGATGCCCTCAGAGCTGACGCTTAATGACCCGGAACATGTGTCACAGTGAGGCTGCTCAGCTCAGCTCAGCTCAGCTCAGCACAGCTCAGGTGTGTGTGTTCAGTCTTTGTACAAGTCCATCCACAGAAAGGATGCCTGTGACACAGCACGAGCCCTCGTCAATAACAAATTGCTCGGATCAATTTCCATTAAGGACAGTGACTCAGTGACTGAGGCCCGAGGGCAGAAGCAGCTCAGTGCGATAACAGAGGAAGGGAAAAAACAGAAAAAGGCTGTAGGTTTGAATCAACAGCAACATATGCCATGCACTTTAGTAAATGCACTGCCGAAAAACTGAATGAGACATGCGTCTATATCAGCAACAATAGAATGTTAATTATCTGCCATTTTACCTCACTGTTCCGCCATTTTATCTCCAAATTGCCCTTTATAACAACCAGGTATTGTAACTGCATAAAGCAGAGAATATAAACACTTTAAAAAAGACAACTTAAGACCCACCTCTTTAAACCTGGCATCTAATATAACCTTATTTAACAATTATTTTAGTCCATTTTACCTCATCAGAAGACCACACTTTTATTAGCCCTCTAAGATGAATACTTCTAATAACAATTCTTATGTCTTGTGATCAATATTGGCATTCCCTTACTTCCTCGTCTCTGTTTTATGTTTAATATACATCAACATTAATCTTACATGAGGAGTGAGGGGTGGGGCTTGTTTCTTGCTATGTTTTTATCCTATGAAGCACTTGATTTTGTTTGAAAGGTGCTATATAAACAAAGTCAGACTGATTTGGAAACAGAGAGCCACACTGTTATTAGCTCCAGGCTCGACTTCTATTACTCACTTTATGTTGGTCTTGGCCAGTTTTCTCTTTAGCGCCTCCAGCTGGTTCAAAATGCAGCTGTTTGTTTTCACCTTTGTTTTATATCCGCTTCAGCGGCTGCTGGTTTGTTTTAGAACTGATTTTAAGATGTGACTCTTTGCTTTAAAAGCCATTTATGTCTTTGTGATTTTAATGATGATAATAATAATGAAAAAGACTGGGTTTTACTCTCATCGGGTCAGCAGCTACTGTGAGGTGACCTTTCCTGACCTCTGGAACAGGTCACCCCCTGATTTGCGTTTTTTATCCTTTCCTTTTATGTGAAGCACTTTGAGAACTTTGCAGATATTGTAAAGTGCTATATACTGTAAATAAGCATTGATTGATGTATGATATCAATGAGGTATTATATTGTGGTATTTTGCTCCATTCCCATTATTGATACTGATAATGGTTTGTGTAAAAACAGTGATCTGAATAGAATTTTTGATCCTACTTCACATTTTAAGCATAATTATAGCTCCACTCAACAAACATGAAAGTCATTTTATAGCATGCAGTGTCTCACAGTGAAAGATATTATTTTCGAATTAATATATGGTTCAGTTTTTTTGTTACAGGTTCCGCCCAGCGACTACAGATGAAAAATAGTCTATTGGCTATTTCTGGCACATTTACAATATTGTTTATGTGCATTGTCTCCGTTAACTAATCCAATACACAAATAAATAACTGCTTACAATCTTATTTCCAGGCTCAGGCTCAGTGTGTAGGGAACACGATTGTCTGCTTGACACAGTAACCATGGTAACCCAAACAGGATGTAGTCTGATCTCGACATTAAATCCTCCGATAAATACAGATGGTCGATAGGAAGTAGGGCAGAAGTAGCAATTAGCCAGCAGGGGGCGCCATTCTAAGTTGCATAAATAATCTAGTTTCAAAGAAATGGTCTATAGCAGAGGTGTCAAACTCATTTTAGTTCAGGGGCCACATACAGTGCAATTTGATCTCAAGTGGGCCGGACCAGTAAAATAATAGCATAATTAAGCCATAAACAACAAGAACTCCAAATGTTTCCCTTTGTTTTATATTTAATGAAATATCTTTTATGATCTATTATGAACAACTTGAAATTTCTTTGGAAAAATAAGTAATATTATATTTAAGTTTACCATTTACACATGCATTACAACTTACACATCACAGTGGATCTACAACGGCACTGAACAGTTTGTCACAGGTCTTTGGAACTGAAAAATAAAGTGGCTCACATACTGATTAGATTCCAATCATTATGTGAAACCTTCACAAATTCATTCTGTGGGCCGGATTGGACCCTCTGGCGGGCCGGTTCTGGCCCGCGGCCCGCACGTTTGACACCCCTGGTCTATAGCCATGGTTCTCAAACTGTGGTACGAGCTCCCTCTGATGGTACTTGGAGGAAAATCAAAAATAGTGTTGTCTAAACCAGGGTTTGTGATCAGAGTGGAGCTGAGGAATTTTGACCGGAGTGAGTAGAAAATAAAACAAATGACGAAAAATAATAATAATTAGAGTCACCTTATCTCTCACTCCATCTTAATCTAATTTCACTATACCAGTGTGTGAAGTATATGTAAGGAAGTGAAGAGGGATGAATAAATCGGCCTCCTGTGAAACGTCTGTATCTGACTTTGCTCGGCCTTTTTTAAACCACTGTATTTTAACGTCGGTGATAATGTTGGCGTTTCGTCCACAGCTCAGTATTTTCTCAGGTGGTTCTTGGTATAAAAGGGTTAGACAAACACTGCTCTATAGGAAACTGAGCTTCAGCTTCTTCTCACCTGATTTCTAACGTCCGCAAACATTTTCCCAATCACTAGTTTTAGCTCTTCTTCAACAAAACATGGCAGTTTTGTAAATTATGTTCACATTTAAAGGGAAAATAGACGGTGAAATACAGCACATATGAGGAGACAACAGTGCGACTGACAGTTAGTATCATCACAAAGGCGACATCTGTGAAGTTCTGGTTGCAAAAACTGACGCCGGCGCCAGTCAAACCACAAACTTAGAGGCTTTAAAACAAGAGTTTGCTTTGGAACCATTGACAGCTGATGTCATCCAATAACAGCATGGTTGCAGGTGACATTTGTCAGGAATCTAAAGGCGAATGTTTGTTCTGCAACAGGAATGCGACGTCCATTTTGATATAGAGTCTATGGATTCAGCATTACAATGAAAGAGAAAACTTTAAAAAAAATTTAAACAAGAAGCGTTGTCTTTCTATTCATGCATTATTATAAACGCAGTATGTCTCTCTTTTTTCTTTTTTTCCATCAGCTGATATAAAAAGCAGTTCAGACCAGTGGTTCCCAAACATTGGAGTGGAGCCCACAGATGGGTCATGGGAGATACTTTTTTAAGGTCCCAAAACAAACTTTTTATTTGCTTTAAATATTTAAGTTGTGATTCATGGGGCTGTAAATTACTCGCTAAATTATGTAGAAATTTGCACATCACACTTGTATTTTATGATGTTTAACATGTGGGTCGCCACACAGAAAGTTTGGGAAATGCTGGTTACAAACAATTACATGAGAAGCACCCAATAACCGCCCCCAGTAACAAAATACCTAGTGTGATGATGGCAGGAAGCAGCGTGGCATCATGGGAATTGTTGTTTGGGTTGTCCTGTGTGTTTGAGCTTCAGGTGAGCTTCAGAGCTTCAGCTGAAAAAAAAAAAAAAACAGCAAATAGAAACAATCCATCAAGTGACAAATACACACAATAAAATGAAAACAAAAACAAAAGACAACATACACACTCATCCATAGTACAGAACATTTCCTTCCTCCTTCCTTTCCTTTTCTTAGGAAGTTTGACCTGGAAGTTACTGTTGAAGTTACAATAACTTCTAAAAGATACAACATTAGTCTTGTTGTTAATGCAGAAATATGACATATTATATCTCTAGAAATATGTGGCGCGGCCTGCACTGCGACGCCACATATCCATTATGCCTCTATTTGGATGAGGGACTGTTCAAAATTTTAGGGCACATACACAATCAAATGTTTACGTGCTGTATGTATAATTCTGACGTGTGCCATTATTACGTTCAACTTGTAATAATTGTGGACTAATTGATGTTATGTTATGTGGTATATGGATGTGATATTTCAGTTTCCCAGCTTGGGATTAATAAAGTATCAATCAATCAATCAATCAAATTTAGAAATAAAGCAACACGGTGCTGTAAAGTATTCCCCCCAGCAGCTGCATCTGGACACCAGCACAGGAATGATAAATCCTGTCAGCAGTGAAAGACGCAGACGTCATGAATTACTGATCACCAGAGACACAGATTTGTCAGCGAGTGACAGCATCAGCAACATCATAACAGTCAACACTTAAGTTATTTCCCTCTTGTAACACGTTGTACGCTGCAAGTTAGGTCATATAAAGTTTTGTACGATACATCAGATGTAATTCAGAGTCTGTGCTGCTTAATATTTATTAATTTTATGTCTGTCTTTGCACAACAAGGGCTAGGTGAAGTATAGCTACGGTGACAACAATGGGCATCCATAAAATAGTCATAAATACAAAATCCCATATTTCACGAATAAAAATGCAGGCGACAATAAAAGGAAATATATGTTAAGTGGCATTTTAACAACTTTTTTGTGGGGGTGAAATGTTACAGCTGTACAGTCGGGAAGATTGAGGAGGCAGAAGCAGCAGGTGGAGCAGGATAAATCAGACCCGGACCTCAGTGTGAAGACAGTGATCGACGGGAAGGACATATCAGCGATAAGAGAGAGAACGCCGAGTGTCCGAGGTAAAGGAGCACACCAAAGCTCAGACGATTTTTAGCCAACAGATTTACCAAACTTTATCATCGGTGTTCCCAAATACTACATTTCATTGTGTTTTTTTAAAAGCTGCCTTCATTTTTAAACAAAAACGAGAATCACTCCCTCTTCGTTCCAGTTTTCTGTTTTAAAAGAGTATATAAATCTTTTAAAGGTCACTTGTGTAAGATTTTGTGATATCTAGTGGTGAGAAAGTATGGTGGCCTTCACGGGCCAAAACAGATGTAAAACTCTCTCCTTGGGCCATTTCCTCTTCCCTTTCTGCTGATTTACGCCTCAGGTTTATGTGATGGAAACCATTTTTTTTATTTGTGTGACAAGCTTCCACCACGCACTCTGGCTAGTTTGTCCATTTGGGCTACTGTAGAAACATGGCGGCACAAGATGTAAAGAGCAAGACTCTTGTCTAAAGTAGATATGAAGCTTATTCTGAAGGCCTTTTACAGATCAAAGATGTTTTTATAAAATGAATTCACCCATATATTATCATTTCTGTCACATTCTATTTCGTCAAGCATGATTTCTTTAGGGGGAAAAAAAAGTGATAGTTCTAATCACTTTTACTGTTCCTTCCCATGACTATTTTGTCTGGGCCCTGTTTTCTATTTTCTTGATTATGTCAAGCTTAATTTAAAGAAAGGGCGACAATGCCATTACTGTGAAATTTTCACAGTAATGGAATCGATGGAGAAATCATTTCAGTACAAAGCTCCACTTTTAAACATACATACACGCATAAATATATATATTTATGTGTATGTATATGTATATATATATATATAATGAGATACTTGACCTTAATACATACATACATACATAAGGTCAAGTATCTCATTCTTTCTGTATGTTTTATTAATATAAAGTTACAGGTGCCTGTGACTCCTGGAATGCAGGATTCAGATTCATCTGTGAGGCTATTACTATTATTATTATTAGTAGTAGTAACTTTGTCAACATTATTTATCTATGAATAAAACTGAATTCAGTATAATTTCTTTGCAATGATTCATGCTACTGCTTGTATAAATGACACTGAATCACTATAAAACAAATCACAGGAAATTCAGAATCATCCTGATTATATATGTATATATAAAATATGGTAAATATTGTTTCTGTTGATCTATGTAACTGTATCTGCACTTTGTCTGTTAGCAGTTGTCTGCATGAATGTGTTTTGTAATTGTATTTAATGAGACGTTACATCACAAGGGTTTATTGTATTCAAGTCCAAATTATTATTATTATTATTATTTTTTATTTTAAAGCCACTATACCCTCAAACAAGCATAATTTTACAGGCAGTAAATTTTCATTTCCTGCTAACAAATCTTCCAAGATTTCACACACTGGACTTTTAGTTATATAAGTCAATCAGGCGGCCCTTTGGTGGGCGGGGCCTGTTTTAATTGAAGCCAGTGAGAAACCGCGCTGCAGGCCTGAGGCTCTGTAATGTGGCTCTCCATCAGTTCAGCGTGTCAGTAAGTGGTCATGTATCCACTTCAGTGCAGAGGATTAGAGCAGCTCTGTCTGCGCTGCTGAATCGCACTCACACACACAAACAGAACAAAACGTTCCTTCTAATGTGCTTTAAAGCCCCCATCGCTCCATCAGCTGTGGAATATGTGATTTCCACATTATTGTGACAGCCACGGAGCGAAGTGAGCTGCAGCCCGGGATTCGCCCGCAATGGCCACATTCAGCAAGTATGTGGGAGCTCTTACTGCTTCCTTTGTTTTTGTATTATTCAAGCAGAGGCTCGCTCCTCTGATCCCAGTGGGATCAAAAGGAGATGATCAAAAGGAAAAATGCCTCCAATGTAGGTTACGCTAGAACAACACGTGCTGCACAGATGTAGAGCGTATGGGGGGGAGAAATAAACCTCAAAAGTGTCGGGTCACTCTTATGCTGCCTGTGACGCAGACGACACTAATGTTATTATTCCACTCCCAACAGCCACAGCGTGTGCAATCGCTCTTTAATTATATGCAGTGTGTGTGTGTGTGTGTCGACAGCCTTGGCCCGTTCTCTTCTAAATAAAATACCTGCGACGTGGCAGCGTTAATGGCTCTTCACTGTGTCCATGCATGGGAAAGTCAAAAAAAACCAGAGACCATCAGGGGAAGAAAAAGATTTTCTTTTTTTTTTTTTTTTTTTTTTTTTTAAATTCCGAGACGTTTAATTAGCCACGAAAATAGCAGTACATAAAAATATTTAAAACCATACATCAGAGCGTAATTAAAGTGTCTGACGTCGTACCATATTGAAACAGCTGCAGGATATGTTTAAAAATCTGCTACACCATTTATTCTTGGCATAAGATCCAAAAGGTCTCTCCCTCTCTTTCCTAATGAAATTTTAAATCACCTCACCCCGAAAACCAAGAGACACATTTTCAGTAAAAGAAAAAGAGAAAAAACGTAAACGAGGAACGTCTGGACTCTTTAAAAGCGACTCCGTGTGAGACTTTTGACAACTTATCTCTTAATGGAGGCTCTCAGTATCTCAGCATTCAATTATACTTCACGCTGTGGCATGAAATCATCCATCACATCTGTTGGTTTATAGCTAATGACTAAGTGCATGCCTGCAGTGTCACCAACCACTTCTGTGCCACCTTTACATCCTTAGTTAAATCTGTAGGCATCTTGGACGGTTCTGGACTGACTGTCTTTTAAAAACAAACTAAAACGACATTCAAACTGGACAAAAAAGGCATTTAATCACAGTGGGAACATAATTTTGCCAAAGGGTGCTGTCAAGAGCTGTGACACCATTAGCAGTGTTAAACAAACAGATTAGAAGGTGATTCACATAAGTCCATTGATCAACATTGATCGACTTATGGCGCTTTTCCACTACACAGTTCCAGCTCGGCTCGGCTCTACTCGGTTTGGTATCAGACACATAAGTGAGTCGTCACAACACAGCTGCACGACAGTGCCATGATGCCGTTTTTGTTGTTTCCGACGAAATCCCAGCTGACCAATCGGAACGACCCACAGTGCAAACATTTAACACAGCTCCTTTGATTGTGTTTGTTTCCCAGAAGCCCATTGTTTTTAATAAACAAGACGAAAACTATAAAGTTCTATAAAGACGTGTGTGTGTGTGTGTTCTTGTACTTGCTGCAGAGTGAGGACCAAAAATCATATAAAAAACCTGCAAAGTGAGGACATTTTGACAAAGTGAGGACATTTTGACAAAGTGAGGACATTTTGTCTGGTCCTCACTTTTTTTCACCCCTTAAAAGGGCTTTTTCAGGGTTAAGATTTGGTTTGAGGGTTAGGGTTAGAATTGGGTTTACGTCAAGGTTAGGGTAAGGGGCTAGAGAATGTATTATGTCTATGAGGGTCCTCACTTTGATAGAAGCTCAAACGTGTGTGTGTTTGTGTGTGTAGCTGGTATTCCTTATGTTGTGGGGACCTAAATCTGTCTCCACACTCACAAAAATCAAGTCCCCATAACGTAAATGACTCCATTTTAAGGTGAAGACATGTTTTAAAAGTTAGGGTTAGGTTAAGGTTAGGGTCAGGGTTAGGGTTTGGACACTAGTAATTATGGTTAAGGTTAGAGTAAGTCTCCAGGAAATGAATGGAAGTCAATGGAATGTCCTCTGTAGTCATGGAAACCAGCGTGTATGTGTTTCACATCCGAATTGATCGCACTTTTGTCCCGTATATTCACGTAACGTAAAGACCTTTAAACAGAGCTAATGTACGAGGATGTTGTCGTCGTTAGGATGTTGTTTGTTTTTTTGTCAGACAACGTGCACCTAACTATGGAGGACGTGCCACTTCTATTACTATAGCAACATTAGCAGCTCTTGCTACGTAGTTAGCCATGGCAGACACTGCTTCACTAATCTCCAGCGGCTTCTTTCAGCAAGTTTCAGACTCGCTCACAGTCTGATGCGACACATTTATTTGTGAATCCAGTGTCAGACGTGCAGCATCATATAGCTGCTAGCATCAATGTTTGTAGTTTTATTTATTTTATTTTTTTTTACAACCCTGAATACCTACCTACCTTCAAAATCAATTTTTCATGAAATGCCAAAAAAGTCTCATATGTTGTTTATGCTCCGTTTTGTTTGTTTTTACAGGTTTATGAGATTTGCAGATCGTTGAATTCTGTTTTTATTTACATTTTACACAGCATCACAGCCTTTTTTGGATTGGGGTTGTACTTACAACACACCAGTGAGGTGAAGAAAAACTAAATCCTTATTTCCGTCTGCTCTGGTCCAACATCATCTCCATGTGAAGCATCTGAAAAACCTTTATTTTCTTGCATTACTGATATGTCTGACCACTTTCCAGGAGGAGCTGTAAAATACACACAACACTGACATTATCACCATATTTTTTTTTTTTCAGTTGCGTATTTACATGTCCAGTCACACTGATTATTAGTTACTTGACTAATGACAGTTGTCTTCTAAGCGCTCTCGGGCTCCATGGGCGTTTGAATGGGAAACACTGGAGTCCTTCAGCATTCACTGCTTCACAGGTTAGCTGCTGCTCACCGGGTCTAACTGCTGTTTGGGGCTGTGCAGGCGGACGGTGAACTGAGGGTCAAGTGAAATTTAAGGGCCCGAAAACAAAAACAGAAGCGTGAATCACGGCACTAAAAACTGCAGACCATGAAAAGAAAACTGTAAGTTGAAAGAGGCTAAAATGCTCCATTGCATGGAAAGGATCAGTGCAGGGGTCTTTAGTTATTGTTGTCCTTTTTTACCGTGGAAAAGGCTGCCCGTTGAAGTGAGAGCCATCACATTTAAGGATAAACTAAAGACCTATCATTCGTCCCAGGTCCTTTCACTGCTGTGTGGTTCAAACCCATCAGTGTGAGGACATTTGCAGCTAGTCCTCGCAAATTTAAATGTGTATTAAATGAGCTTTAAACAAATGTGGGCCACATTCTCAGATAAGTTCGCACAATTAGTCTATGAGCATTTTGTTTTTGTGTCCACTCTACTGTTCTAGCTCGGCTCGTCTTTACTCGATTTGCAATCAGACACGCTGTTTACTATAATTCGCCCTCAACGTGGGCGGGGTCGTCATATCACGGCTGCACGAAACTGCCGTGACGTTTTATCCGCGACACAAACACACAAACTGGTGACGGTCAAAGCCGTTGTTTTCTTTGTAGTGAATCATTTTCCTCAGTTTTCTAAACAGATGAGTTCACTGAATGGTTCAGTACTTCCTGCATGAGCGGAGCACAGACTCCGTCTGACACAGTCGCTGAAGTGAAATACGGCTGAACGGCTTGTGATTGGGCTCACCATCTCCGTCTTTCAGCAGTGCTGTCGCTAAATACACCAGACTCCTCTGTTAAATATGGACATTTTACAAATGTCCTTGTTAAATGTTGCAGATTAACGCACGTTTTCAGGATTTGTGTCACCCACAACATTCCCATGCTTTACTTTTATTTTATTTATTTATGTGAGCTTTATTTAGCCAGGTAAGTCAATTGAAAACTAATTCTCATTTACAACCATAAATGACGCAGGCGTTGAAGATGCACAATAGCTACGTAGCAGTAATACAGTGAGACGACTGCACACAGTTCAACAATGGCTGAAAAACCGCTAAAACTTTTCAGAAATGGATTTTCCTGCTACCAGATGTTCACAGCAGGACTTCACAGGCGTATTTTTTAATCACAATTTTTGCTTCTCATATTTTTGTTGACGGTTGTTTACATTCAAAGGTCATACACTAACTTATCTGATTCACTGAATTCGTGATGGATGACGAAGATTTTAACTACACTGGAGTTGAAAATGCTCAGATCACTGTCCTGTCACTGCACGACACTCGGACTTCAACCACTGCCAAGATTCATTTCTATACCCCATATTTCTTGCAGTGACTGCAAATGAATTTGTACAGAATTAACCCGACAAACGTTCAGCAGGAAGGTCGACAGCAAAACTGGACTTTTCTTTTTTTTTTTTTTTTTTTTTTACCCAGTCCCATATTTCTCAAACAATCTGTTTTTATATTACTCTCTTTTCTCAGACTGATTTAAGTGCTTTCATCTGTGAGGTAAGAGGAAAAACGAGGTGTGCTATCTGAGGAAGACAAAAAAAAAAGAAAAATCTCAGCAGACGATTTTTCAAGGTACCATGGCAACAGAGGATTCAAAAGAATTTTGATGAGAACAGCAGGCAAAGAGAGGCTGATTACAAGGTTGACAGTTTGTTACAAGGCAAAAGTATCTGATTGCACACACACACACACACACACACTGTACAAGCATTGTGCTGCAGTGTCTTCATCCAGACCAATATGTCTCTTCTGCTCTGCAGTCCAAGGACGAGTGTGAGCGGCTGGAGCGATGAAGGGATCACACTCTGGTTTCTTTCCACGAGCTGAAGCGTTGGCATAGTGATATGAGGTGGACACAGCTTTGATTGGCAGAGCAGCAGGATGAGAACCAAACACGCAGTGGGAGGCGACTTATTCTACCTCGCTCCCTCTTCCTAACCTGAGTTATTCAATTTCAAATTACAACGGCAGGAAGTGGCAATCAGCAGAGGGCTGCAGCTGTCTATCCTGGACGTCTCACTCACAGAAGCATCTGCCAGTGGGAAGAAACACTGAACTCTGCAAACACGCGCAAATTAGCCGAGATGAATTCGCATACGGCACGATTCTGCAGGATTTTTATTCTAATTTAACAGCCTCAGTCATTGTGATGGTTAAATGTCTGTTTCCACTGCCCCCTACTGTCTGTTAGTGGAAAACCAGCCAGGAATAGGGATGCCAACGTGGAGTCCTCAGAATCAGGAGGTCTTGAGAGAACGCAAATTTCTTCACACTCAAAGACACACGTTTGCGCTTCTATCAAAGTGAGGACCCTCATAGGCATAATACATTCCCTAGCCCCTTAGCCTAACCTTAACCAGCACAGCTAGATGCCTAACCCTAACCTAAACCAGGTCTTAACCCTAAAAACCCCTGACCGAGAAATGGAGAAAATTGAAAAACATGGAAGCATTAAAAACTGATGCCAACCGGCATGGACGTGGATGTGGACATGGGGACATGGACATGGATGTGGACATGTGGACATGGGGACATGGACATGGATAAGGACACGCCTCTATGGCTTGTGTTTGCTGTTATTTAAAGCTTGACCCCATCTTACTTTTCTGAACTCCTCACTCCTCTCACCCCATCTCCAGCTCTGAGGTCAAATAACAGGCAGACCTTTTAGCAGAACCTAGAACCTAGAACTAAACACTCGGGCTGATCGAGCCTTTTCTGAAGCTGCACCCAAACTCTGAATCAATTCACCAGTGGAAATTCAATTTTACTTGTATAGCGCCAAATCGCAGCATATCTATCTATCTTATCTCAAGGCCAAAACCTATTATTACAGAGAAGAGAAGAGAAACCCAACAGTTCACACACTGAGCAAACACTAGGCATCAGTGGAGAGAAACAGAAAGAACTCTCTGACAGAACCAGACTCAAAGATATGCGGTCAACTGCCTCGACCGGCTGGGGTGAGAGGAAAAATGGGGGACGGGGAAATTTAATCTTCCCTCACCATCGAGCATCTTAAATCCCTTTGAAACCCAAAAACCAGGCAAGTATTCTTGGCATTGACCTGACTTTAAAAAAACACATTAAAAACAGTCACAAAGTCTGCATTACTATCATCTTTTCAAGAATATATCAAGACTTAAAGGACTTATGACGTAGCAGAACCTGGAAAAACTGGTCCATGCCTTTATCTTTAGTCAGTCAGATTCAGAACGCTGCTGCTCGTGTTCTCACGAGACCAAAAAGGTGGAACACATAACTCCAGTTCTGAGCTCCTCACTCCGGCTTCCCCTCTGCCAAACAACTGATTTTAAAATATTGCTGTTAGTCAATAAAGCACTGAATGGTTTAGGCCCAAAATACATTTCAGACCTGCTGGCTCAGTATCAACCATCCAGACCACTAAGGTCATCTGGGTCAGGTTTGCTCTGTGTCCCCAGAACCAGGACAAAATTGGAACAAACTCCCAGAAGAGTTGAGGGACAGAAGAGTCTGCTATATCAATTCATTCTTTCTGAATCCAGCCTGAAAACCTACCTGTTTGCCACTGCGCCAGAAGTGAAACTTATAGTTTTTCATTTCCTTTTCTCCCCTTTCTTTTACCTCTCGATGTGTTTTAATGTGATTTATCCTGCCTTTTATAGCTTTAATGCTGCTGTATTTCACTTTCACTTCATTGAAATGCCTTGTTGTTGAAATGTGCTATATAAATACACTTGTCTTGCCTTATAACGCCTCCGCCGTACTTTTTAACAAGGTGAACGCGGCGTTTCAGAGGTGTTGCCTTCGTTGTGTGACGTCAGCTACTGGAGCTTTTGTGGAGAACCAGGATGAGCACCAGGGCAGCAACCTTGTCCCCTCCCGCCCAACTCCTAATCTGAAAGACTCAATTTCAACACAAAAATGACAACGCAAGAGGACGTGGTGATCAACAGAGCAGCAGCTGTCTGTCCCGGGCATGTCCTCTCACTTCCACAGTGTCTCTGTCTCTGTGTCTCTCTCCAGCGCTCAGCAAAAACCATCCTCTCTGACATAATCACTCACGGGGCAGATTCACAGAAGCATCTGTCAGCGGGGAGAATCTTTGATGACAAACTATGACATTTGAAAAGTCTGCATACACACTCAGTTCAACGTGTCTTCACCGCGCTGAACGCACAAGCTGCGCATTATTAGGTGATGATTGTTCTGTAAAAAAGTCCCATGTCGTCAGGAACAGAAGCACGGAGAACTTTGCCAGACTTCACAGATACTGATATGCTGATGCACTCCATTTACAAGGCAACTCAAAGGGAGTCAGCGATGCCATATGGGTGGAATAAATATTTATATTTTCTTTCTTTTCTTTTCTTTTTTTTTGCATAAAGAGCATGTAGGCAGATAAAGACTGGTGTCAAACAAGTTTAGACTTTTCAATGAAAAATCCTTAAATGCTGATTTGGTTTTAGCCCAAAATATTGTTTATTTTTATACAGAAATATGCATATTGTCGCAAAACATCAGGACATTTTAATTAGTTTATATAAGAAATTAATCACAAACAGGGCTGAACAGTTAATTATTTCCAAATCTAAACCAAGGCTACAATAAAGTTGTTCTATTTTTCAGTGTTCATACCCTTAAGTTCTCACTCTTGCAGTTTAAAGAAATATTTCCAAAACTTTTTTATTTGGGCCGTGACAAACTATGACATTTGACTGTATAAATCACGACAAGAGCAAATCTGCTTGCACATTCTCTTTCTCATAATAAACATAATTTTAAGTGCTATTTAATAAAGGTTAGGTTTGACTTATACATATTCATTCAGAAAACCAAAATATGTCGAGATTCAGACTTTGCAGGAGAGTTGAGTCGTCAACTTCACCAAGGTTATGTTTTTACCCATGTTTGCCCGTCTGTCTGCCTGTCTGTTTATGAAAAGTACAACTGTAAAAGTTAAGGACAGATTTTGATTAAATTTTCAGGGGATATGATAGGTTACGGGCCAAGGAAGAAAAGATTTGATTTTGCACTTTTGAGTGTTTTGACACTGTGGTGAAGTGGAGCAGCCTTGGTGGAGGTTCAACGCTCCCCGAGTGCTTTCTCTACTCCAAACTTGTAGCATCTAACTTTTAAATGCCAACAAATGTGTGTGTTACTTTTAAACCACAGTTAAATAAGCGCCAACTGAGTTGATCAAGTTCATCAGCACCACTTATTTTCAGTTGAAACAAGTAAGAAGATGTTTGCCAACATTTTTTGAGCAAGACGTTTAGTTTGGCACTTCTGATCAGTACTTACTGTAGTTACGTTTATGCAGCAGGAATTGTATGTGCAGTCAGGGTTTGAAATACTTTAATGAAATGGGAATTTTTTTACTCATCCGCCACAAAATAGACAGGAATGTGGGTGAAAAACACTGTACAAACTCTTTTTCCTCCTATAAAGGAACAAGGAAACATTTCTTTTATTGCTAAACGCCTTAAAACTTGAGTGTCTGTCTGTTTTGTTTGACGCCAGTAAAACTTTAAAGGCAGCAGTCATTTGGACTGTCCACACCAAATCGTTAACTGTTAATATCTTAACAATATTACTGTTAAGAAGGAAAACTCACTCTGTTCACAGATAAATGATGGAAATAAAAACCAGTCAGTGTCGCACAAAAATAAGAAGTCAGACACCGAGTTGCTTCCACATGGAAAAATTCGGTAAGGTCTGTAGTGACCTTTCCACCGATTCAGTTGCTGCTGGCAAGTTCCAATGATTGCGTAAACTTAAACATACAATTCAATACAACCATAAACAACTTACGCAGTCCAATATTATACATAACAAAATCAGTGTACAAAAACTATGTGCCCACATCACCTTGTCCTAATGGACATCGCATCCTTCTGCTGAAAGTGGTGGAACCTTCCAAACACAAAACAATAACAAAAACGACTCTTACAAGGTCTACAGCAGCGTTTGAATTATGTGCCGCCCGAAAAAACCCACCCCTGCTCTGCTGCTGTATACACGCAAACACTCCCTTGCTCTGATAGTTTTGCCTGGCAGAGACTGTTTTCAGATAAAGGATGCAGCAAACATC
Source organism: Brachirus orientalis (assembly GCA_016785285.1). Classification (NCBI taxonomy): domain Eukaryota; kingdom Metazoa; phylum Chordata; class Actinopteri; order Pleuronectiformes; family Soleidae; genus Brachirus; species Brachirus orientalis. The sequence continues at coordinate 1,432,898 of JAFBJR010000118.1, forward strand.
GTTTCTGTTCATGAAAACTTTATGGTTTATTGAAGCAGAGATGCAAATTTTCTTTGAATTTGACTCATTTCTGTTTTTACATTTTTTCCGTACTCGCGAGAATTCTCCAGTTTTATAACATCATATGGTCTGTGAGAGAAGCTCTAAAAGGCTCAGTTATCGCAATGTCAACTATTATAGTTCAGAATTTTCACGTTGTCTTTGAATCAGTCGACCAAAGCAACAAAATAAGACCCACAACATTGTCTGTGATTTTTAATCCTGTTTTAATATTGAATATGAACACACTTACAGTCAAACCATTAAATCAAGTTCCTGCTGATTAAAGAATGGTTTTGCTCATCAAGCCGAACCTAAAACTAACCCTAACCCTAAGTCATTTTAGATTTTTAACTGTATTATGTAATTAATTCTTTGTGTGACTTTGCAAATGGAGTCGATTTGTCTCTACATTTTTTTTAAAAAGTGCCTTAAGTGCCTAAATGATCTGCTTCAACAGTTCTTCCTCAGTCAGTACCTCATCTTCCAACCAAGTTTCAAGAAAATCAGTTCAGTATTTCTTTGTGTCTTATCCTGGTGAGAGACAGACAGGCAGTGGCTGAAAACATAATCTCTTATGCAGCGGTAACAAAAGCAAAATAATTGCTGATGACACACTACGTCCATCACCGTTGTTTCTCAGGCAGAGAACATCAAGGTCTGTGAAATGAAACACTGGTTGCTTTTGCCTGGGCTTGGCTGCAGAATGCAGACAGAAATTAGTCATGCAGCTTATCACTGCGCCATTGTTGTGAGAGTTAAAGCTGCTGTGAATGTGGAGTCAAGTATACGTCTGAAGTATGAAAGAGTTTCTCCTCCAAGTCGAGAAGTAATGACAGTATTCAGTCACGATGAAGCCCCAGTTCTCTGCTGCAGTCACCACAAACTAGAAGTCACCAGATATAATATTTTCTTCCTTTTGTTCATATATTTACTATATCATTTTGATTAATTTATCAAACATATTACTTAAAATGTCTAGTTTACCTATTCAAAATAGCAGAATAGAATAAGAAAAATATAATGTTACTATGTACAAATTTCCTCTTGTCATGATTTGTATTTTTTTTAAATGGATTGGATCATTTTTAAAAAATGTGACCTATAAAAAAAGTTCGAAAAGACACTGCTATACTGAGAAACGCAGCTCAGTCCAGTGTCTCACATTTATGCCCTGAAGCTTTTTAATTGGGGGGTAGTGGTAAAAAAGCAGGCGTCATGTTTTTGCTAATGATTCAAAATGATGTCATTGAAACAAATAAACAAAAAACTATTGTCTGATGATGATGTTGTTATTGTGGATTATTTCCATTATTAAGCCGCAGCAAAGTGGAGATACTGTACGTCTCAAAACCTGGGGACCAGGTTATGGTATGTTCTGCTGTTAGCATAGCTACACCAATACTGGCTTTACGGTGGAGACATTAGCTTCTCAAATCCGTTTGAAGTGTGTCCCTGAAAATTCTCCCTTTGAAGAGCCACTTAGCCCTTGGACTTCACCCGACAACTCTACCACAAGAAGAATGTGGACATGCTACGCCTATTTATAGTAGCACAAAACTGAGGAGCCAGGGTTCAGGGCTGGGTTGCACTTCGTAAATCCAGGTGCGTACTGTACACGCCCGGGATTCCGTTCATGCTAAAAAACCAGGTCCGCACCAGTCTTGCGTTCTGTGCATGTATACTTCATCTCACATGTCATTCGAGGAGCAGCCATTTTCTTGCCAAGAGTTACAACTTTCTCGGCCGATACCCTGCGTTCAGGATTCCAAGATGGCTGCCAGAGTACAAACACTGCTACTTTTACCATTAATAGCACAACTGTTGTATATGTTTCACAGTGAATCAGTCGTACACATACTGTACTGTACTAATTTTGACATGTTGATATACTGTTTGTTTGAGCAAAATACCATGTAGAGCAAGGGTCTCAAACTCGAACGACCTGGAGGTCAGTAAGTGTCCAAACCTATGTGGGGAAATTATCTTATAATCATAGCACAATATTCCATCAATGATATTCATGATCATATTTCACAGAATTTCTAAGTAAATGTTGTTGTTGTTATGACACAGTTCACAATAAAAAAAAACAAATTTATAATGCAAATTGAAATAAAAAAATTAAATAACATATGGATGACTATAATAAAAAACATTAAACATGCTTACATATGTACAAACTTTTACGTTAAATACATTTGAAAGTGTGATTTATATAAACTTAGCTATTATATAAGTTGACATTAAGTGGCGGGCCGCGAGTTTGAGGCCCAGATGAAGAGCATTGTTATCAACTAGGATTGCTAATAATGTCTAACTTGTTGTCGACTTCTCAAGTGGAACATGGGGCCCCCAGTCCAAGTTGTTGGGGTAAAGGGGAAAAACAAAATCCAAACTGTGTGAACTCACTTGATTTTAACAGACGTGTCTATATTTAAGTTACACATTACAGCTTTACGAGTAAGTGAGAAGATCTGCGATGACAGGCTGCTACTGAGTTCATGTCGGTGACTTTCAAGGCTCCGTGCTCGGGTTTTGAGACTATTCAGGTTCAGTGGATGTGAGGAATAGAGGTTAGCCAGGCTCACATAAAAGGAGGATGTCAGCTAATGGACAGACGATGTGTGGCAGTGACTAAAGGCCCAACCTGAGCGCAGCAAACCCTCATCCCGTCTGTTCAGGCCCAACTCTGATAGAGTGTGTTATCAGCGCAGACAGGCAGGCTAAATCACCAGCAGACTAAAGGTTAGAGCTATTGGTCTGTTGCTTCACCCGTGAGGGCGGGCAGGTGAATGTCAAAGCAGCTTCAATCACATGGGAACACACCGGGGTGGAGGGTGACTCAACCCCTGGGGCAGCTGATGATTTATGCATTACTTGTGTTCACCGGAGTGAAACCACATTAAAGAGAGCTGTTCACCCGCTGATTAAAGATGGGACAATTCTTCCAAACATTCACTTCGGACATCGTTGATTCTTAAGTAAATAAGAGAAATAGGCATTGATGTGCGTTTCCATGGGTCACACGGTGGTGAAGTGCTTGTCACTGTTACCTCAGAGCAAGACTATATGTCCATTTTAATGGTTACGCTTGAAACTCACAAGTGACACAGTAAACTCCATTTACTTGTGTAAAGCAATAACTGGCAGTGGAGGCTTGTTTGTAGCATCAGACACGCTTATCCAGTGGTGGAAAAGCCTGGATTTTAACATTTAATTAGCAAACTGGAACCAGGCTAAGAAATGCCAAGCAGGTCACATCTTACTACAGAGGTGTTTCCTTCCATGTATGATCATGTTATTGGAGGTCAGTGCAGATTTAGTGGCCTTCATCCAATCCAATCCAATCCAATCCAAGTTTCCAAGCACTTTAAAAACAACAGCTGAAGCAAAGTGCTGTACACTAGAGATAAATAAAATAAACTAATGAAAAATACTAAAAGATAGAGTACATGTACTCTACGGTGTTTTACTGTTATACAGTACATCCGTGCAGCGCAGCAAGGGAAATGGACTATAAACACATACATTTGCACACAGACATGCATGTATACATACATACATACACATTGTATACATATACACAATATACACATATATACTCGCACATACACTCTCTCACACACAGACCAACAAAGCCTTCAGAGGAACACAGAGCTACATGACTCTCTATGACTTCTCTTCTTTTTACACTTTGTCACGTTCATATTGTTAATAAATTAAATTTGACAATAAGGCCTGCAAACAGATGGACATTATATCACTCATGACGCCATGTCAACAATCAAAATGGGAATTAAAATATTAAACGAATTCATCATGAAATAAACCAATGATTCCAGACTAAACAAAGGATCAAGAATCAAACCGTGACCTTAAAATCAAATCAAGGATTTAAAGAATCATGACAGCCCTAGTGTTTAGTTTAGTTTAGTTTACTAATATTTATTAATAATAGTTTATTTAACAGGAACCATGTACTGAACACATCCTACACCAGAGTTAGCTATACAGCTAATTTGCATCTGTGGTCCCTGGGCAGGAAACTAAAAGACAGTAGGACAATACGTTCACTACTATTACGGCCACTGCAGCTGATACATGTACGGCAACAACGTCGTCATACTAAGACAATACAGACACGACTATCAGCACAGACTAGAAAACAGCAGCAGCAGCATCATCATCATCACAAGGACACTACGATCAACACATGTAAGACAACATCACACAGAACAGATGTCCTCCAAATGCACAAGTGTGATATCTAAAAATTCTATACATACAAGAGTCAATGAACACATCGCTGATTAGCTTTCAGCCACGTCTTGTACAGTCTTTAATATGCACTAGAATTGAATTCCATATTTCTGCTGCTCTAATTCAAAAAAGCTGATTGTCCAAAAGCAGTTTTCCTGAAATTGATGTAACAGTCACCTTTTTAGAAAATTAAAGTGTGCAGGTTAACGACAAAGTCTCGCCTTTCTGGCTGATCGATGGCAGCAAGGTAATTTGCATGGTGTCGGCCTGATCACTCAGAGCACTGTGCTCGAGGGTGGGGTGGGGATCAAACAATTAACCATGTGATTAGTGGGGGACCCGCTCGCCCGCCTGAGCCACAGCCTGCCACACTTTCAATCACGTCCTAATTGTGGCAGGCCGTGCTGTGCTCCTGTTTACATCTTTAAACTCGGAGGAGACAAACAAAACACACAAAAGGAGGAAGGACAAGGTTGTGACAAATCCTGCCCACGCACATTCAGCCACACCTTATAAACACAAAACATTCTGACCCAAGATCAACAGCACTTTGTCTCTCATGGTCTTTTCCCGTCACACTTTGCTCCACAGACTTCAGGTTTGAGATCGGGGAATCAGAATCGTGCCCGGAACTCGTCTCCTCTCCTCAGAAAACACAAACTTCGATCAACTTTAATCGAGGTCAGACCACATTAGACTACAGACGACTATCTCTGGTTTGGTTTCATACTTTGGTTACCGCATATACTCTGTATATTGTATAGTCCAGTGGTTCCCAAACAATGGGTCAGGACCCAAAGATGGGTCGAGGAAGATTTTTTTTTAGTCCCTAAACAAATCTTTGTCGTGTGTGTAAGTTTTAAATCATATGCATAAAATAAAGTTTACTTGAAAAAGGTTTGTTGGCCAATTTAAAACAAATACAGCTATGGCTGCACATTTGTAGCTACATTATAAACAAATTTGCTCTTCTCTTGCTCTTCTTGATGCGATTTAAAAAGTTGGTCCCCATGGAGAATGTTTGGGAAACACTGGTAGGGTTTATTCTAGTTTTTCAGCACATTTCTTTATTGTACATCCATAGAGCTAAAAAAAAAAGTGCCTGTTTATTATTTATTACCTTGACTGTGTTTGCTGTAGCAACTCTCTAAATTGGCCCATTGTGGGACTAAAAAAGGGATAATCTTATATTTGGAGCTCCATCTTTATTACTAGATTCAACATTTACATTGTCATGATTCAAAAACAGTTTGAGGACATCTGTGATCAACACGTTCTTCTGAGACATCTTGTTTGTTTTTGGGTTTTTTTGTTTGCCTTTTGTGTCTGACACTAATTTTTCTCCGCAGAAGTGTTTTGTTGTTAGGCCACAGAAGAGAGAAATAATTGTGTGAATACACAGCATTGAGTTTCCACCTGGCACTTGGAACAGAACTGGGACCTGGCTAATTGAGACAATGCATGATTCCATTAGTACTGATGTCCAACAGGGAGGCAGCCTGTTCAGGCTTCTCTGTAAACTGTATTTCCAATACAAAAAAAAACCAAACAACTGTATCGCCTATCATTATTCTTTTCTTAGTTTGTTGAACAGCTGTTCAGAAGAAATTCTTGTAATTAGGGAGCACCGGTGGTGCAGAGACCATCTGATTTTTCTGGGTTATTATGATTATTGTTATTATTATAAGGAAACCCAGACACTGAGGTAAATGGGAAGGGTTTCTATTGTTTCTTTAGTAGACGTGGGTCATAGCCGCGGTCACACTGTGAGATGTTCATCCTAAATTCCTGACGGTGTCAGAAATTTGTTCCACGCCATCTTTGGTCACAAGGCCGTGACAACAGCCATCTTTGAACCTGTCTTACAGTGAGACATAAGAAAACCATATTCAAGGCATTGCTCTTATTTTTTTTTTTACCTTTAACTGCAGCTGCTTCATTTAAATAACTTTTCTGGCATCTCAGGTGTTGAACTGCTACAAGCTCCGTTATTGGGTGGGTGATGGTGGGCGGGGCAACAGAAGAAAACATGAAACCAAAACATAAATGGAATTATCCGGCCTGTAAATGAAACGGTCTGCACCGTTGTTATCATCTGATCGATTGGGTGAATGTTCCTTTACTGTCGCAGCTCCTAGGTTCTGGAACATCAGGTTAACCCCCTGCAGTTTGGTTGTCGCGTTCACGTTAGCTGTGCTGCTCGGAGCCACCGGCATATTTCCGTTCACGTAGTAGCAGAGAAACATCACAGACTTTTGTTTATACTTTTGTTCAATGTGGTCAACAATGATCAGAACCGAAGCGGTTTGGACAGATCGGATAACAATCCGTCCTCGGGTGTACTTAAACCCGTACTAAGTGTTCAGGTGCTGGCGATTACAATCACAGAACACGCATTTTAATGCATGGTGTTAAAGGGGGGTCAGTGATTGATTATCAGTGAAGCAAGTACCTCAACATGTTTCCTTCATCTTTAATGGCATGATAATTCTATGATTTAGTACATTTCTTACATAATGAACCTTTAATGCTAGAAACGGGGAACATGGTGAACTCACACTGTGACTGGCTGTTGAATTTCTCTCTCTCTCTCCGCTCGCTCTACAGCGACAATTCTTTATCCATAAACTCCACAGTTGGACCAAAGTGCTCGAGGTTAAACAGCTGTTGTTACTCTTTACACAGAAGAAAAGTGTGGACACAGGGAGAGAGAGAGAGAGAGAGAGATGTAGTTGAGCCTCGGGCACCTTCAGTAGATAATGCAGTGTAAGCTCTCTCTCTCACTCTCTCTCTCCTGCCACTGTCATTTTAAGCAGACTTGTGATGGAGCCTGTTTGCTGTGATACACCATTAATTTCCCCGGGGGCTGTTCATTCAATATTCAATATTCAATGGCTACTTGCAGCAGCAGCAGTGGACGGATGAATGGACGGATGGACGGATGGATGGATGGATGGATGGATGGATGGAGCTACTAAAGCAACATGTTCTCCCTCACATCACCAACGGCATCAGAGCACAAACACGTCTCCGTGACGAGATCGCACGATCAGACTTGAGACATGAAGAATACGCCTCGCTCTCTTCCGGATTATGTTTGTGCTGCTTTAATATTCATGGAAGAAAAAAAAAGAAGAAAAAAAAAGAAAAATGAAAATATGACTGCATTACTGAAGTGACTTTACATATGGTGATGGTGCTTCGCTGTGGTTAGATACTCGACAAGGAAGGAGGCGGGTAAACATGGACACAAATGTATCTGAACAATGAACAATGATGTTATTTTACTGCTCGATAATGATGCTCTACAGCAGTGGTTCTCAAACATTTTACTCCAAGTACCACCTGAGAAAATACTGAGCTCTGAAAGTAACATTATCGCCATCGTTTAAATTACAGTCAGCTACGGGACTTTTAACAGGAGGCAGATTTATTCCCAATAAGATAATCTGCTCTCATCATCACCCTCCTCTTCCTCACATATACTTCACACACTGGTATAGTGAAATTAGATTAAGATGGAGCAGGACACACTCCAGCCAAAATTCCCCAGCTCCATTCTACATCACATACTGTGGTATACAGAGCACAACAGTATTTCTGATTATTCCAGAGGTGAGCTCGCCTACCACAAACCCATCTGAGAACATGGCTCTAATCTACACAGTATTTTACACATACGAACAGCGTAGCAATAAGGATAAGTGAGTGGCAGCCATCTTGTAATCCTCTGTGAAGTTTTGCCAACTGTCGCAGCTCAAACTTCCAACTACAACCTCAGAAATTCTGATTTCCGACTACAACAGGAACTGGAATTAATACCGTGCCGTACCTGGTTTCCCAGTGCCAGAGAAAACTGAGATGCTCATAGAAGGAAAAAGATTGTAAAAATAAAAATATTGGGTTTTTTTCATTATGCAGTTCTAGCTCTACTCATTTTTTTCCCTTCTCCATTAGGGATAGTACCCGGTTTTTTAAGCACCTGCTCACAGAAGAGGGCACTGATTGGTCAGAAAGTGTTGTTATTGGAAGAGTCATGAGTGTGAAAACAGATAAGAGCATACTGTAAATTCTCTAATACAGGCCCGGGCCTTTATTTACTCAAGAACATCGAGGCTCAGGCCATTATTGGAACTAGGCCAAAATTAGAGACAGGCCTATATTTCTATTTGAGCAAAACAGACTAGCAGTACAATGAAGAAAAATTGAATTTTGTGTCTATTTGAACCTATAAAATGTTAGGTTCATTTATTGAAAAAGTACAGTTACTGGTAACATAACTTTTTGATATGCATACAGAACATAACAAATAACAGGCTACCGATAATTCACTGTTCGGGCTAAACATTGCAACATTGGGTTTGTGAAATCGTTGCATTGGGGACACATTCTGGTTGTAACGCATCGTGTATTGCTGTTTACATCGACACTGCCCTGATAATGTTGTAGTCGTCTACCATAGTAAATTCTGAACGGGGTGAAGGATATGTTTGCAAGGCAGAGGATACAACAAGCTGATTGACGCTGATAAGGACTCGGATTATAACGTTAACTGTTTTGGATGAGGAGCATTCCAGCTGTCATTTATCTATTTCGCCATAATGCGGTAAGCAACTGATGCGTACTTTTAGCAGAGATGATTTAATTTTATAAGGCAAAGAAATATATGGTCTTTGCCCTTAGTATTTTTGACTAGACCATTGATGCAGCCTAACGTTAAAGCGGTATTAGCCGTACAGTGGTGTTCATGATGACAAGAATGACTGGAGGAGTGCAGGTCTCTGGCATTTTGATTCATAATGTTATAGCAATATTTTAAGTGCTCTGGTGGCATTCTAGTGAGCTAAACAGTCCCATCTGTGTATTTTTGCATTCAATTAGACATTTAAAAACATTGGTTCTAATAATAGCCCCGGCCTGTATAAGTGACCGGCCTTTATTTGCCTCCGCCAACAGCGAGACTGGCCAATGTTAGAGATCCGGCCGTTAATGGAATACCGGCCAATAAAGGAGAATTTACGGTATAAAACAACGTCACGACAGTTACGTTCAGCCGTGCTATGACGACCCCGCCCACATTAAGGAGGAACTATGAAGTAATGGAAAACAACGTGTCTGATTCCAAACCGAGTAGAGCTCGAAAACCCCGTTTTCTTCCCACAATGAGTTAATAAATGGTCATAAATAAACTGTGACAAACACTTGTCCTGTATTCAGTACACATTAGAACAAGCTGCTGAAGTAATATCTGCTGATTTAATGGAAACTTTCAGGTAACAGGGTTTCTGCTGACTCACTGTCCTCTAAAAGTAGCTGTAGATTCGAGAACAGTCTGTTGAAATTCCCTAACAAAAGCACGTATGATGAATTTTATCATATTAAATTAGTCTAGAAATAAAAATGACAGACCTAACCATCTTTTATTTGCAAAAACAAATTGCTTCCAGAAAAATGGTGTTAATACGTGATCTTGCACATTTTGAAGTGGCCAATATGTGGTACAGTATAGACAGGTTGTGATACATACTTAGGTTTTAATGGCCTGATCTTTCTCTGGTTGAATAATAATTCAACTTATGTGACAAAAAACCCACATACAACCATTCATAAAGTACTTTGAAAATGTAAAGAGGAAAATATTGTGGTTCAGTTAACAGTCATTATAGCTGGGATTCTTGTGTTCAAGCTTAAGCATGAAATGCTTTCCAGAATTAAAAAAAACAAAAAAAAAGAAAACCCAAACATTACAGAATAAAATATCAAGTGTCAATATCTTTGCAAAGCACAAGTGATGATTGGCCATTTTACAACTTCCTTCATGCATTAATATCATGTTTTTTCCTCATGATATACACTTCATGATCTCATCCGCACTAATGTATCTGAAGAAATAAACTTTCTGAACTACACTTTTCACTGACCTTTGAGCGGTTTATTCAACTGCGTTGCACTGTTGACAACAATAGAAAGTGAATGGAAAAAGATGTATTTCATACTATTTCTATATAAGGTTCATGGAAGGTGGAAAACATTCCCTTACACATATACTGTACACTCACATACACTGGTTTCCATGACTACAGAGGACATTGCATTGACTTCCATTCATTTCCTGCAGACTTACTCTAACCTTAACCATAATTACTAGTGTCCTGACCCTAACCTTAACCTAACCCTAACCTCAGCCTAGCTTTAAAACATGTCTTCACCTTAAAATGGAGTCATTTATGTTATGGGGACTTGATTTTTGTCCCCATAAGGAAGACAAGTCCCCATAATGTGACTGCGGAGACACATTTAGGTCCCCACAACATGAGGAAGACCAGCTACACACACAGCATTGAGCCCAAATGTAAAACTATGAGATCAGTGTCAATATGTAAATAATCAATTACAAAAATAATGTCCAAAGAGGATCCTGACATACAATAAAATAAACAGAAAAAAAGGGGAATTCAAAGTTTAAAATAAATATGGACGTTTTTAATAAAGTAGATGGTACAGAAACAAGTCTAATGACTGTAAAAGTGGTATAAAGTAAAAAAATAAATAAATAAAGGTAAAACCCAGTTAAATGTTAAAGTGGGATAAAATACAATAATAAGTGACAGAAAATAGGATTATATGATGTGGTTAAAGTGTTAAAGTCATCTAATAATGTGGCTTAAGCTGCATTCTGGGAAAAAAAATTCTTTCCACACAGTGCAGCAAAAAATAAACTGTGAACAACAACAAGAGGCAGTGACGCTTGTTAGTGCTTTTTACTGTGTTCACAGGTAAATGTCAGTGTTAAGTGTGTGGGGGAAGTTCAATCTGCATTTAATCCTGTTTTGGTTGAGCTGCATAAAACTGCGGCTCCTTTGAGAAATTAACTGCGCCAACATTCAGCCGTGACTCTGTAAAATCTCTTTATCCATCATATACGTTCATATGAAAAGATGGCAGCTACTGTACGGCTCCGCGCATTAAAACTCATTTTTAAAGAAACCTCGTCTCCTGGATGTCATTTCACAGACTCTGTAAATGGTTTTGCCGAATATGTTTGGGGGGGAAAATGTAATTACTGTGTAGCACATTTTTCATGAAAAAGGAAGATGTACTTTAATGTTTCCATAAGGAGAAAATAAGTGGCAAACTGTTCTACAAACAAATATAGAAAACAAATTTGTGACATTACAAACTTAGTGAGACAAGAAACACAAAAACAAAAGGCTGTTTTCACTGACAAATCCCTCTAGTGGCTCTCTAGGAATTATTAATTCTGCCCAACTGTAAAGGACAAACTGTATATTATGTAACAAGTGTATTTACGATTTGAAGAGCTAAATTGCAAATTAAAAAACAGATAAATTATTAATGAGTAGAGGTGTAAGTTCAAATAAGAGCCTGATGCTTTTAAAACCAACAACATTTTTGTATTATTCCGTGCCATTTTCTGCCTCTGTATATAATTTGATTTAGACATAAACACATTTGATTTTGTGTAAATATGTATATAGGCACAGGTTTTTTTGTCTGCACTGTACAAAGAAACTGTGAGGAGGGTTTTTTTGTTGTGTGAGCCTAGACTATGATTACATAGCGTGTCAAAAGAAATGTGAAAAAATATAAAACAAAAATTAATAAAGGTTTATTGATTAAAGCAAACGGGCCTTATCAAACTCTTTAATTTCTCCAGTTCTGATTCATTCACTTAGTTCCAGTTCAGTTTAGTTGCAGCTCTTTTAGTTCAAATAAATGTCCAGGATCCGACCCATCACTGTGCTCCATTATTAAAGACTGACCTTATTAAAGATCAAGTGTGTGAAATTTAAAAGATGCTTTAATTTTGAAAAATAAATTAGAAATATGAGAATGAGTCAGGAGCAGGTTGACATCTACAGAGCTGGACCACCATGTAATCGCAATAAGCCACAGCTAAACATGTGTTTTGATGCTAACATAGTTTTGAAGGCTACATAGTTTCATAGTGGATCTTCTAACAGGCCACAAAGTATATAATTAATGAGACCATTTTCAGTCTCTAAGTTGGACAAACTGTCCTGTATAATTATCATCGCCACAATATTCAGCATAGTTTTTCATCATCAACTTCAAACGCGGTGAATACTATTGAATTCAGCCAAACAAATCAATGCCAGCGTGCTAAAAACAAAGGGTTCCCTGGCTAACAGAAAATATTAACATGCTAACAATCAAAAGGTTAACTGGCTAACAGAAAATATTAACATGCTAACAAACAAAAGGTTAACTGGATAACAGAAAATATTAACATGCTAACAATCAAAAGGTTAACTGGCTAAGAAAATATTAACATGCTAACAATCAAAAGGTTAACTGGCTAACAGAAAATATTAACATGCTACAATAGCCAATATCTAACGACCCTTTGACGACCTAACGACTCATCTAACCTTTTAGTTAACAACTCACAACCCCTTTCCTATCCAAACCACACCCCATGGACCAAGAACCTGACAGAGTTTATAAGTCCCAGACTCTCCACCAGTCAAACAGAACTGAAGAAGCCTCTTGGATGAGAGGCGAAACGTCTTCAAGAAATTCAACTAAGTCCAGTTGCCTTTTTTTTTTACTACACTTTGGATGCTACCATACTAAAGGTTAACTGGCTAACAGAAAATATTAACATGCTACCATACTAAAGGTTAACTGGCTAACAGAAAGTATTAACATGCTAACAATCAAAAGGTTAACTGGCTAACAGAAAATATTAACATGCTAACAAACAAAAGGTTAACTGGCTAACAGAAAATATTAACATGCTAACAATCAAAAGGTTAACTGGCTAAGAAAATATTAACATGCTAACAATCAAAAGGTTAACTGGCTAACAGAAAATATTAACATGCTAACATACTAAAGATTAACTGGCTAACAGAAAATATTAACATGCTAACAAACAAAAGGTTAACTGGATAACAGAAAATATTAACATGCTAACAATCAAAAGGTTAACTGGCTAAGAAAATATTAACATGCTAACAAACAAAAGGTTAACTGGCTAACAGAAAATATTAACATGCTAACATACTAAAGGTTAACTGGCTAACAGAAAATATTAACATGCTACCATACTAAAGGTTAACTGGCTAACAGAAAATATTAACATGCTAACATACTAAAGGTTAACTGGCTAACATAAAATATTAACATGCTAACATACTAAAGGTTAACTGGCTAACAGAAAACGATAACTACACATGGACTCGAGGTCAAAATAAACACTCACCATTGACTGTGGGATCTCTGTTGTGATTTGGTGACAGGTGTGTGTTTGTGTTCCTCAGGTGTAAATGGAGGGGAAGAAGTATAGTTGACCTGGCTATATAAACTGACAGAGGAAGTGACCTCACATGACCCGGAAGTGCCTCTTGTTATTTTGTTCTACAGTATAAGAAGTATTCTGGTTGTTTTCAACATGACACACAGCTCAATTAAATGAGCAATTTAAAATCTTATTAAAGGGAAAACATAAAATAAATTATCCACACTTTGATTTGGTGTCAAGCACAGGTTCATTTAATAAGAAACCCATCAGAAGTTCATTGTTAAGTTTGCATCACAGGAAACTGGTTGATTGACTCGAGGTCTGCATGGCTCACGCTGCACGAACTCCAGTTCCACATCTTATTTTGAAGAATCAAGAACTGTCAAATCTCACCAAGGCTGGATTATCTGTGTGTTTATGTCAATAACAAAGAGACACATAGATGGACAGACAAAGAGCTGGTGGAAAAGGCCGAGGAAAGGAAACAGGACAAGATGGAGGCTGCCAAAACTGCTGTGTGAAAAAATGCATAGAAATGAAAAAAGAGGGAGTTAACTGCTTAACCTTATATACACTCAACGCCACCTTAATATGCTGTGTGTGATAATTTAATCTAATTTTCTACAATCCTCAGTCATACGAAGGCAGAGTGGGATTGACCCGTGAGCTGACTCATCTAACTACGCTGCTATTTATTTTTTATTGTTTTTTATTTATTTATTTTGATGATGAGTCAGAGAAAAACTTCTAGGTAATGGAATAACATGACCACAGTCATGTACGATGAAAACTGACCCACTGAGTTCCACTTGTTGAGTTCAAGGATTTCTGGGAAATGCAGGTCAGAGTCATGAAAACGTTTCTTTTGTAGGATACAGCAGCAATTACTCACTCATCCCATTATAAGCCAATTTGTTCACACAGGCCTGAAAACACACCAGTGGGAGCAGACACTTTCAAGAGTTCCGCGGTTAGTGAGTGATTAGAACCAGTTGCCGTGAAGTGGATTCATCGAAAAGACGAGTAAGAGTGTAAATAACCTTTGTCCAACTAAATTACTGAGACGTCAATCCCGAAACACCTCAGCTAAGGTGAAATGGAAATGAACACATTCAAATCAAAATGGGTCTGAGAGAGGGCAAAACAGAAGAAATAAGAAGATGAAGGAGTTGTTGACAAAAACCGAAGTAAAATGACCCTTTTTTACCCACAAAAAGGAGACAAAAAGTAAATAAAAATAAAGCTGATATGACACTACTGACAAAAATGTTAGGGCGGGGCAAACTGGGAAGAGAAGAATAATAAGTAAAGATCCAATCAGATTAGTCTCTTTGCGAGGCACGGAGGTTAGGACACACGAGGAAAGAGACAGAATAAACAGAGAGACAACATATGGTGGACTTTTACATACGATATTACGGAAAACAAAACTCTTGTTTTGTTTGGAGACAAACTGAGAGGAAAAGAACAAAACCAAGCTGAAGCCACATTTAGAGGCGAGGCGTCCAGAAATCAAAATCCATTGCTATTTTATATTATTTTTGAAAGAAAAGCACAGTTTTTTAACAAAGATAACATTAAACTAATCAGAAATACACTCTATACATTGTTAATGTGGTAAATGACTATTCTAGCTGCAAACGTCTGGTTTTTAATGCAATATCTACGTAGGTGTATAGAGGCCCATTTCCAGCAACCATCACTCCAGTGTTCTAATGGTACATTGTGTTTGCTAATTGCGTTAGAAGGCTAATGGATGGATTTTGCAACTCATTTGATAAATAAAAGTGTGAGTTTTCATGGAAAACACAAAATTGTCTATATATATATATATATATATATATATATATATATATATATTAAATCAGCTAATAGGGTAAGCAAAATACTGTTTCTACCACAATTTAAAGGTATGAACAAACATGCTAAGAAACAAAAGGTTAAGTGGCTACATTTGCAAATCCAGCGTTCTCTTCTCGTTCTCCGGTCAGCCGGTGAATTATCTTTTTCTTGTGTTTACAGTTAAATTTGTAGTTTTTGAATTTCCAGCTACAGTTAATTGATGCACGGGTGCGATGCAACACGCGTGCAGTGGAATCCCGGAATAGCGCGCCATTAATGCAACCGACACACTTGAAGAGCGCCCACCACTCCGCCTTGTTTCCAGCGCGAGCGTCAACACTGCTTTCATGTCATTCAACCGGGCGCCTCGCAGAGCGTTCACTGAATAGAGCGTTAGCGTTTTAGCGATTTGTCTTAATTATACACACAAACGCGGGAATGAAATGTTCTGCCTTCAAATGTTATTCATTTCGTCTCGTAAGAGTCTTCAGCGAGGTGTTTCTGGGCCAAATGAATCATAATTACATCCAATTTGCTTCTTCTTTTGCCTGATTCAGATGAGCACACTGTGAGCTTATTTCTGTCTCTGGGAGCGACTTCTTTAAACATCACTACTTTCCAGTTATTGAGTGATGCTGTTAAATCCAGTCTGTCTATAACCATGTTAGGTTCTTTGGCCTTTTGCTTCATCTAATGGTTTTATTTTAAAGGGGGAAAAAAATACACCATTACCTTTGCAGTGATCTCATGCAGTTCTCTGTGTGTGTGTGTGTGTGTGTGCCAGGTCATTTGTTCTCCTCCCTTTAAAAGCTACTCTCTGTATCTCATTTTATTGTGTGGTCATACATTTAATTGAACTTCTGCAGTGAAGGCAGTCATTCATTTTTCATTAGACCTGATTAAAATTCCAAAATTTACAGGAACAAAAAAAAAAAAGAGAGAAGAAGAAGGAGGAGGAGGAAGATTCTGGATGAAACATTTATGGGAATCCTGCGGAGAGAAGAGTCTGTAAAAATTATTTTAATGAAACATGAAACTCATGAAACATGAAAGAATATTTTCACATTATGCAGTGGCTTTGTGGTTATTCTAATGTCATGTAAATACAGCATTAATGGGTTCACACATGATATCATGAAAAGGTCCGCCTGCTTCTGTCTTTCACGTCTCAGTGATTGTGAATGTTTTAACATAATGTCTCCTCCCACACTGTAATATTTTACTTAATGCTACTTTACTCACAAAGATATTACCAGTTTGATTATATATATATATATATATATATATGTAGTTTCAATAAATGTTGAAATAATCGAATTCCTTGCTGAAAAAAAAAAATCAACATTTAAAGAGAAAAGGCCAAAGTCCTTACACTTAGTGGCCAATTTATTAGGTACACCTGTTCAAGTGCTTGCCAATGCAAATATCTAATCGCCCAATCACATGTCAGCAACTCAATGCGTTTTTTATGTCAACATGCGGAATACAAGCTGCTGAAGTTCAGAGACAGAGACAGCATCAGAATAGGAAAAGCTGGATTTAAGTGCCTCTGTGTGTGACTTAAGGCTGGACACTGTTGGTGCAACATTAAAGACAAATCTTTTTAATTTGATTTTACGTAGTTTGACATTTCTTGTATTATATTTTTTAAAAGTATATATTTATATTTAATGGTGCTGCTTTGGCTGTATAATTCTATTCTATTCTATTCAACATTTTACAGTACAGTGTGACAGTGCATATCAGGTTTTTACACTGGGCATGTATGGATTGAAGAAAAAACGGAAGCCAGGTTGAAAAAAGCAAGGTGCGAGGGATTTATTTACCAAACTACAGTGAAACCAAAAGAGTCGAGCCAACTAAAAGGAAGGAACAAAAGGCGAGGAGACTGACAGGCTGGCTGGGCGTGCATCTCCCGGGGTAACTAGAAAAAAGTGGAAAAAGTCATGAATTAGAAAATGCAAACAAAACAAAGCGCAAGGAGATTAGCAGAGCAGAATAGTAACTGGGGCGTGCGAGTACCAGGGTACATGTGTGACGCGCTGACACCTGCTGCAAGGAGAAACCGGTAGATAAGGACCCGGGTGGCAATCAAGGAGATGTGCAGCAGGTGTGTGGGGAGGAGCTACGCCCAGCAGCCTGGT